>JAJGOT010000505.1:55000-315000 GCA_022457155.1 Cladopsammia gracilis | reverse complement strand
AGGACTGAAGGAGTCCTGAACATTGAACATTTAAGATAGAACATTGCACATTGAACAATAGTATCAGTTTAAATTACAACGTGTGACATTAGATCAGTTCCGTTTTTGTTATCCAAAGAACTCTAATCAGTCTTCACTGTTCCCCAGTCAAAGAACACTAAAGACTTGGGGGGAGATAGAGAATTATAAGAATTATGTTGTGCAATAGGAGGCCTGGCTCCTCAGCTCCACGCTTCGTTCGCTCGTCATTCGTTGACGAGGCCTTGATTTTAGTGATTAAAATATCAGTTGAAACGTCTGAAATGGATTCATTCCTATTTACTTTCTAGAGACTGCCCCCACGGTGTTTTTGGTATTCAACATGGAGACAAAAGAAGATCCGAGCAAAAAGCAGATCTCGTATGCAGCTGTTATTGGGACATCATGCTACACTCCTCAGTGATGGGGAGAACCAAGTGAGGACCCAAATAATGGCTACATAGGAGACTACAGATCAGGTGACCAGACCCTTAAAAAATCTCCAAAGATCTTGCAGACTTCAAAGTGGCAGAACGCATGCTATCAGGAGATTTTAAGGAAGGGAATGTACTCTTTTAGATGTTAAAATTCCATGACCTAGAGTTTATTTTCAAAATTTTGTCAAAATTATCATCACTTCAATTTTTCTATTTTCTCATCTACCACAATATATGCTGCCTTAGTGATTTTGTACCATGAACATAATTTTCCATGACTTTCCCTGACCCACACTTAAATTCCATGACTTTGCATGCCTGGAAAAATTTAATTTTACAATTCCATGATTTTCCATGTTTTTCGATGACCATACGAACCCTGTTAAGGTCTGCGATCTGCTATTTTCTCATGATTTCTCTTAAGTTAATTTTGTGCACATCAAATTTGGCACCAAAAATAAATACACTCATCTGCTTGAGGGTTATGTAATTTTCTTCTTGTGTTCAAACTGTACACCTGTGTATTATCTTCCATATTTTCCCAAAATAATAAAATATTCTTACATTGTTTTCATCGTCTTCAAACTTGCAAGTGAGTTCAACATAATCTTTGCCATCCTTAGGATCTGGTTTCCAACCATACACCTAGAAACAACAAACAACATTATTTTTTATTAACCCTGCTATTCCTGAGTTTTTCTACACTTTTTTCCAAACACGTAAGTAAAACCTTAACCTTGACGAAAATGTTTGTATTCCTTTTCCGCATTTTTAAACGCAAATGTATCTAATAGGTTTAGACAAATGCAAATTGCTATAAATTAGATTGATATATTCTTACAGAGCCCAGAAATAGCTGCCCCAAAAACCCACGAACATCACGTAAAATCCATCCGCCATTACTCCGTTCATAAATCCGAGCCCACATTCTACTGGTTTGCGATCTGGTACACGTGACTTGATTTGTGATGTCAATTGATGAGTGCAGTTCTTATTTCATATCAAATTTGGGGAAGGAAATCATGGCTTTGACATAAAAAGGTCAAAAAGTTCAGAAATGCCTCAATTTTCCAACAGACTTGGTATACCCCCAAACTATAGCTTATTTTGCAGCTCTCAGTTAATAGAGTAACATGAGCTATGTCTCACACTGCAAATGTGTAAAACCAAAAAAAAAAAGGGAAACGTTCCAGGGGTGGTCAACTATATCATAGATAACAGGGGGGTGCTATTTTATTCTGGAAATGAACCGATCTTTTTAAGACCATTTTTGTGGCAAAATTTCATTGAAATAGACCAAATACATTATTAACTGTTTTATGAACTTGTTACATCGGTCAATGTAAACAGGAGTGAAAGGGTTAAAAGGTAATACTCAGAGACAAAACAAACAGGATAAACAAAATGACTACTTTTCCCACCAGGATATATTTGGGTTTAAAAACATTAACAAGTACAAGAAGTTCATTACACATGATCAAACAAAACAGAAACTCACCCTATTCATTTTAAAAAAGATGCATGGTTTTCCTTCATTATAGCCATATTTAAAGTTATCATCTTCGCTATAGCACTCGCCAAGGGTGGTCAGATCCATAGCACATGGCAAAGAACCCTTATCACGGGAGTCCTCTGTACAGTTCGACTGGTATTTGTCTGAAGTACTTGCGGACTTGTACGCTAAAAATGGTTAATTCAGAAATGCTAATTCAATGACAATTTACCATCCATTATTTCACTTGTAAAAGGCCACTAACCAAATACACTTCTAGAAAAAATCCAGAAAAATGCGAAATGCCTCTTCACGAAAAAGTTTTCGGAATTAAGAAATTCGCCAACACGTTTTTGTTGATTATATGTTAGCCTAGCTTCTGTCCAAATTTAAGGAAAATCGAACAAATTCCCTTTGAGTTGTAGCTCTTTAAAGTGTCCCCAACAAGCGAAAAATTAACTTTGAGAAAATGGCGCTTAAAAAACATATCGCTTAATAAACAAACTCCGCCCACAAAAGTTATACCGTCATTTCTCCGTCAATTTTCACTATTTTTCGATACTTTTTTTTTGGATGAAAGTTCATTCTGTAAACTTTATTTTAACGCCAAAAAAAATTTTCAATAAATTTTCGATTTGAAGGTACACTGTAACCTTAAACATTTATGGTTTTCTTTGTTATGTAACTTTAATCAGAACAAAGTGTTTAAGTTTCTGAAGTTTGTAAAGTGAAGAAATGATCCTCATAGTCATGTTTGCAATTCAAACAATAATATTGCAAAGAAGCCTGAAAAAATTTCAGGGTTCCATCAAGGTTTGAACCCATGACCTCTGCATTACTGGTGTGATGCTCTCGCCAACAGAGCTATGAAGCCACAAATACTGGGAACAAGGTCAAATTATTGTGAGTTCGCGTTTAATGTATTCCTATGAACGTGACAGAATGAAATTAAGAACAAAACACTGCAGGAAATACAGCAACAAACAAAATCATGATGACCAAAATCCTATCAAACTGTGACCAACAATGACTGTCCCCTATACTGTTTACATAAAGCATGACTAGGGCTCTTTCTTTTCCCGTGAAACGTGATTGAGATTTTTATTTTTTTGTGATTCGTAATTTTTAATTTCAAGGCCTTTTAACGTGAATGTGAATTCAGTTTTTTTACTTTAATGCAACCTGTGAACAAAGTGCTGAATTAAACATGATGCGTGAATCATTTTGTTTTGCTTGAGTTCATTTCTGTGTATTTCAGTGTTTTGATAAATGTGCGTCTTTTTTCCTACATTACGTTACTCATTTTCAGTCTAAGATACAACACGGTGATCAGGACAATAAGAGTTCCTCGATTTTTGCGTGAACGTGAAAGTAATTTTGTAATTATTCATGACCCATGAAAATGTCCGATGCTTTTATGTGAATGAATTTCACCAAGGGGTGTAGGGGACCCTCAACAGTTGTATGAATATTTTCTTTGACGTTGCACACCATCTCTTCAAACCTTAAGATTTTAGAAAAAGCTTAAAATCTGTGTTTATTGAAAGTTGAGAATTTTGCTTATTATGCCTGACTATATTTCCAAATCCTGGCAAAGCTTTCACAGGAAATATGCACAAGTCACAAATTTAACCCCCTTTTTTCCGATTACATTTTTTTGTCCCTAAAGATTCTTTCAAGTAATTGGGAACAATCTCCTCTGCACATGATCAATCCATAGTGTCTGCATATTAATATTAGTTTACTATGCACCTAAAAATAATGCAACCTGTAATAGTTCATACAACACTATCATGCATGGTTAAACTTGTAACACCATTTAGCAATACCACTGCAGCATTAATCCAATACCAGTGTGTAGTTGGCTCGAAGATATTAGCACTTGAGTGCTACACTGTAAATTCGAGGGTAAATAAAGTTTATTGATTGATTGATTGAATGCCTGTTAGGCAGGTTTTGGCTTTGGTGTGTAATCATAGTGAAGTTATATTGGTTTAGGGTTGATCCAGCAGTATTTGCCCTATAATCTTTATCCTTTACCTATATACATAGAAATTTGATGGGAAAAATGCAAATTTCAGTTTGATCTCTTTGAGCTACCATTCTTGTCAGCAATTGTCTTCCTTATGCATCTATCTTAATGAAATCTTGTTTGAACCAATTCACAGTAAGCACTATTTGTTGCAAAAGAACACCTCCCAAAAGCAAGAAACCGTTCTGATCCGAAGGATAGTCACTTAAGAGAGATTCAACAGCTTCATTTTCACTAACATACACAGTGACCTACGTTTCAAGAATTTATTGATTTTGTCCACATAGTGGTCCACAGAGACTCCAGCCTCTACTTCAGTTGGTAAGGGAATAAGACCTTTAAAAAATGAATACGAAACTTCAAGTTAATTTAAATCAACCTTTACCACTGATTTCACTGTTACGCGACCCTTCGAATCAAGACTACTTTGAGCAATTTCAATTTACTCTGCCGTCAATCATACCTAGTAGGAGGAGTTTGTATACTCCTGATTTGCATCGGGCATATTACTTAGTGAGCTCCTCTGGCGTTGGACGTTTTATTGGCTTCAAAAGTTTGCATCGAAAAAAAATTCAACAACTAGAGATGGGGAAAACCTCCTTCAACTTCCATGGAATATTTCATTTAGATGCTGGCAAAATCGACTCCGCTGGCGAGCCGAGAAGTTTGAGCTTTTCCTGTTGTTTACAGTTACGGTCGACCAGTCATGCACCAACGGTAATAATATGCAAATGTAAACTGACACTTTGAATATAGTAACAGTATGAATGCAGTAATTTTCCGTCGTTACTACATTCGTTTTCCACATACATACTGTCAGTATGTACTAGGTATGATTGACGGCAGAGTAAATTGAAATTGCTCAAAGTAGTTTTGATTCGAAGGGTCACGTAACAGTGAAATCAGTGGTAATACAATAAAAAGATGACTTTATGTAAGTATTTGCATGCACAAAGACATGTTAAATAATATTTCTATGCATTCAAAGGAAACGTTAGTCCTATAATATATTATCTCTTAAATAAAAGAAATTTTATAAAGCATACATACACATACAAAGTCCACACAGCTAAAATAAAATAATAGCTCTACAGTTTTATATATTGGAATGACAAAGCTCTCAACAGAAGATGCCATCATAACAAATCATGCGCGAAATCAATATGATTAAACATGTTTTAAACTAATATCAAAACCCATGCAATTAACAAACTTGCTGAATCATATCAATCAATGAGAACAATATTCATAAAACCGAACGAATTAGGTGAATTTCGGACAATCACGAATCCGGCACATTTAAAATTTTTAAAATCTGCAATGGGCCACAAAACTTGCTGTGTAAGAAACAACTTGATAATGATTAGGTGCTGGATTATATAACAAAACCTTTGACACGGACATCAAATCCCTTGGAAGACCCACACCCCTTACCCGTTTCAGATTTTCCAAATGAACGAACAATTTGTGAAGAGAACTTAACATCAGTAAATAAGAACGAAATAAAGCGCTAGATCCTCCTATATCAGCTAATTCCACAACCCTTCCAAAATTTGTATTTTGAAATGTAAATCAACCGCTTTAGTTTGGAAATCAACGAAATTGATCCATGCTCGTTCCCAACGCGAAACATGTGTGGAATCAAATTTCCAAGGTTTTCCTCGATGCAAGGTGAAATAAAAGCTACCTGAATTATACTTTTTCGTGGATTTTCCAAACCAGAAAACGTTTATACGACAGGAAACAAATATATTTCGAGTTAACACTCACTGTGAGATACATTTCTTCGTTTGAATTGCAAATGAACGTAAAACCACATGCATGCTGCAGGCGGCGCGCTGGCATACGTTTATTACAGTTTCTCTGTTTTGAACTTCAGAAGGGAAATCAAGAAACGATCTGGTAAACCAGGCTTTAAAAGTACAAGAAAAAAACACAAAAATGATAGAGATACCTAATTTGTCCTTTAAAAGATTTCTCATCTTCGGGCCATCTTCTCGCGGGGGTACTGTGGTCAAGAATATATTCAACATGGCCGCGAAAAACGCAGCCAAACAGCCATAAAATATCAAGAAGAATACAGCGATCTTGGCTGAAATTGAATGAACAAGGTAATGCAAATCATTATAAAACCTAAAAGCTACAATTTGTGGTGTATTTTATTAAAACAACGGCACTACAACCAACGTTCATCAATATCTAGTCTTCAATTCTACAGTAAACTCTCGGACCACTGTAGATCTAACGAAACTTACCCCAGCTTGCGCCATTTCGGCCCATGATTGTGATCTCGTCATCTTCATTTTTGTGGTAGAGAAAGTGCCCAAAATCTTGAATAGTGTCTTGGAAACGTTCAAGTCTTGTCTTTCCTTCTTGTCCCTGCTTAGCGTACGCCATCTTGCAAGCTTCACCACGCGAAACAGCGGCAAAGATCACGTGACCCCTCTTTTTCAAGGCACCGGCTCTGTTGATTTGTGGGAGGGGAGGCTGGAGTCCTTTGTTGTCCAAATATCAGAATGTCATTCTCTTGAAAATGTCGGCCCTTTCGACTGGTTACGGTGACAAATGTCTGCCAAAGTCCAAATGCACTGTTATATTTGTTCTCCCTATGCTTACACGCGTAGTGGAGTAGTTCATATAGTTTTGCTTTATTTCTTTTCATCCTGACTTTTGAAGACAATATTATAGAAAATATATATATATGTCTACTCTACAGACGAATTTTATGTAACGATTTAAAGAAAGTTAACGTAATTCGGCAGAGTTGTAAAATATTCCAATACCGTTCAAGGGTGCTCGTTTAATTTCCAGTCAAAAATAGCTAGAGAACTGCACGCTGACGTGGATACGACCAAAAATGTAATTAATATATTTTTTTCAACGAAACGTCATATACTTATGATATTCTGTTCACAGACTTCGTGTTAGCGAATATTTGTCATCCTATAAATTATGAATACACTGCAGGAATATGCATTTAATTTCGGCACAATATACTTCCCTAGCTCCTCAGTAAATTTGACGATTCAGTGAAGTCTTGAAGTGTATTGGTTGATTTATGTTGGTGGAATGAAAAAGAATAAATGTAATATCAACTGCAAACCTTTTAATTCTCCAGTTGTAGAAATCTTAACCTATATACAAAATCAATAGTTATTAGTTCAGTGAGTCTTCTAATTTCATTCTGGTCATTTCACTAGTGGAAATTAAATGAAGAAGTTTTCATCGCCATACCGTATCAATCTCATTACGTATAATTTTTGCGTGACATAGCAAAATCGAGGGACCCGTATTTCGCGATTTTAGATAATTGACATATTGATATCTCAGTATTCGTCATTTTAAGTGCATAGTACCGTATATTATTCTCTTGCAATCGCTTTTATTCAATTGCATTCTTTAGGCATCTCAAAATCCTTCATTTTTCGTTCAATCGCGAAGTTTATTTCGGCTCCTTTCAGTGCCCTTCGAATACAGCTGGCTCTCATTGCTTCCGCCCCAAAATATGTAGGGTTTTAATGCACCATAAGGTGACTTGAAGTCAAAAGATCTCCGTAAAATATTCTTAAGATCGTGTATACTCAATGTATTTTTTCGATATTTGAGTTATTAGGGCTTTATCAGTCAGTCGTCTCTTTGCCCTAACCCTCTGCGTGGGCGCAGGCGAAGAGACGATTAACCGCATCCACAAGGAGCCAACCTGACCGCTTCATAAAAGTGATTTATCGTACGCAATTGTTTCCGAGTGATGCCGTGTACTGAACCCGGGGGGGGGGGGGGGGATTCCCATATAAAAATGACGGAATGCTTGTCGAAAATATTCGAAAAACGCTTTAAATTAAAGTACAGAACCTCATTTGATGGGCGTGGCTCAAACGGATCTTTACCCCTAAGAGGTACCAATTCTAAAAGTTCCTGCCATATGTTTTCGGTTCAATACTCTAAAAGGTGCCGCAATAGCTCTACAGTGGAACCTCGATTTAACGAAGTGCCAAGGGACTGGGGAAATTGGTTCGTTTACTTTCGAGGGTTCGTTATATCGAAAACCGGCCTCGTTAAAACGAATTTGCGGAAAAACAACCAAAATGGGCGTTATATTGAGGTATAGTTAATAATTGTTTTGTAACGGTGTTACGTATTTTCGGATCTTAACAAATAACATTTGCACTTTAATGCCTTTATGGAGCTACAGTACACTGTAAATATAACTACGACACTGGAAAACCGTACAGGTTATACCTTTGCCCTATAGCACACACTGTTGGTCTGTTCCGCATTTATCTTTTTTCGCGCGTTGACATTTGTTCATTACGTTTGGGCTGCCGGATTGTGTTAGTTATAACGAGGATTTAGTTATGTCGAGGTTCTGTTCTATACATGTTACTTGTTATTTTACCGGGCTAAAGAATATCGTTCGTTATACCGAGGACTTCGTTATATAGAGGTTCGTTAAGTCGAGGTTCCACTGTAACAGTAGCCATTTTAGGTTTTAGCATCCTTGCCGGTACCAATCTACAATTTTGATCCCTAAAAAATACGACAAGCACCCCTCTCACTTTTTATATGGGATTCCCCCCTCGGGGGCGGGGGTACTGAGCCCTGTTAGACAGGCTACGTAACGTGGCGCTGGGGTGTTGGATTGACGTGCTTACCTCGTTCTGGGATCAGAAGAGAAGGCAGACTGATCCCAATGGCAACACGAAGAAAATGACGACAATGAAAACGTGAATATGTATTAGTATAAATATTGAAATGCTACAAATTTGCCCGATATTTCGAATTCGGTTTGCAAGACAAACCTTCCTCAGGGGCTAAAAGAAAAAAAAGTGGTGAAAAAAATGTAAAATATGTAAAATGACCGTTGCAAGTTAAAGTTTTGAATTTTAAACTAAATGACAATGATAGGTTGGTGGCTTAAAATAAATCGAAGTTCGTCATGTCTATTTGGGAACAAGAACATTTGGCAGAGTTGGGACTGTGTTAGCCAGTGCTCTTGAAAGGAATTGATGGTCTCGTAGAGTTAACTGATCCGAGGCGAAGATTGCGCGATATGCAAGAGCCTAGACTGTAAACAGTCGTATTTTTTGGGTTGGTTATACGAATGTGCGCGGTCTTTGAACGAAGGTTTTACACTTCCAGGCGTTCAGATAGCGGGAAAAGCGCGAATAGTTGGGGAAGGCGCGAAGAAAAGCGAGCAATCTCCCCAATCCAATCCAATCTCCCCGCTTTTTTTTCGCTCGCTTTTCTTCGCGCCTTCCCCAACTATTCGCGCTTTCCCCACTATCTGAACGCCTGGAACAGGCTAACAAAGGTCTGGAGCGAGCTGAGTGTGAATTAATACGGAGAGTGGCATGTGAAGAGCCGTGATCCAAGCTTTCGACGCTTTTGCGAGCGAACTGCGAAAAAAAACCCGATTATTTTGCAGTCTAGCAAGAGCTTGGAGAATAATTTTAATTGTCAACGTTTGTGTAATGTGGTGTAGCCTACGAGCTCCGGCTTCCCCCACCCCCCGTCATAAACGTCCTAGTTACGTATTTTCCGTGACAGTTATGTTTTACATATAGAGAATAATTACAAGAATGACAAAAGACGCTTAAAACCGTTACTTATTGCAATTTTTTTTGCTCAAGTTCATTACAAATTCAGCAGAAAAAATGTGCGTATGTATTAAACATAGACAAACAGCAATATTATAAAACTGTGCGCAATTTCGATTCATGTCCCAATATACGTTAGTTTTATTTGCGATATATATTCTGGTTATTTTAATACTGAACCACAGAAACCCTGTACATCCATAAGTGTTACCTTCAACACCAGACAAAAAAAAATACAAGTCAAAATAAAAAAAAAAGCTGAAAAACAGATATCAATATACGGAAGCTCAAATGCTCAAAAAGTCAATTTACACAGAATAAATTACTTAAAAAAGCGACCAGTAACCAAGTTTTGTTTTCTTCTTTTGTGGTTTCACTTCCCTACTTTCATTTTTGAAAAAATGGAAAAACGCAAAACTTGAAAATCATTCATGATTGTGTGATTTAGATGGTTGTGAGAAATTGAAAGTCAATCAAAGTCTTCAGACTTCATTTGTTATGACTCACTGGCTAAAAATGACTCTAATTTTTTTATTTTACGCACCGAGTAGAATTAAAACACAAGAATACATTTGTCATTTATTGATAAAAAGCAAATAATGTCAAAGATTTCGATCAAGTTCGCTGTTCTCTTGCTGAAATAATGCATGATCATAGAAATGTATTTTCTTGTTACGTGTAAATGCCCTTATATTGTCACGCGCGCGCTCTTTTCGCAGCTGCATCCTGTACGTGTGACCGATGCGACGACTTTGCGGTCAGCCGATGAACATGTCGCTGGTACATCAGCTTTGAATTTTTGCTATGGGCTTTTATGGTTGTCTTTGTCTTTGTTCCCGCAAAACAAAAGAAGGAAAGCTCACTTTCAAACCATCAAGTGGAGAACCGTGTACAGAATAGACGCCATTTGACCGGGAAAAATGGTAAGTTGATATAAGCTTATGAATAAAGCAGCGACCAGCCATCTTTATAACCCGTGTATAACTACTGCAAAGCAGCTTACTTTTATGGTATTAATTCCTTAGTTGTAATCCAAGCTGTTTATCTAGTGGAAAATTGTCAGTGCTAGTTTTGCAAATACAGCTTTTATTGATTCCCGCAGGTTTAGGTAAGCTAAAGACGTTAAACTTACTTCTTTGAGAGAAAAGCGGAAGCTTACAAAATAGCGAGAACGAACTGCAAACATGACCAGGAATATTGTTAAAACTCTTATCAAGGGTTTAAGCTTAAGCATTGAAGTTTTATTTAGAGGCGTTTTACCCAGTCGTTACCGGATTTTCTTGACAGATAACCGACTTTTTTCCTGCTTTTTTTTTTAATACGATTACAAAAGCAATGTGCAATGCTTTTTAGATTTAGTGATGAAATCTACAAGCACCCCCCTTGCCGATACAGATCAGTTTGTATTTTTAAAACTAAAACATCTTTGAGAAGAGCCAAGTTAAATCTCGCTATAATTCTTCTTGGTTTTGGTCTGTCAGTTCAGATATTTACAGAGTTATAGAGAAGTCATTTCTTCTCATAAATACAAAGTATCACCATGGTGATAGGCTAAGTACAGTCAATTTCAAAATGTCGGACAAACCCGAAGGTTCCGATTCTAAACAAAGTTCGCGAGAGGGAGAGAGGATCGATAGTTCAAAAGGGCCGTCGCTAAAAGATGCAACTCATAAACTAAAAGCTGAAGCTTTGAGGCGAATGCAGCTTGGAGATGCTGATTACGAGAGCGAGGGCGCGAAAAATAACGAAGCGCGCCAAGAGTCGTCTTCGCCTCAAAACGACGGGAATGCGCAAGAAGGAGTTGATGATGGCGATCACATGCACAAAATCAACCCAGAAGAAGGTGATCTTTCGAGCAAGGAGAAAGAAAACAATGTAGATGATTCTGATGGCAACGATCCGGGTTCAAATATCGATGAAACCAGGGAAAGTGGAGGTTTTATTCAGGATTCAGCCAAACCTACCGACGGCACTTTGGGGGATTCTGAAAGTGGAAACGTATCAGATATAAATCGACAAAACGTACAAGGATTGGATATAACTGTGAACAAAGGTGGTCAAACAAGTTCCGAGGTCAAGGAACAAAGTATAAGGAAAGGAGATGCGTCTTTAAACCAAGGAGAAAATGCAAAGGAAGGTGCTTCTGATGCAGTTATAAGTAAAGGCTCGAGGCCTTCAAGCTCACAAGTGCAAGAGGGAACATCGCATGGCTCAAGACCTGGGTCAAGTGGGGCAAGACCAGGATCAGGGTCTAGGGTAGCCAGTAAAGGGAAGGGAGGTGATCAGAAACCTAGCAGTAGACCTGGTTCAGCTGGCGGGAGTAGGTCTAGACCAGGAACGGGGTCTAAGGGATCACGACAAGAAGCACAAACCAGTAGTAGACCAGGGTCTGGAAGCAGGTCTAGACCCCAGTCAGGAAGCAAACAAGAGACCACGGGCAGTGAAGGTGGAACTGCTGAACAAGCTGCATCCTCTAGCAGAAGTGTTGGAGATGAGAACACAGGGAAAGATGGTACTGCAGTTGATGATGAAATGAATAAAACTGCAGATCTTTCTACATCAAAAATAAGCAAGGATGTAGCAGGGGATGTTTCAACTGATAAAAAATCAACTTCTTCAAGCGACATAATTAAGGGTGCATCACAAACAGGTGCTGATTCAGTTAAACAAGGGAAAAAACATGGCGATACTTCAAATTTTAGCGTAAAAAATAAATCAAAACAAACAGGAGATGATGACAAAAGAAGCGATGAAGTGTCGCCTCCCATGAATGAGGGAACAGAATCAAAAGTTGAAGGTGTTGATTCTAAACAAAGTGCTGATTCTCTTTCTAATGATAAACAGGAACCTGAAGTGACAGAAACTGGCAAAGATGCGAAGCAAGGGGAACAGTCTGACAACATTGAAGGTGATAAAGAAAAGGCAAGTAGTTCTGAACAAGCAGAACAAGGTGATGTGGAAACTGTTGGACAGAAAGATGATACACAATCTTCACAGGGAAAGGATAGTTCAAAGGACAAGACTGCTGGCAAAGGTCAGGAAGGAGCAGCTAAATCTGATGACAAAGAAGAATCCAGTACTGATGCTAGTACTGTAAGTAAAAAACAGTCTGGAGAGGTGCAGGAAGGTGATGTAGCCAAATCTGGAGAAATTAAAAGTGATAAAGTAAAGACAGAAACAAGTCAGGGAGGTGGTGACAAAGGCAATGTAGTAGAATCATCTGGTAAACAAACCACAGAAGTCCAAAAGAATGATGATGTAGGAGATACGACTGACAGAAAGAAAGAAGACGGAAGTGAAAAAAAGAAGAAGAAGGAGAGTGCAGAGCAAGGAGTGGACGTCAAGGATGAGGAAGATAAGGATGCTGGAGAAACCGGGAAGACTGTTGAAGAGTCTCTGCCAGCAAACACAGAGCAGGCTGCACCAGGTAACTATGCTGTGGTTCAAATTTTTCTTTGGTTTGAAAATTTTCAAACCAGTTTAGTTTTTATTTCCTTTGTCTCAGATTCATTATCATAATCTGAGACAAGGGAAAACAAAAATCAAACTGGTTTGAAAATTTTCAGACCAAAGAAAAATTTGAACCACAACAACTACATGTATCAAATGCAGTGTACCTTATTACATGAAATTTTTGCGACACTTAAATTTAGCGAATTTAGTGATTTTTCTAAAAATCGCTAAATTAAAATGCACCAAAATTAAGTGTCGCTAAATTTTAATCGTCGCTAAATTAAAGTGAGTACAATATGAAATTCCGCCATCTGGTCAGTTTCACACAATCATGCTGTTTTACGGTCGATTATGACGTGTATCGGATGTCTTGTGCACATATCAGTCATTTGCTTGATCACATATCAGTCATTTGCTTGACAACTGAAATGGATTCTTCGCTAGTATTAAATTTTGCATTCCCGTATGGACTCCGCGGATTCTACGTTTATAAAGAGCTGTGGAATCCTAGACTAAATGAAAAACTTGACACAATTCACAATTCACCAAAGTTTCAGTTCGTGAAATCGCGAAAATTAAGTGACTTATGTTCCAATTTATGAAAATTTACGAAAAAACGCTAAATTAAAGTGCTGCTAAAATAATATGGATTTTTCAAAATCGCTAAATTAACTTGTTGCCAAAATCTCATGTAATAAGGTAGATAATGAGAGCCAATTTTTTTTTTTGGGGGGGGGGAGGGGTTTGGGAGGGGGGGGTGGGAGGGGGTGCATGTCCCTACTCTGAATTTCAAACTTTTTTTTACAATTTTGCAAGGAATTCACGTTTCTATCAGAGTTTTGTGCATTACTACACCATTGGTCACCATTTCACTTCACTATTGTCAATGTTTCAATGCCTTCAGTTACCTGTCGGAATGGTAATAAGTTACAGTGCGAATGGGAAAAGCATGGATTCAAGAATTCTTTTTAGAATGTTTATTGTGTCCAAGGCAGATCCAAACAGATGTGAGATTAATAAACCACAAGCTGTAGTGAGTCACTGTAAAATGTAATCCTTGTGGTTAGATCTCCTGTCTGATTGGTCATGCCACAATAATTTAAATATGTTAAAGTCAAGTCAAAGTGCTTATGCTTTTCTGATTTGTACTGTAAAATTAATACCACATGATTGTTTAAATCCAAAGAGGAAGTGCCAGTACAGAAGGTCAAGGGCTACCTACCATCTCAGCCATCATTGGAACACTTGACAATTTACAATGCTGTACTCCATTCCTCTTTTCAAAGTTGCAAACATCCGACGATTTTCAACTAGAACTAAAAAAAGACAATTTTTGGAAAAGAGATGCAACTCCTGTGTCAAAGGCCAATCTTGGCTAGTTCATTCTGTCCATTGTTTTGCCCATTGTTCTGAGGTTAGACTGATCGCATTTGAGAGGTGTTTTAAACCTAGGGATAGTTATTGTAGGTGGCTGACTTACCAGAAAGTCATCTGTAATTCAAAATTTATTGCAAAATAGATGTTTATCTTGCACAAAATTGGTTATTACCCTAATTTAATAAGTGACAATGTGCAAAATTTATGAACAATAAAAACTAACTTGTGCCATTGCTTATTCGCATTTCAGCTGAAGGAGGAGAGGATGAAGAGGCAGAAAGAATTCTTCCAGATGATTTCTATTATGATTTTGATGACCTTGTTTCAAAAGCGTTTTCAACAGAAGGGATCCCATCTGAGTTGTTATCATTTCAGTATCCTTTACCAAACTTATGCAATTTATAAGTGGTTATAGTAAATTTATGGGCCAGGGAAGTATGGATACCTTCTGGAACAAGAAATTTGGTAAAGCCTGATTTGTGTTTTTTTTTTACCATATTCTTACTTAAAATCGTATCAATAACAAAATTCTCGATTGTGATTGGTCATCCACGCGCCTATTTCTTACATAATTGGCTCGCGGTCACGTGGGTGTCCAATTACAGAGGCCCTGCCAGGGTAAATTCCGACCGGCGACATGACCCAAAAAGTAGCGACAGCAACTATACATGTAGTCACCTTTGGCCAATAAATTTATTATGGGTAAGGCGACTATAGTCACCTGTGGTCGTGGAAGGAGGGTTATCCCTTAAGGATGTTCGCACTAATTGTTTATGCGCATCCTTACTGCGCAAGCAATTCATGTTCCAATGCCATGCTGCAGCATGCACAAGCATGCACGGAAAGTAAGAAATCTAAACAGGTAAAGGGCTGGTAGCCATTGCGTTAACTTTACTTACATTTTACCTGCTTGGATGGTCGGTGACCCCTACTTTTTTGGCTAGACAATTTTCTTTTCTAATTCTCAACAGATTGTAAAAAAAATGAACAAAAAATCAATGTAGGAAGTTTAAAATTTTCCCATTTTTCTACCCACGCAGCATCAAATCCTGCCAACCTGTGGCTGTCATGGTTTGCAAATGCTTTTGTTCAAAAATAAGATTTACTTTAAGGGACATCACCAGTTGATTCTTAATAGACCCACTCGTATAAAATTTGGCATAGAAAGTACCATTGTAGAAATTCATTTGCAGTATTTTTAGACTAACAGACATTGGGGCCATATCGAGTAAGGGAAACCGATTTTTCCAAATAAAGGTAGCCTTTCAAATATCTTATCTCTGAAACGAACTCAGTAACCCCCTAACTTTTTTTGCATTTCTGACTTGAGCAACTCGTTACCCAGCTGAAGCAAAAGTTTTAGAAAAAAAATCAATGTTATAAGATTTCCGCGCGAACGTCCTTAACCCTTTTTAAGGCTTGTAGCCTTAGGAATGTCATTGATATAAATTTGAATCCTTAACTCTACTCCTTCCAATAGCCACTCTTTTGGTTTTGAGTGTACAAAGAGGTCAAACCTTCATGTTCTGGACGAGAACTCGGTTTTGTTCTCATCTGGAAACACTGTAGAAATTCTCAATCTCAAGACACAGGAGCAGACGCACATTCGAACAACAGGGGGTGGCGGAATTGGAGCTGTTGCTGTAAGTGCTTCTTTTAAGCTGTCAGTGTTGATATAAACGGTAGTTTTCCACTGGTTATTAGAGCTAAAAATTGGCGGTTACCTTGTCGCCAGTGGTGATTGAAACCAATCAGGGCCACCAAAAGTTGAGGTTTGATTGCCCGATGTGCGAGTTGCAATGAAAATTGTGTGAAGTACAAAGTTAAAATAAAACTATGCTTGGCATTATGGTTCCTTCCCAGCAGCTTTAATCATATACAGCTATTTCAATTAAAGTTGTCAGATGAAAGCTCAAAGCCAAGACCGCAAGGTAGTATGGGTAGTTGTAAATAGCCGTTGCATAAAAATTCCATACTACCTTGCGGTCTTGGCTTTTCGCCTTTTTTATCCGACAACATTAATTGAAATAGCTGTATATGGGAGTCATTGGCCAAAATCACTGGTGCACAAGAAGATGGTATTGTTAAAAGGGCACAGTACCAAGCCATTTAATTGATGATTAAACTTGTACATCTTTCTTATATAATTATAACTTTTTTTTTTGGACAGGTCCATCCAAGTAGAAAATATTTTGCAGTAGCAGAAAAAGGTGTAAAACCAAACATCAACATATTTGAGTATCCCTCACTAAAGCTCCACCGTATCCTTCGTGATGGCACAGAAGAAGCTTATGCCCATCTAGACTTTTCACCCAAGGGTGACACGCTTGCATCTGTTGGCAGTGCACCAGATTACATGCTTACAGTGTGGGACTGGAAAAATGAGCAGGTCATATTGAGGTCCAAAGCCTTCTCACAGGATGTTTATAAGGTGGCATTTTCTCCCGAAGATGAAGGCCATTTGTGTACAAGTGGCTCTGGTCATATTAGGTATGTAGTTTATTCTATGGGAATATGTACAGTTTCTTTTTGGAAGGGGGTTGGGGGTGGGGGGGGGGGGGGGGGGGTGAGGTATTCAGGTATATCAATGATGGCAAGGTGAAAGTAAGGCCAAATATTTAGAAGCCAAAACACTCCCATTGGGCTAAAACTAGACCCTAAAAAAGTCCAACTGCCCAAAATTTAAACCGTTGCTTTTTTTCTCCACATGAAAAATAAAGTAAAAAAAACATAAATAGAGTGCGAGATAGTTCATGTGCCACCTTTTATCAACAGTAAAAAAAAAAGAGTCCCTGTCAACTCTTTCTACCCTAAAAAATCCATCCAGAAAATTTCTAACCCAACAAAGTTCCTAATTTGCTAATTTCATACCCCCAAAAAGGCCTTAATTTGCACCTCCCCATCATTAATATTCCTGAATAATATGTTATTCTAAGCAAATAAGTCTTGTCTTTCAGCAGTGTTATTGATAATTTTGCACCTTTTATAAACTTAAATTCAGATTTTGGTCCATGGCAAACACATTCACTGGATTAAAGTTACAAGGACAAATTGGAAAGTTTGGTGCCAAGGAACTTTCAGACATTGAAGGTCAGTCTAAGGGTACAAAGGGGGTAAAAACCCATAGGTTTAGGGAATGGCAGTCTACCCAGGGGGGTGGGGAGGGGGTACTCTCATATATAAGCTATATGGGTATGTGCTGCTGTGCAGGGTGTGAGTTTCAAGCAGTTAAGTCTGGTATACTGAGGGTATAGAAATCAGCGAGTTTTCTTCTAGAATAGGGTATCATTTGCTGGGAAACTGATCAGTGGTATAAAGATTGAGTTATGAAGTGCAGATGGAGTGAAATTTCACAACCATTTTGTTTTGGTAATCTGAAAGTAGGTGTTTTAAGAATTATTTTGATGGGAAAATAAGTCACTTGAAGTGGCGGGAACATATTTTAACATTTCAAGTGACACAAGTTGGGCATATTAGACAAGGACCTGGGTTCTAGTGACGTCATTAGTGTATTTACAACTGAGCGCGTCACTCAGTTCACAGTGGAGTTTTGGCAACTTGTGAAATGATTATTTATTTATTAAACATGGCTGAAAGCAACGTGTGTTTTAGCCCCGGTTCCTCCCCTTTTCTGTTATGTTTTGTTGCAATCAAACACACGAATGATGTCACAAATACCTTTTTCACTGAGCTAAAATTGTCGCAAATTTCAGGCCCCAGCGGGAGTTTTCAAATGCTAAAAATAGTGGATCCTCTTCGTGCAAAAGAGCAAAATGATTGAAAATTAAAGGTGATATAAACAACATAAAACCCTAAAACAAAACGTACATGTAGTCAAATTTTACTTCATGTGCACTTTAAGTCTAGAATAAGAATTAAAATTCGGAAGAGAAAGAGCCTTCCCAAAACAGAAATAAAATCATTGTACAAGGCTGTAAATAACAGCCTGTCATTTGACAAATGTCCTGTAAATTTGGTGTTTTGACTGGTGAAAACTCAACCTGGCCTGACAGACAGACTGAGTAGTTCTGCTACAATTAAATTTAGACAGAAAATCTTTTCCCTCGGTGAAACATGGAAAACTTAGCTAACTTTGAACACCAGGCACTTTGTAGTAAAGATAATCCACGTAGAAGACAATTGTTCAACCAGACTGACTTCTTGTCAGGTTAATTTATAATTAGTCGCTGGACTGACAATTGACTTGCTTAGAGAAGAAAATTATTTGCAGGCTTGTCGCGGTAACATTGTTGACACATGATTTTCCATTACAAACACTAATAGTGATACAGTTCTCAAAGAAGGTAGTCCGGGATAGTGTAGGGATTTCCGGTGTCTAGTCTAGTATAGGGTTGCAAAATCAGTTGAACATGGTATGGTACAAGGTATGGGTTTCAGAGTCTCATCGGCACCCCACCACCCAAAAATACGTAGTATACTGTATACTGCAGTGAAATATTTTTCTCATCTAAAAACATAAACTGACTTTAACACACAGGTTTTGTTGAGCTGCCTGATGGGAAAGTGTTATCTGGCTCAGAATGGGGCAACATGTTGCTTTGGGATGGTGGCTTAATTAAAGTGGAGATTTCCAAGAAGGGCAGAAAGCCTTGCCATGTTGGCATGATAGAACAGTTCTTTATGGATGAGGGAGAACTCATGACTATCGGCGTAGATGGTTTTGTGAAAGTTTGGGATTTTGAGAGCATTGACAATGCTGACACTACTGAGGAGGGTCAGTTGTTTGAAATGGACCCAATGTATGAGCTGAAGGTGAGTATTTATAACCAGTTCAAATTGCCAAAAACTGTTTTTTATTGTAAAACCCTAAAAAACTAACATCTAGCTTTCATTTGAATGACTACATTGTACAGTACACCTTGTACAGCATAATAAACAGCACCGCAGGAAAGTACTGCTCAGTAGCTTTCATTTGAATGGTCACACTTGAGGATTTCATCCACAGACTCAAACGTTAGAACCACCATGTGCAGCATAATAAACAATACCACAGGAAAGTACTGTTCAGGAGCTTTCATTTGAATGGTCACACCTTTCGGTTTCATTCACAGACTCATCAGTTAAATTCACTTTGTACAGCATATAAAGAGCACCACAGAAAAGTACAGTTCAATATCTTAAAACTACCCTGTACAACATAATAAACAGCATCACAGAAAAGTACTGCTCGATAGCTTTCATTTGAATGGTTACACTTAAGGATTTCGTCCACGGACTCAAAAGTTAGAACCATGTTGTTCAGCATAATAAACTGTACCACAGGAAGGTACTGCTAGGTAGCTTTCATTTGAATGGTCACACTTTAGGATTTTACTTACTCAGAAGTTGTCAGTGGCACCCTGGCACTACTAGAGCACAGCCCTGTTGTAACTGATTTTTGAAATAATTAATGTACTCAGGTTGGCACAGACGTCAAGCTAATGTCCATGGTTAAAGCTGTTAACACTGAGGCACCAATCTGGTATGCTCAGGTAAATATCAGATAATAATTATACATCTTTACCCATCAATGTGCACTGCTGACATTAGCCCCATCCCTGTCTGCAATGCCCCTGCCCCTCATACCATACTAATATTACTCAAAAACAGAGCCGCCCCTGAATACAGTATTGCGCTCCACAATAAGAATGCAGTCCTTTTTCGAAGCACTTGAGTTCAAAGGCAGTGGCCGGGGGGGGGGGGGGGGGGGGGGGTACTGAACAAAGTTATGTACAGGGATGCTCCGCCCCGAGGTCCAAACCCTTCCCTTTTTCATATACTGATTTTGACAGAAAAGGTACCCCTTTCATATACCTTTCATTGAAATGGTACCCTTTTCATATTCCTTTCAATGAAAATGGTACCCCTTTCAGAGCCTTTAGGTGCGTTTGTTTGACATATTTTGAAAGACCATTTTTATAATACTTAAATAGCAGTTTTGCCTACGTTTTTTACGCTTCAACGGTGTGGTTTCATTTCCCCTTTCTATTCTTCGTGAAATCCCTACCCTTTCATATACTTCAACTCGTGAAATCCCGACCCTTTCACATACCTCTAGCCTCAAAAAGGTACCCCTTTTGGGCGGAGCATCCCCGTATAGCCCATTATAGGGAGTACCCCCTCCGGGGGCAGTGGTTATTAGAGGAGTGTCAAAGTGAAAATGAAAAAAAAATTGTTTCGCTTTAAGTAAACTGTGGAAAATTATTCTTATGCATGAATAATATAATTTCTATTTTTGTCATGTCTCATTAAAAATATGGTTTTAATGACTTTCTAATAGGCACTGCTCCCAAATAAGCACAACCTTTGAGTAAGCATTGCAAAAAATTTAATAAGCACCACATGGATTTTGAGTAAATATGGTATTTACAAGACATAAGATAATATGTAATCATATAGTCCTTTCTGTCTTGACTTCTTTTACATGTATTATTTTTGCATGTACATGTATTATTTAATAAGTGATGAAAATGTTTGAAAATATTAATATAATTTTAACAAAATTCTTCTAGGATGCAGCTGGCGGTATTTGGAAGTTGGACTTGTCATTTACACACACTGTAAGTAGATCAGCTGGGAATTTATTGCCGTATGGCATTATATCCATTCTTTAACTTAATATTTCTCGAAAATATAAATTGCATTAAGCCCAGTAATAAGTAGTTTACAACTAATGAAATATTTAGTGCCATAACAAGTTGAACGTAATAAATGCCGGATGCTAGCTATTGACTTACTGCAACCTAGGATTTGAATGGAAGACTATGTACTTCAAATAAATCCAGTATCAGGGTGAAGGATCCTCTATCCCTGGGCTGAGTTGTTCAAAGTGCGATTAAGCTAACCCAGGATTAGCATCAATGTTGAATCCAGTTATTAAATAAATAACTCGACAATTGAAAATTTCCAAAGTTTTCTGCCCTTCAGTTTCGACTTTAACTTGTCTTCACTTCTAGCTACAAATGACTTTTTGAAAACATTTTTAAACATTGAAATGAAATCCTCAGTTAACTTTTAATCTGGTTTTAGTGTTTATCGACTTTTGAACAACTGGGCCCTGAGGATCACAACCTCCTATAAACAACCAGCTTCCAACCCCTGGGGGGTGTGGACTCCCATATAAGATTGACAGGGGTGATGTACCTGTTAGGGGTTGCAATTTGTAGTTTGGCAGTACTAAGGGTGTTTAAATCAAAATTGAACACTATCAGAGTTATTATGACTAGAAATACGTGTCTCGCAGAACATCGCGAAGCTCGAGGAAAGGTGCACTGCCGGTCAAAACTTTGGTGGCATCTTGATTTGTGTAGGAGGCACTTAGTCTTCTTTGAACCAAAAACGTTGGTAGAAGGTCCTTTCGATGGTTCGCGTACCGTTTACCATCTGCCATCTTTGTTTACCATGTTCCTATAGGCTTACATGAAGTAGTTTGTCTGATGTTATTCAAGCTTTGTTGTGCTGTTGCCAGGCAACTGCACGACATCTTCATGTAACTATATATATATGAATGTAAATATATTTTTCGCTTGAATTCATGTCGAAGCAGCTTTATAGTTTCTGAGGCACGACAAATTTATTAACCTCGCTTTAAGAGGAAATATAACTTCAGGGTACTAAGCCAGGAAAATATGCTGACAGAAACAACTTTTTTTATTAATCGCGTCGCAATCCTAATTTCTTGTTGGTTGGCCTGTGGTTTATGTGCAGTAAAATTTGAATTTTTTTGGTAGACGGTCTTCATAATGGCTGCCCCTATTGTTTTTTTTTTACATGGGCTTATTTCCGCCGGAAATTCCTTCGAACGCGTCTCCATAATCTGCGATTACTGCTAGTTTTAGAAAGAATTGGTTCCTCTTAGAGATAAAATTTAATGCGAGCCACACCCACAAAGCAGGTCTCTGGTGCCCTTTTAGGGGTGCATTTACAAATTTTCAATGATCACCCACGTCAATTTTATATGAGAGACCCCCTGCCTGGGACCTGACGTTATATTAACTAATATTTTTAATAGGATGCCCTTTCATAACATTATTTTCAAAGAGGTCCTACAAAATATAATCAATTAACTAAACACATAAATTAATAAATATAAATTTAAGGTGAGGCCGAACGTGTTACGGGACAAAACAGTTGTTGTAAAAGTTAGTTTTAAAAGAAGCACTAGTAGTACTGTTTCTTACATATAAAGCTTGAGAGTTCCAGTCTATTTATTTCTCTTCACAATATTAATACCATCGGTTGTTACGGTTGTAACATATATAGTTGGCTGAAATTAATTTAGCATCACTATAAACACTGTAAACAATAATTTCAATAATGGGGTATTGTCTTGAGGTGCATCTAAATGATTTATTCAAAAACAACCTAAAGGTATTGCTAATGGTATAAATATAAAGGAGAATTAATATTTCAAAACTAGAAGGTTTAACATCTTTTCATTTTGGCGACAGAGCCACGCCCCAGAGAGGATGTACTCGTATCATGCTGGACCAATCACAGGCCTGGATACTTCCCCTGTGGCTCATTTTGTGGCGACAACAGGAGTTGATCGTAAGTAAATATATTTAGAGCATTGGGATATTTTCAATAAAACTAAATAAATAATTAAGTAAATAAATAAATAAATAAACAAGGCATCATTCATCCACTGAAGGACCAGAGTGGGGTCGAAGCTGTCCTAACGATGTCTGTGATTGGCGAACGATACAATTGATATATCACTTGAACAATGCCCCTATCCCTAATCCCTATCCCAGCAGGACAAATCTATTGTTTTCTTAGCGAATCACAGACATTGTTTGGACAAGTGTAGGACTACCCGAGGACCAGCCCCCCTCCCCCCCCTCCCCCAGCTATCCTACCCTTATCCATTTTGATTTAAGGGTTAGTTTCTAAAGAAACTGTGGTGCTTCATCAGTGGAGGAATGAAACATGATAATATGGTTTTATTACATGTAACTGAGTTGATAAGGAAAATTGGCTCCCATAATGAGATCCAAAAGCTGACACTTTGAGTGCTTCCCTTTAATTGTTCTAAAACCGGGCATATCTTCCAATCCAACCTTTTCACCATGTTCTTGGTCATCCTTGTGATCTTTTCTCTTCTCTTGGTTGTCATTTTTTCTTGCTACAAGTCCTGCTCATTTCCATTCCCATATAAAAAATGAAATTCATGTTTACTATAATGGAATACAAGTCTGGTACTAAGGACATTCTTAGTTGGAAGGCAAACCACTTTTTGGAAAAAAATTATACTACAAAATTTCCCCTAGGTGTTCACAAATTTGTGGGTTAAATATATAACACATGCCCCATGTTTCACAGATACGGTTCGAGTTTATGACTATGTTTCCAAGATGCCCATGTGCCAAGCAAAGTACAACTCAGGTGGCTCAAGCCTGCTGTGGGTACCTGATAAGGTGAGTTCAGATAATTATATAAATAACAGATAAATTACATACAGGTGGATCTCTTTAGGAGCCACTCTCCAAAGCAACACTTACTGCAACCTTTTAATGAAATATGGAGGTCAAGATTCAAGATTTTCCTTTTTTAATCTGGGTCTGCAACCAGGGGCCATATAACATGAACGTCTTGTGCAAGGGTGAGAAGAGGGGTTGAGGAGTCAACACGAGGCAGGGAAAGAGCAAACAATAAGCGGGAAAATAAGGAAAATTGTTTTTCATTTTGCAACTTGAGAAAAAGTGCCAAGAAGCAGGAACCAGCAAGAGAAGGCAAAAACCGAGAAGTAAAGGGCAGGGCTGTTACAAAATGTTTAAGTTGGCAGGGAAGTATATTGAATACATGTAGCTGGGGAAAATTGGTTTGTGGTGTTGTGGATGTTTTGTTTTTTTATCATGATATCCAGAAAAAATTCCCCATCCTGGCTGCGACCACTCTCAGTACCATACATTGTTCATGGGTGGGGTGGGGGTTATCAACATGGACCGATAGCGGCTGCCTGAGGTGCCTTCATAAACAGGCATCTGATCTCATTCTCATAAGTGTATGTAAAGCGCCTTGAGACATATGATATGTGTGCTGTATAAGTCTCTTCCTCTTCCTCCTCTTCTTCGCTTATTGATGGCCCTGTAAAGGCTATAGAAAGTTTCGAAACCCCAGAACACCTCTACTGACTCTGACCACCTTTACCAATACATGTTGTTTTTGTAGGTTGAATCCACAGGTACAAAAGTCCTGGCTGGTTTTGCTGATGGTGTGGTCCGTTTACTGGCACTAAACAAGGTTGATCCATCGCAACTAAGGACTAAAAAATCTAAACAGAAGTATGAGCTCAATCTGGAACAAGTCTTCAAGCCTCACACAAAAGCAGTTAATGTTATGACTATTGATGAGGAAGGAGAACTTTTGGCCACTGGGGTAAATTTTTCTGTTCATGTGACAAGAAAAACTGTAATTGTGTTGTTTCAGAAAATCTACCTACCCCTCCTATCAAAGTCTTTTTTGGTTTGGACTCTTCCCCCACCCCACCCCTCTGGAAATCTAATTTAGCTTCATACTTTCCTTTAAAAATTTTGGATCCAGAGAACCCATGGGGGGAGGTATTGGGGAGGTATGGATATTTTCTGGAAACACTTACTTTCTTTTGTTCTGCCTGTTCTTTCCCGCATGTACTTAAAAAAGTGCACTTGTGCAATTTTTTTTGTCTAATTTTGATGCAACAACATGTGTGTGTGTGTGTGTGTGTGTGTGTGTGTGTGTGTGTGTGTGTGTGCGTGTGTGTGTGGGGAGGGGGGGAAGGAGGTCGTCCCTACTGTCTAATCAATCAGAATCAAGTAGCTGCATAGAGCAGTTGTCTTATGACAAACTGTGTCATAATTACCCCCCTCCCTTCACGCTTTGCACCCTCTCTTTGTACTCTGCGCACACCCAAAGCTCCCTCGTCCTCTCCTCTTTCTAGCACTTGCCATGTAGGCTAGGCTGGTGCTAAATATATATAGGTGTTTTTCAAGTAAATATGGTAAGTCTTTGTACAACATTTTTTTTATTTTAAATATATGGCATTGGAGTCATCAAGATTAGGTAAAATGTTAAATAGATTTATACCAGTTGTAGTTGTTTGTCTAATATATAGAGGTTATTCAGCGTGAAGTTGTGTAATATGGCTGAGTATTTTTACGAGTCAGTTTACACAACTTTTTGCTGAATAAATTGTTTATTAAACAACAGTAATCTCCTTAACAAAGTTTTTGAAGCTGTTTTTCCTAGCGCGCGGTCAGAAGAGTGTAATAACGTGTCATATTTGCACTCGTTTTGATGCCTATTTGTGCTCTAGAATGCTATGTTGAATAATAAAAGACAATATTGTTTTTCAGAGCAATGATTGTACAGTGTTTTTCTTCACTGTTGGTGACACATACAAACCCATTGGTTTTATCGAAACTGCCTCTCCAGTTGTCTCCATGGAATGGTCTGAGAAAAAAGGAAAGGTAAATAATATGATGTTTCTGTGGCCAAGTAAACTCTAAACGTTTCTTTTGTAAACAACTGAAAGACAAACAGCATTTAAAGGGACTGTGTCCCCAGAGGGGGGGGGGACTCGCATATAAAATGACGGGGGTGCTCATTGTACCTTTTAGGGGTCAAAGTTTGGAGATTGGTACCACTTAGGGTACTAAAATGTAAAAATAATTACCACCGTTAGAATTATCGCGGTACCTTTTAGGGTATATGACAATGTGTTGTTTTAGAATTGGTACCTCTTTGGGGTAAAAATTCTTTTGAGCCACGCCCATCAAACAAGATTCTGGTACCTTTTAGGGTGTTTTTCGAAAATTTCCGACGAGCACTCCCATCATTTTTAAATGGGAGTCCCCCCCCCCCCCCAGGCTGTGTGCTGGCCGATATACCGTGTTTTCATGAATATAGCTAGGAGCTTGCTTTAAAGCTTGCTTTATTGTCTCGAAATAGGAAGAAAAGTCGCAAAAGTGATGAGAGCAAAGAAACGTGAACTAAAAAGACAAAATAACAGCTAGAATGGCGATTGTGATTTCTTGACCGCCTGTCACAAAATCAAATTTGATGAACTGTAATCCACTTCCATCCTTGTAACCCTGCACTTTATCCCCAAAATCTTTGTTCTGTTTTTCTCTGTACAATCTTAAATTATCCAAGAATTATATGTTTGGTGGTACTTGGCTATATAATATGGACATAAGAAGCAAAATTTCAATATTTCAGCGGGACAAAGAGAATTTAATGAAAATTAAGTGCATGGCAAAAGGAGGGGGGACTGGAAACTCATTGTTCCGATTTTTGAGTTATATAATTCTCACTAAGGTGTCCGCGGTGGATGTTATGTAATGCTAACTACTTTACAGTTGGTCTTGTTGTGATGCCTTCTATGTTAATCACCAGACCCCCAAAAGCATACTCATCAGCTGCAAAGATGGAACTGTGCTTCATGTTGAGGCTCCCACAGCAGGCAAATACGACACAAGCAAGACTTACCACCTCCCCCTGACAAATCTCAAAACCAAGGAGTACCACTTTACAAGTGTCAAGGATAAACTTAGGGTGAGAAACATTGAAATTTAACACCATTAAAGCAAACGGTTTTTGATCAAATTTTGTGGATGTTTTTCACTATTGACTGGGGTTTTGAAACAGCAAAGATTCAGTAATGTATGAACGGCGCACCTTCTTTTCTGGAAAAACAATTTAACCCATTAAAACAAATGCTTTTCGATCAAATTTAGTGGATGTTTTCACTATTGACTGGGGTTTCATAACACCAAAGATTCAGAAATGTTAGAATCACGGTTGTAAATTTGACTTATATGTATGGCTCATCTTCTTTTCTGGAAAAACAATTTAACCCATTAAAACAAATGCTTTTCGATCAAATTTAGTGGATGCTTTCACTATTGAACAGAATTTCAAAACAGCAAAGATTCAGTAATTTGACTTATGTATGAACGGCTCACCTTCTTTTCTGAAAACAAACAAACAAACAAACAAACATCTAACGCTGGCTTTATGGTGATAGAGCAGTTTTCAATTGAGTGTGAAAAGTAATTACACAATTGCTTTGGTTTTGCATTGCTACGCTTTGTGATTGGCTAAAAAATCTCGCGTCATTTTCTGTACCAATCAGAAGTAAAACCAAAACCAATCGTGACTTTCTCTCACGCGTTTTCCCGCGCTTGGCGCCGCCGACATGTAATTGCTTCGTGCTCTGATTGGTTCATTGGATTGTTTACGACTGCTGTGATTGGTCAGAGTAATTACTTTGGTTTTGGGTTTACGACACTCAATTGAAAACTGTTCTAAGAGGGGTAAAAAAGTATTCATCAGGACCTGCAGGTGTGCGTTTCTCAAAGCTCCCAAAGACATTTCGGGCCCAAAAGTTATTTTCTACATTCTGTTCCTTTTAAGGTGGCGCTGTAGTTTTTAGCCCTTGTTTGGTCAATTAAGGACTTATTTCCAAGCTTTCAAATTCAACAAAAACTTAATCAAATTGTCGCAAACGTTCTGCACAAAACTAAGGGTACTTTTGAGAAACATACGCCCGACCTTGAGGCATTTATTGTTCCACAGAAAGCTGAAGAAGAAGCCATAAAGGCCAAGGAGGAAGAAGAGAAACGCAAGAAGAAAGAAGAAGAACGAGCACGGCGCAGAGCACGAGGCTTGGAAGACGAAGAAGAGGAGGAAGAAGAAGAAGAGAAAAAGGAGGGCGAAGAAGGCGAGGACGAACAGGAGGGTGAGGAGACGGCAGAAGAACAACATCACGAACCAGGAGAAATCATCAAAGGATTTTATTATGGCAAGAAGGACAAATTCTGGGTGTCCATGGTAGGCGTTTTTAAGTGGTTGTTCCTTTCATTTGTTTGTAAACTTTTTTACACTGTACAGTGCTTAGTTAGGTAATACAATGTACTTGCAGTAGCCAATCTGAAAAGTAAATCTCAATCGCTTTCATTTGATTGGTAACACTAAAAGTGTCTATGACAGATTTTTTTAAATTCGTTTGTCGAATTTACATGGTGTTCTAATAAGAAAGTCGAAAAAAGTTTTTCGATATCGATTTTTCTTCGTGTTTCAGCTATCTAAAAACGTGTAATTTCACTTTTGGTGGTGTACAATACCGCACAGGAAGGAAGACTTGCGATAGTCGGCTGTGACGTCAATTCCAGAATGCCAGTATCGTGGTTTCTCAGTTCCTTCTTCCTCAAGGCATACCAAAAATACTGAGAACCGAGAAACCGCAAAACTGGCACTCTGTTATTGACGTCACAGCGGACTATCCCCAGTCTTTCTTCTTGGGCGGTATTGTACCCCACCGGAAGTGGAATTTCACGTGTTTACACGGCTGAAACACGGGGGGGAAAAATCGATATCGAAAAACATTTTTCGATTTTCTTATCAGAACACCATTTAGATTCCATCAAGCAAATTAAAATATGTTAATGATTTCTCTAAAGACTCAAACGTTAGATCCACGTTTTATAGCGTAATAAACAGCACCAGTCCACAAGAAAGTACTGCTCAACAGCTTCTAAATGAATGATTGTTAGGACTTATTTGACAAAGTGAACAACGTTAAACAATAAAAAATACCAAAGAAAAGTACTATCCGATAGCTTTCATTTGAGTGGTCACACCGTAGAATTTCTTCCACAGTCAAAAATAAAAAAAGAAAACAACCTTGTACGGCATATAAAAAAAGAAACAGGAAAGTGCTACTCAATAGCTTACATTTAAAATGATAACACCTTAAAGTTTTCAGTATCCACAGACTAACAACTTTGACTCAAAGGTTTGACTCTGATTGGCAAAAGGGTTAAACAGCTGGCACTCAACTTTAACACTCCAATGTACTCATAATTTTCTAATTGTTTTCAATGTCAGGACGGTTGGGATGCAGGATACCTGTATCAATGCGAGTTTGATGAAGGCAAAAAGCCAGCTCCGGCCGAAGGACAGGAAGATACAAGGGACGAACCTATTAGGTCTATACCTGTGGACGAAAGTGATGATATACCAATCAGATCTGTGTGTTTTAGGTGAGGATAACATAATGTGCTCTAAAAAGGGTTTTCTTAAAACCAAAACCAAATTAGTCAAATCTGGCCAAATAGGACAAACGTAGTTAATGCACTGAACAGAAACAACCGCTCTGCCAAGCGTGGGAAAAATGTGCAAGATATATATTTATCATGATTAGTTTTGGCTTTAGATTATGAAATTACATCATGTTTTGATTTACAATCGAAATCCACTATTAATAATTACATTGAGCTTAATTGAAAAAGCACTCTACAGCTGTTGAAAAACCCAAATCCATAGTTATTTAATAAACAGGAAATCATGCATTAGGTGCCAAGCGGGAAAACGTGTAACACATGCCAAGCGAGGGAAAACTGCAACTGGTACCAAGCGCGGGAAAACGTGCAACAGGTGCCAAGCGCGGGAAAACATGCAACTTGTGCCAAGTGTGGGAAAACATGCAACTGTTGCCAAGCGCGGGAAAACGTGCAACTGGTGCCAAGAGCAGGAAAACGTGCAACTGGTGCCATGCGCGGAAAACATACGTAGTCATGATTGCTTTAAGTTTTGATCCAGATGTGTTGTTTCCTCAGACGAGCCACTTTCATACTTTATCTCTTCACCCTAGGGTCACCCTAGTCTTTAAATTGGAAGTGAAACCTGAGATAATCATCGAGCTGATTAGCCTTTAAATTTGGTTGTATCAGCTGTGTTGACAAGTAAATTGGCAACTAAAAGAGATGATTCAAAAGCTGACGTTTCGAGTGCTGGCCCTTCGTCAGAGCGATAGTCCATTAGGCCTTTACCCATTCAGCTAAAAAGAGCATGTTGCATTAACCGTGCATTCACTAACATTGTTTGTTCATTGCTTATGTTTCAGCCACTCAGGTAAATTTCTTCTCCTTGGAATGGACAATGGAGTTGTTCGTATCCACCCTCTGGACGGAAGAAATGACTTTGAACACTTCAGCTCCTACTGGGCGCTTAACGTGCATGACAACCAGCATGGCGGCATCAGGCACATTAAGACAAGCTTCGATGATAAATACGTCTTTACTGTTGGCATGGACGGCAACTTCTTTGTGTTTAAGTTCATGGATAAAGCGGTGAAAGGACTTAAAGTCCCGCATAAAGTGTCCATACCATCGGCAAAGGTGAGATAAATGACATACACTGAAGGATTTGAAGACTACAAGCAGTGCCAATTTTCCCTCGTGGATCGTGGAGCGAAAAGGGAAATACTCGCGCGTGAGCAAGAAAAATCTCTGCGTGGATATTTTTTCCACGAACACACGTGTTTTGCCTTCATTACCATCCACGATCCACAAGGGAACGACTTGCGAAAAAAAAAAAAACGAAAATTGTACATTTAACACATGAGTCCCAGTCATGAGGTCAATAAGATGGTTATTAACTTTTTGACGTACAGTAGAATCGCAATAACTGGAACGGTCAGGGGAAACAATAAGGCTGTTTGAGTTATAAAAGTTCAAGTTTTCGAGCGTGAAATTTGATAACGAAGTGAACCAGCCGCCTAGATTAAAAGTGAGCTATCTGATAAAAAAAAGTGGGCCGTGCGCAGGACAGAGAAATAATTTTGAAAAGGTCTTATCATCTTTTGCTTAATATGTGGTGTTTATATCCCGACTTTTAGAAACTTATTGGTGAAGAGGGCGAAGAGATTGTCAAGAAGATTGACGACATTGATAATCCAAATCACTACAGCATCGAGCTTGAAAAACAGAAAGCAGAGCACGATCGAATGGTCAAATTAGCGGAGGAGAAAAAACAGGTGATTAATTTATGCCGATGTTTGCTGTGAGCGTGCGATGTTGGTGATTCGAAAGTAATCGCGCGGTTCCCTTGGTATAGTATTGTATTTCTGCGCGCGGGCGCGCAGGCTCCCTGATCCATCACGAAACTGTTGAACTTAATCCGACCCCTTTTACTCCTTGTCATAGCACAGGGAGGCCAGTTCGTGTGCCTGGATTCCCTGTGGTCATGCCTTGTTTCAACCTGCCAATGTCAATATGGTTTCACTCTCTCTCTAGAGGAAATTGCTCTTCAGTAAATTCCTGTTGATGTAGCGTAGTTAATTTTGTAGCTGAGAGGGAAAGTCCCTTCTACTGCGAACACCTACAAATAACATTGGTATTGGCTTATGTCAACTGTTTCTCTTTTCCCTTTTCAGAATATCCGTCGAAAGATAGGAAACCTAAGACGAGCATTTAAGGAGTTGATGAGCAAGAATCAAAAGCTTCCTCCCCATGTACAAATTACACAAGATGTAAGTTAGTTTATTGAACTAAAAATGAAAGTTTAAACAAGCAACGAAAATAGAAATCTGAAAATACCAAACGCAAGGTTATAGTTGGTTATAGTAGCTGTTTTTGAAATCACTTTATGTTTGGTAAATATGACTGTAATTAGTACAACCCGCCTAGATTAGCTATGCTATAAGTGGGTTTGTAGATATTTAAATTTTATTTCTTTAAATTTAGATCAATTAATTAATGTAACAGTGTTGAAAACCAATAAACCAACCAATAATAATAATAATAATAATAATAATAATAATAATAATAATAATAATAATAATAATAATAATAATTAATAATAATAATAATAATAATAATAAATAATGGTGTGATGCCTATTGGCTTTACCGACTCAATAAAGTTAAAGTTGAAGTTATTTCTTTAAATTTAGATCAATTAATTAATGTAACAGTGTTGAAAACCAATAAACCAACCAATAATAATAATAATAATAATAATAATAATAATAATAATAATAATTAATAATAATAATAATAATAATAAATAATGGTGTGATGCCTATTGGCTTTACCGACTCAATAAAGTTAAAGTTGAAGTTGAAGGACCAACAGAGTGACTTTGTACGTGCATTATAACATTTTGGTAGATTTTATAGCTGCACCCGTAAAATACCAAGTTGAAATGATCAAACGCTTGGCTCTGTGACTGACGTGAAACGGCACGGTTGATTCTTTATTTTTTAATTTGAATGTATTCGGAATATAGAGCGTTATTCATGTGAGTGTCGTAAAATCAAATCCGAAGTTATTACTCTGGCCAATCACAGCAGACGCAGACAATCCAATGAACCAATCAGAACTCGTAGCAAATACATGTAGCCGGCGCCAAGCGCGGGAAAACACGCGGGAGTAAGTGATGGTTCGTTTCGGTTTTACTTTTGATTGGTTTACAAAAATGGTGCGATTTTTTTTACCAGTGACAAAGAGTAATTATGCAAAACTTAATCAAACTCAAATTACTTCAATACTCGATTGCAAGCCAGACAGTTCACCGTGCCCTCTTTTATTTTCCAGGAATTTGAAATTGATCCTGACCTCATCACCGAACAAAAAGCAGAGGTTGAAAATAAGGTGAGAATTTATTTTCATTTTTCTGTTTCGTTACTAATGACCCAGACGATCTTTAGCTAATTGTGTTTTCATTTTTTTTTATTTTCTATTGTTAGATTGAGCTTGTTCGTAAGGAGATGGCATGGGAAGCCGAGAAACGATCCATTGGATTAAAAAAACTGCAGAAAAGGTAAGCGCTATTTTGTCCTGTTTTCTATTCGCAATGCGCGTCTTTTGCTTTTGTGTCAGCTAAGCCCCAAGCTTTAACCAATCAAAGCAAACATGCTTAAGGATGTTCGCGCGAAAATCTTCTACAAGGCAGATTTTTTCCCTTTTTTCACAAACTGTAGATAATCGGTAAAGAAAGTGATACATGAAGAAAAAAATAGGGGTCACCGAGCATCCAAGCGAGTAAAATCTAAGTGAAGTTAACGCAACGGCTACCAGCCCTTTATCTTTTTAGATTTCTTGCTTTGCGCGCGCTCGTGCATGACGTAGCATGGCCTTGCAATACCAATTGCGTGCGCGGTAAAGATGCGCATAAACAATTAGCGCGAACGTCCTTAAATCTTAAGCAATTTCATGCAAAACTTAAACCAATCATGACTTGGCTCACGCACGTTTTCCACGCTAAGCACTAGTTGCATGTTTATTCAATTTTCCCGCGCTTGCCACCGGTAGCGCGATTTCCCGCGCTTGACACAAATTGCTGACACAAATTTCTAGTTTTCCCGCATTTGGCACTGGCTGTATGTCTCCAATTCTGATTGGCTCAAAATGCGTTCATTATTTTGTGTGTGTGTGTGTGTGTTTATCTCCACACCATCTTATTGACAGTAGACCGATTTACACGGTACAACTTTGTCGCATGCGATTTTTTGTAGCGCGCGCTGTTTACGTCAGGCGAAAATGTATACAACTCGCATCATATAACAATGTATGTGGCTCCGATTGTCGCAGGGTTTTAAAACATGTTTCAAAATCCTACAACTTTTTTCGTGTTGCATGCAACAGTTGTGAGCGAGTTGTAGGCTGATTTAGACGACGCGATTTGTGTTGTATGTATGGCGTGAGCAGGTTGCATTCCATAGTTGTAGGCAAAAAAGTTGTGCCGTCTAAATCAGCCTTAAAAGGGGGGAATTCTACAAACAGCAATTCGTTTCTTTCTCTATCTCGACAGATTCAAGGATGAAATCGAGTGTGATCGGATCGTTCTGCGCGCGTTCCTCTCTCCGCATCTGGTCGCCACATTCCGAGCCTCTAAACCAGACTATCTTCACCAGTTACTGCAGGAAGCTGAAGAGAGCGGAGAGGGGCCTGACGGGGGAGGACACGGGCGAAAAAACTTTTTAAGTGTCGCTAAAAATGCTGCTCAGGTAGGAATGGTGTAAGGTTCTAAAAATATGTGCTTAATGTCACTTGTAGTTATAGTCACCTATACGCTTGCAGTTGTTACCTTTAATGTTAACGATAAGGTAGTGATATATGACTGCTCTCTAAAACTTGTGAAAGTAGGAGTTGCTGCATTTTTACAGTAAAAAAGTTACGGACTATTGATGAAAACAAATTTCATTTCGCACAATGTCCAACAGCACAAAATGAAAGTACTGCCCAATGGCTTTCGTTTGCATGGTCACACTTTGGAGTTTGATCCATAGACGCAAAATTTAGTACCACCTTGTAAAGCATAATAAACAGTACCACAGGAAAGTACTGCTCAGTAGCCTTCGTTTGAATGGTCATACTTTAGGATTTCATTCACAGACTCAAAAGTTAGAACCACCTAGTACAGCATAATAAACAGCACCACAGGAAAGTACTGCTCAATAGCTTTCATTTGAATGGTCACACTTTATAGTTTCGTCCACAGACTTAAAAGATTAAAAACACCTTGTTCAGCATAACAAACACTGCTCAATAGCTTCATTTGGATGACCCTACTTTGCGCGAAGCTTTGACTCAAGAAGTGAAAGAATAAAACTTCGCTGCTTGTTTGCTTTTTGTCATTAAGGATGTTAAATCATGATACGATTTTTCAGTCAAGTTGAGGGTCATTTAACTCTTGCAAAATGTCCATAAAGACTTCTAAAAACATTGCTTCCAAAAACCGCAATGTCAGTTTTGATGTTATAAGCAGGCGCCGATCTAGAAACTTGTCGCTAAATGAGAAAATTAATGTCGTTTGACATTGTCGCTATTTCCAATGCAGATGAAGAAACGCGGAACTCAAGATAAAATACCTTTGAACCAGCAACAACACCAGCAACAGCAAGCACCTCCCTCGCAAGGTCAACTGGGAAGTAAAGTGGCTAAAGCGCTGGCTAAAGCTGAGGCGCGAAGGCAGAAGAGACTCGCCAGACAATTTGAGGTATTATTACAAGCAAATTATCCTTACTGGTTTCCTTATGTAGTTCCTATATCTGGCCGATCGTAACAAGGGTAAATAACGCAGTGAACCAATCAAAAACCGTGGAATCCGTGCCAAGCGCAGGAAAACATGTAACCGATGCCAAGCGCGGGAAAACATGTAACCGATACCAAGCGCGGGAAAACATGTAACCTATGCCAAGCGCGGGAAAACATATAACCTATGCCAAGCGCGGGAAAACATGTAACCTATGCCAAGCGCGGGAAAACATGCAACCGGTGGAAAGCGGCGCGGGAAAAGTTGATTTGATTGGTTGAAGTGTTAGAAGAGTTTCACTGGTCAGTAAGAAAGTAGTGAATTAATAAGACATAGCTATTATCCTAATTAAAAGATAAAGACATGGTTGCCCGGGAATGGTAAAACAACCTCACTTATGCTTGTTGAAAACGCGTTGAAACAGTCCTGTTTATTTTTTGCCATAGTGGGACGAACTGTATCGCAACAGGCCGGACGAAGATTACCAGGATCCAAAGGACGTGGCTGCGATAAAAGAGGCACGGGAAAACATGGGGGACTACAAACTTAAAACAGCCAAAGATTATGTTGTTCCTGAAAGCCAAAGAGTTAACGCAGAAAAGAAAAGAATACAGCTTTTGAACTTACTAGACCAGGTAAATTATGTCTTTAATTAATTCCTCGCATGTACAAGTGCGGTGATTCTTCGATTGTTCTGCTATCTGTTTGGATAGCAGGGAAGAAAAATCCCTAGCCGAGGAAGATGAGCCTCTCCTCCTCTACGGATACTCGACCACAACATGCGATTTTCTTACACGATGTTCCCAAATAGCGAAAATCGTTACCTCGTATACACCTTATTCCAAAATGGTGGTCAATTTATTATTCTTTTATATGTATGTTAACAGAAACCCATAAGTGGGTTGAAACGTGTAACGCGCATTCACAGTTTCCGAATATTCCATTTTCCAAATATGGCTGTAACAACTTCTTAGCAAATTGAATAATCGGAAGCTTGTTTTGAAGCGTACAAGAGACAGTTGCACGTTTCAACCCACTTATGGTCTGATGTTAATTAGCCCTTGTTGCCTCGTCAGCATGTGGAAAATACAACAGAATTTTCACGCGAAAATAATATATTGCCCGCCATTTTGGAATAAGGTGTATATGGCCTAGCTCGCCACGAGTCTCTCGTAGCTCAGTGGTTAGAGCATCTGACCAGTGTGTGAACCTAGTATATGGCCCAGCTCGCCACGAGTCTCTCGTAGCTCAGTGGTTAGAGCATCTGACCAGTGTGTGAACCTAGTATATGGCCCAGCTCGCCACGAGTCTCTGGTAGCTCAGTGGTTAGAGCATCCGACTGGTGTGTGAACCTAGTATAAGGCCTCGCTCGCCACGAGTCTTTCGAAGCTTAGTGGTTAGAGCATCTGACTGGTGTGTGAATCTAGTATATAGCCGAGCCCGCCACGAGTCTCTCTTATCTCAGTGGCTAGAGCATCCGACCAGTGTGCGGAAGGTGATAGGTTCGAATCCTGTCAGGGACTCAGATTTTGCTCTTTATCTCACGCTCTATACCCTGTTTAAAGTTATTTGGCAAGCATGCACAACCTCACACCAAACTGACAAAACTACATCTATTTTCAGACCAAAACGGCTCGAAAACCATTCCCTTTGGGACTGCACGTGCCTATATAGCTCATATAGGCAGGAAGCACCCTTCTCCCAAGCCAGAGTTAACAGTTTTGCTGCGCTTCTTTTTAGATTCATCACTACAAATTTGAATTCAACCAGTCGTTCTTAGCGCTAAGAGAAAAGAAAATCAAGATTATTAACGAGGTGAGGCATGAGTTGTTTGTCTGTTTCATTATTCATACCAGCTGAATCATAAATCCGTTGCAGAGCTTATCAAGATTGTGATTTGATTTTTCAGATGAAAGAAACTGTTGCTCAGCTTGAAGACGTGCAACGTCAAATAGACACGTACTCAAAACGACCCATCCCCAAAATACCCGAGATGATGCCCGATGAGTGTCCCGAAAAGTAAGTTTTGTGTTTAGTAAGTTGCGTTAGCGTAAAATGTAATCATAAGCGAGCGATTATAAAGGTAATCCGTAGAGCGACGAGCAGTGCATTGAATAAACTAGAGTTTGAAGCTGAAACTCAGCGTGGGACAACATGTAAACGATGCCAAGCGCGGGAAAATGCAACCGGTGCCAAGCGCGGGAAAACATGTAACCGATGCCAAGCGCGGGAAAAACATGTAACCGGGGCCAAGCGCGGGAAAACATGTAACCGGTGCCAAGCGCGGGAAAATATGCAATCGGTGCTAAGCGCGGCAAAACATGTAACCGGGGCCAAGCGCGGGAAAATATGCAACCGGTGCTAAGCGCGGGAAAAACGTGTAACCGATGCCAAGCGCGGGGAAATGTGCAACCGGTGTCAAGCGCAGGAAAAGAAACAATTGGTGCCAAGCGCCAGAAATTATTATTATGTAAATGATGAAAAGTACGCGAAATTGTGACAAAAATGTGAAAGAACGAGATAGCACATTCATGGGCTAAGTCAGGATTAGTTTGTTTTTGGGAACAACGCATTCTCTCAGATTGGTGAGAACAAAATAAAATGAAAAATAACAATCAATATGTAAACTGATATCCAAGGAACAAATGCTGATGCAGTGGAACATCGAACTGCAAACGAAAGCGTAGATGTGGTTTATTCAACAAAATGCGGAAAATGAAGCTACGCAAGTAACGACAATATTTAATTAATTGTATTAGTTTTACCAGTCCTCTAATGATAAGAAATTCTTCAAACACTCAGTCAATTTGTGCTGCCTCAGTGCAGTGTTCTTGGTGTCTGTCCCAGTCCCGTGCCTGACAAAATTCATTGCAGTAAGTGGTGACCTGGCACTGGTCACACATGAACATGTTAGGGCTCAGTCTTCCGCAGTCTGCACACTCGAAATCATCTTCGCATGCGCTAGATTCTTTCTCGAGCGCGGAATGTTTTCGCTTTTCGCCAGGAATTTCCAGAACCGTTTTCTCTCTTGTTTCTGTTTTCACTTTAGCTATCTTCACCTTAAAACAACAATAGTTAAAGTCACGAACAAGGAATGGAAAACCAAAGCAATCGCAAACTTACTTTCGATACTCAATTGAAAACTATGTTGCAACGCCATGCTCCGTCATGCACGAGCGCGCTCAAAGTAAGAAATCTAAACACAAAGGGCTGGTAGCCGTTGCGTTAACTTTACTTAGATTTTACTCGCTTGGATGGTCGGTGACCCCTACCTTTTTTTAATGGATAATTTTCGTTTCTCATTCTCGACAAAATGTGAAAAATGAACAAAAAAAAATCAATGTAGGAAGATAAAAAATTTCCAATTTTTCTACCCACGCAGCATCGAAACCCGCCAACTTTCGGCTGTCATGGTTTGCAAATGCTGTCGTTTAAAAATAAGATTTTCTTAAAGGGGCGTCACCCGTTGATTTAATTTGCTTAATAGTCTCACTCGTATGAAATTTGGCATAGAAAGTTCCATTCTAGAGATTCATTTGCAATATATTTAGACTAACAGACATGGGGCCATATCGAGTAAGGAAGACCGATTTTTCAAAATTAAGGTGGCCTTTCAGACATCTTATCTATGAAACGAACTCGGTGACCCCAATTTTTTTTGCATTTCTGACACGAGTAACTCGTTACCTAGCTGTAGCAAAAGTTTTAGAAAAAATCAATGTTAGAAGATTTTCACACGAACATCCTTAAGTTTTGCTTGCATAAGTTTCGGCGCAATTTTCTTAACCAATCAAAAAGCGCAGTAGTGAAAAAAAAAAAAAACAAAGCAAACGACTCTCGACCTTCAATTGAAATCCGCCCTAGGTCATTGCGAAAAACAATATTAATTCTAAACCCTTACCTTGTGTTGTTGTTCACTGCGCTCCATAGCTTCCTGGAGCTCTCTCTCTTGGTCGTGAATCAAGGCGTCGATAGTTTCCTCCGCGCTGTTATAAACGTCTTTAACAGTTTCTCGGCCCCGTTCCCTCTCCTTTTCGATCTGTTTTCGGAGACACTCTCTTTTCTTTTCATTCTCAGCTTTTTCTTCGGTTATTTTAGCAGCTGCGATGACTGCTGCCGTTTGTAAAACATTCACTTGATAATCCTGAATCAGACCTGTCATTTTTTCTTGGCATGAATTCATCACATCCCGCATCTCTTCAATCCTTTCTAGCAGATTTTTCACGGGCATCTTTGAGTTTTTTAATCCTCTTTTGGGAATAAAGTGAAATACTAAGCCGCGAACTTTTCTTTAACTCGCGCGGGCAACAACTTTTTTCCTGTTGAAGTTTGTGTTTGCGTTGCCATGGATTGCATTTTCGCATTGTTGACGAGTTGGTTGTGTTTGCGCGTGCGCGTGCGCGTGCGCGCGTGCGATCATCGAGAGCGACCGAGAGCGTGTGTACTAAAATAAAAATGATGAAGTTCGAAGCTGTTCAATTATTTTTCTTCCGACGGTCCGGCAATGCTGCCTTCTTCAGGGTACAAAACTATTAAAGAGAAACCGTTAAAAAGTTCGTTAAATTAGCTCATAGTGCCTAAATACATGCTCGCGCACGTAGCAGCGCGCGCGAGGTGAAACTAAAGTCTTAATTCAGACCACTCGGAGCCTTTTAACAAATCGACCGCATTTTTCCATGGTCTATACTTTCATCGACCATCGAAATAACGTCATAAAATGTTCAAAACTCAAGTGGAACCACGAGCCGTTAGGCGAGTAGTTTCACTGCCAAGTTTTGAACATTTTATGGCGTCATTTCTATGGTCGATGAGAGTATAGACCATGGAAAAATGCGGTCGATTTGTTTTTTACAATAACAAACTTGAATAACTGCGAGCGCTGAGCGAACGAGTTTGCGGGAATCATTTTAGAAAATCAAGATAAACAACCTAACACTGACAAACTGCTGCAAAATGTTTTTGCGTGGGGAATAATTAAAGCCTTAACTTTTTATGTGAATAAATTATGTAACGAAAAAGGCTCACTCAAATTCTCTTCAGCTTAAATCATCGCTAGAATCTTTTAATCAATCTTATAATCTAAAATTATAAATCTTATAAGCTAAAATTTTAACACAGCAAAACAAAGAGCCGTTATTCGGAAAATTTTAGAGAACCGCGCTCGGCGATAATCGCAAAATAGGGCACCATAACCTCACACAAAGTCAAATATAAAATTACTAGGCACAGTTTACAAAGCTAACCTTTTTCGAATTTGAAATATCTTCGAATAATCAGATGAATCTTTGCTCCAAGTTGTTTTCGGCTCAGTTTTAGTTCTTTCGGGCGCCGGCGACTGATTCCGTGGATTTTCCCGTGAAACTACGACAAGTTGTTTGTCCTTTTTGCTTCGCACTTTTAGCTGATAGTAAATTAAATTTAACTGACGAGAGAGCATTCTTTTCATTGAAGAATTCCAGTTTTAAGTGCATTTTTCACTGTTTGAAGAACCCGCAGCGCCAAAAGTTTGACAAAACTCACCGCGTTGCGTTACCTGTTATGTCATTTTCATGGTCTATACTCTCATCGACCATCGCAATGAGCCAATCAGCGCGCGGGAATTCACACAGTTATTGTAAAAAGTTCCTTGCCTGAAAAGAGCGTGTGGATCGTCCGCGCGCGATGGAATTTGACTATGGGACAGCGGAAGACTAAGCTTTGCTTTTGCCAAAAAATAAGAATCCTTTTTCTTCGTAATAAAAGCCGATTTGTTTCTTTAATATACTCTTGAAACTATTTTTTTTCGGCGGATTTGTTCGATATATCGTTCTACTTACCTTTAGCATAAATGGAAGATAATGCATGGATTCTCGGTGATATAAAACTTCTCTTATTGTGTTTAGCTTGAGTTGAACAAGACGATTTTCCCAAACTTTCTCCTATATTGCTTTCAGGTGGTACAAACGTTTTACAAACGTGTTCAATCTCCAAAATGTCCGAAGATTTCCGATGAAGATCCGAAGATTTCCGATAATGACCCGACGATTTCCGATGAAGATCCGAAGATGATTCAATTGTAGAACAGGACCTGTTTCGCCTGTTTGACAGTTAACAAGGGCAAACATGGCAGCTAACGAAAAGATATCGATAGCTTTACTCTTCATAGTGAAAATAAAATTGATATCTTCACATATAGATTACTTTATGGGCAGTGCGGGCGTACGGTATTTACGCACGAGTTGGTTCGTATCAGAAATCGAACCGCAAAGCCTCGCTCGTTCGATTTCTGATACAAACCAACGAGTGTGTAAATGCCGTACAAAGCACTGCTCATGCTATAATTTGTTTATTTTATACATACTGAGATTTGTGATTGGACGAAACGCTTTTTTTACGTGTGAGAAAGTCGTTTCGCCATTCTGATTGGCTGCGAACCCCCGAACGAGGTTTTCACACGCCAAATTTCAATAGAAAAACTCAATGAGTTTGAAATAAATAGATTTTCCGCGGTGAGAGAAATCATTGAATTTTACTGATCCTTATAATGATAAAGTCCTTAACTCTCTTTTCTTTTACAGGCGCCTTGAATACACACGCGAGCAACTGCATCAGTTCAAGAAAAAAGTGGATGACAAGGTCGGCCAAGGTCACGGCGAAGAGCAAGCAGGAGGCTTTGGTGGGGGGTTCGGCGGATTTGGCGGAGGAGGGAATGAGGTGGGTTGGAATATCAATTCTCCTAACTGATCGCTATGCATCTTTTTGATGTTAGTTATGAGATTTTGCAAGTTCAAGGCAGCAGCAACTGACAAAAAGATCGATCACACTCGTCCTCTCCGTTATCTTTTGCATGAACTTTTTTTTTTGCACGAACTTACTTCGCTCAGCAGATTTTCCTTTCGCAAACAGTCAACACATAGTCAGGCACAGAAAGATAACGGAATGGAAATGTAGCCATGCGATAACCGAAGACACTCGGAAGGTTTTCTATCAAAGATTTCCTTGCACAACTCGAATACTTTCAAAGGTCAGTTCGATTTCATTCATTTCCAAAGGAAGGGTTATTTTTCACTAAGTAAAACAAAATGGTCGTGACTAGAATGGATACTCCAAAACCAGGTTGGATCACCTCGGACACTTATTGAGAATTATATAACGTAATGTCGACACTAACAATTAATTTTCAATACATTTTTAAGTGTAAAAAATAAAATCTAAAATCCCCACTCAGGATTGAACCTGCGACCTAGGTTGGCTTAGGTTTACATAGCCTACCGTACCACTGTACCACCTAGCTTCTCGGGTTGCTTAGTCCTAAATTTAACTATATAAACTGCTGCCCCTAACCTTAACTGAAAGCTTACCAGTTACTCAGTTATATAAGTCTCAATAAGGTGTCCAACCTGATTTTGGAGTATCCATTCTAGTCACCACCAAAACAAAATAGGTAGAAAATGTTTTTCTCATACACCGCTGGGGCCTGGGTAAAGGTCATATGACCTGAATGGCGGGTAGTTGCTTTTGTTGCGTCCGCCGCGGAATTTCAGTCGAACTGACTTCCGGTTAATATTCGTGTCTTCCGGGAGAACGTTCTCGTTGTTAAGGTCCCCAATGACTCAAGGACGGTTTCAACGTTTGACTTGCGTTCTGTTGTTTCAGCCCTTAAAACACGCCCCTCATGGCAGCAAACCGGGCACGCAACAAAGGGACCGATCTATCTCGTCTGTCTCTGTACATTCCTCTGGAAGACCAAAATCTAGTTTGAGTACCTTGACGGACAAAGGGAGTCCTGAGCCCGCGATAGAAGAGGTCAGCGACGAACCATCTGCCTTGGAACAGCAGATAGCATACGAGGAACAAATCAGGTTGGAAAACGAAGCCTTCATCATTAAAATAAAATTGAGCCCTAGTCAGACTTGAGGATTTTATCCACAGACGCAAAAGTTGGAAGCACCTTTTTCAGCATATAAGCGAACTGTTTGAATGGTCACACTGTTTGCCCTACACTGTTGCCAATGCGGTTTTCATCCACAGACTCAAACGTTAGAACCACCTTATACAGTATTATGAACAGTACCACAAGCAAGCACTGCTCAATAAGCTTCAATAGCATCCATTTGAATGGTCATACTTAAGGATTTCATCTGCAGGCTCAAAAGTTATTGGAACGTAATGCTCAGTAGCTTTCAATTTAATAAAAACACCTGGAGATTTGATTTATCCACTGACTCAAAACTGGTAAGAACCGAAACACGAGAGTTAAAGATCTACTAAAGACGAACAAATGGTCCTCGATTAGTAGACCATTATGACTAGCTAGAGAATAAGGCATCGCTACCTCGATATTCACATATCTCTGACGTTGATAACCACATTGTAATGGAAAATCAACCTTAAATAATCCTGCTCTCGTCTCTTGTTAGACTGCAGTATGAACAAGATGTCTTAGTCGACAAGATCAACACTACATTGGAAAAATTTGACGCTGATCTGCGGTACTTGAGGCACGAAAAAATGAATCTGGAAGTCGCAATTAAGTGCGCCGACTTAAGGTAAAAGTCGTAGGGTGTATGCATAGACTCGGGGATTTGGTTTGAGGAAAGAAATTATATACCTATGCTAGTGTGTATTCCTTAAAATTAAACCACCAAACTGCCAGGCTTTACCAGTCTTTACGTCTGTATCGTGCTGTTCCGTCATTATCAGAAGCCTGACTCGTCTTCAGTCGTCTCTATTGTCTATTCTTTTGAATCGTAACACTCGGGGGTTGATGGGATGATCGCAAAAAGCAAGACGCAAGATCGCCTTGTCACCTGAGAGACAACTGGGGACGAGTTATCACGCGTGACGTGACGTGTGGCCTGCGTTGTGTTATTTTATGAAATAAGAAGGTTCATATGGGACCTTCAACAGTCGTTTCAAACAAGGCCAATTTTGAGTTCAAACGAAATAAAATTGTTTCGCGACACAAATATTGCATTCCTTGTGTGGTATTTGACCTTAGGTTTATTCTCTGACCGCTATTTCCTGTTTTATTCAAAATTGAAGTTCAACATGCGAACGAAGTAGAAAGGCGAAAATAAATTTTGGATGAATAAATAAACCATTTTCACTAAAATCGAAATAAATCCCGAAAAATCAAATTCCTTACCTTGAGAGCTCCACAGCCCTGAGGTCCAAGTCTCTTTTATCTTCTCGCCATTTTTTGCGGCACCACATAGTCCGTCGAAGCGGTGAAAAACGAGGGACACAAACACATTTGTTGTGAATACCAGCTCGAATAAGATATTACTATTCATGAGGCAATTTTCAAACACACCCACCCCCAGCCTGTAGATTTTTGGCACACTGGCAGCACAAGTTGGGACTGTTGCCTTGTGGTGGCTGAGTGGCTTGTGCGTCCCAATGACTCCAAGAGCTAAGCCGGCAGGGGTGTTTACACCCCTGGTAGGGCCTCCCAAGCCGAAAAGGTCAAGGAGTAGGGTACAGACTAAAGTCAGTCCCACGGCCCTCCAGACGTGGGGGTTAGGCTTGAGGCTAACAACCTCATCCTGTAAAAAGAACTTGTTACGGAAACGGCAGCACTAGGAAAAATATCATATTTATTTATTTATTTATTTATTTATTTATTTATTTATTTATGTTTTTACTTCAATGACAGGCAAGTTACTCTGTTTGAAGAGTTCATGCTACTGAAGGAGTTTGAGAAAAGAGAAAACAGCTTTGCCAACAAAGTGAACACGAAACTCGGGGAGAAAGACGAGATGCAAGAGAAGGTAAAACGAACGCAAATCATGTCTGCGATATAACTTCTGAATCAGATGGGTTCTTTAGTGGATCTTGTTTGGATCATGCCTGGTGGTGTAGTTCTTGGTTAGGCAAGTGCTTGTGATCGGCAGGCCGTTCGTTGGAGCCCAAACAGTGTAGTTCCCAGATCTTTCTGACTCTTTGAACCGAAGGCTGGTCGAGGGAGATTAAGGGACAGAATTATACTGCACATTATTATCCCCTGAGACAAGAAAATGAACTCTACATCCTCGCTCTTTACAAAGGTGTTTAAATGCGTTCCAATGCACAGATTGGGAATCCTAACGAAATGCAGGGATAACCGTGTTGTGGACGACCATGCCATTAATGGGGGGGGGGGGGGGGGGAATGAGGAGAAGTAATACTCCCCACCTTACGGAAGCAAGTGTAGGCCTGCGAATAAGTCAGAATTAAGCGATTGCAGTTACAACGGTTTCCCTCTCTTGCTTCTTTAGGTCGAAGATTGTCAAATGAAGCTGGACTCCAAGAAGCAAGACATCGAGAAACTTCAAGAGCAGGAGAAAGCGCTCTACACGACCTTCTCGGCCTCGCTTGGCGAGAACAACAAGTTCGATTCGTTTTTAACGCGCGTGTTTAAGAAGAAGATCAAGCGCGCTAAAAAGAAGGCTCAGACCGAGGAAGGTTCGGACGAGGAAAGCGAAGACGAAGATAGCGACGAAGATCTGTCGTCGAGCGACGAAGAGGACTCGGATGGGGAGGAGATGGACGACACCGTGTGTCCACCTGGATGTGATCAGGCACTGTTTGATCAGGTATAGTACTATCATGGACAGTCACTGAACTCTCTGCTCGCGGACGTGCTGGGCACTATCCATTGGCCTTAATCACGTGGCGGCCATGTTGACTCCCGGAGAATAAAATGCTTTGTTTTCTATCTTTACTTTTTATACAAAATGGCGAGGCGTAATTAAGGCCCATTGGACATAACCTAGAGGCTGGGCGTTGTTTCGTTTTGTTGACCGCGAGTAGACTGGGACGAGAGTGTGATTCGGTGACGTCACGGCACTGCTCTAAGTAGAGTCCAGGTCTAAAGGAGTCGAGACGCCTCAGGTCTCGATTGCATTTCACCTAAAATTTCATTTAGAACATTTCGACTGCCAATAGAACTTTTTACTAAATAAATACTTTCTTGTCGACCCCGGCGCGTTCTTCGTCCAACCAGAATAACATCGATTTCCATTCCCAGAGCTGCACCTAAGCAATGCTGTTTGCGGTGGATTTTCCTCTAAAAATATTTCTGCAGCGGACAAAGACAACATTGGGTGAGGCCCGGGGGGGGGGGGGGGGGGAGTGGGCCAGGGGAGTGCATGATAAAACAAAAGATAGAACCACCTTGTATGCTTGGGCCAGAAGCGATGAGAGGCGGCTGTATTCGCAGGCTATGTATAGCATAGCATAGTGACGAGTTAGGGCTTGTCATGCAATCATTCCCCGTTCCTGGGGAAGAAGTGCGTGACGTCTAAGGGCTTATCACGCAATTATAACACCTTCCTAGGGAAGAAGTGCGTGACGATTTAGGGCTTGTCACGCAAACATTTCTGCAGATAAAGAGACAAGATTGGGTGAGGCCGGGAGAGGGAGGGGAGTCGGGGGAGGAGTCGGGGGGGGGGGGGGAGTGGGGGGTGGAGGGGGTGGAGTGGAAGAGTGTATGATTTTCTAGCGGGTAAGTTATACGTCTTAAAACGAGTGAAAAATGTGAAGAAAAAACAATTGGTCTCAACAGGTTTTGGCCGCGATTGTAGCCCGTGGTTTAATCATTCTTTTTGCCGTAATGTACTGAATTATTTGAGTCGCAATGTGTTCGTTAAGTTTCTTTCTCAAATCTCTCTCATTCAAGGTTTGTCAGCTTCGCGAGGGTCGCTTGGATCTGGAAGAAGAGTTAGCAGAAGAAAAGAAAACAAGTGAGACGCTGAAAAAGGAGTACGACGCCCTGGTGAAGAAAGCCAAGGTCATCGATAGCGCACTGAAAACAGCGGAATCTGATCTTGAGGCTTTCCAGGTAACGACTTTGGTCGATTGTATGAAGTTTACAAGAAACTAGGCGCTCTGATTGGTTGAAGAAAAAAAAAAACAAGCACTGGAAAGTACTGCTCAAGAGCTTTCATTTGAATCGTCCCACTTTAGGATTTCATCCACAGATTCAAAAGATAGAACCACCTTGTATAACATAACAAATAGCACCACTGGCTGGTAAGTACTGGTCAGTAGCTTTCATTTGAATGGCCACACTTCAGGATTTTATCCACAGACTCAAAAGTTAGAACCACCTTGTACAGCATAACAAACGGTACCGCAGGAAAGTACTGCTCAGTAACTCTCATTTGAATGGTCACACTATAGGATTTCATCCACAGACTCAACAGTTATAACCACATTGTACATCATAATAAACAGTACCATAGGGAAAGTACTGCTGAGTAGCTTTCATTCGCACCATACCATTTATTCTTTTTCACTTCAAGATTTCGTTTTGTTTTTCAGCGAGAAAAACAGCAGAAACTGAACGAGTTGGACGTGGTTGTTGTGCTAAGACTTCATCAGATTCAGTACATGGTGAACAGCACTCTGCCCCAAGACCTTTCCCAGTGTCTTGTGTTTAACAGCCCAGGGCTGGTCAGGCTACAACACAGGATCAAAGAACTGGAAAAAGAGAAAGGCGAACAGAAACGACTCTACAGGTATCAGCCTTGCCCCTAATAGTGGCGAGCGGAACGAACTGTGCGCGGTATACATTTGCTCCAAGTCGATGTTTTTTGTCTCTCTGGGATGGAACAGCAACAAAAAAACATTTATATGAGTGTAAGACGCGCGTGGAATATGTGCGCGTAAATTATAAGACACGCGCAATGCGAGCTAAATACGCAAATTTTTGCGTCATTTTGTCTTAGAACCCGCGAGCGCTTAATTAACCAGCGGATCGAGCGACTTGGTGCAAGTCTAACAGCAACAGAATTATTCTTTCTCCCTTCGGTTTAGGATTATGACCCTGGATTCCCTCCCCGTGCGTGTCTCGCGCTTCACGCTCGCGCCCCAAAATCCGCTTGAGCGACCCCAATAACGCCTGTTATGCAGGCTAAGGACGATTCTACGATATTTCCATTCCAAGATTAATCACTCCATAGACGTTTCCTGAATTAATAAGTCAAAGAGAATTCTGTGCTGATTCTGTGTTAATGCATAGCTGAACACTGTTTTGATGAAGTGTATGTCTTTGTTTTCATCAGGGAACATCGTCAGACACATGTGCAGCTCATCCGCGATAAGAAAGTACAGGAAAATAGGGTAGGCGAACCACAGTATCCCAACAATCTAGCTTGTGAATCAGATCATTTTTAACAGTTGGTGAGAATTATTTTGGTCGAGATTGAAAAGCTGAAATATTTAAAACACTAGTTCGTCATTTCGGGCTAACATTTTTAGCGTTTTGTAGCTTTTTTCTTTTGCGGATTGAGGAATCTTGTATTTTTTCTCTGTTGTCACTAATGAATCAGGCGGCGCGTGGCATGAATGTATCTTAGCGTCTGTAAATATTGTGTCACAATGGCATGTATCAGTCTACAGTTAAGACATCACAATTTCATGCATTTATATCATTGTCTGCAGATATGACATCATGCATGTATAAATGTCACTGCCTGCAGATATGACATCACAATTGCATGCATAGATATGACGTCATAATTGCATGTATAAGTATCATTGTCTGGAGATATGACGTCACAATTGCATACATAAATATCATTAACTGCAGATATGATGTCACAATTCGATACCAGCGTGAAGTAGCTGTATGCTCTAAGCAAATGTGCAGAGTTAGTGAGTAAAATGTAACAATTATTATGACCAACATGCATCGTAATCAGTTGTATTCGTCCGTAGATTGGCGAGTTGGAAGAAAAAGTTCGCAACATGTTAATGTTAAAGTTCGGCCGTCTGGTGGATTTGGAAAAGCTTGAAAATGTGTCAGTAAACAGAACAGTAGAGGAGCTGAAGGAGAAATTGCGACAGCAAGAGTCTAAGAGCGCTGCCGAGATCGCGAAGTGGAATGTAAGTACAACTTTAAAGAGGCAGTGTCATGGAGATGTTGAACTTTTCATCTCGTGAATACGTGAAGCGTTAAACGAGATACAGCATACTGGGACAATTATGCAAATTTTCACTCGATTAATCACTCAGATGTAAACTTTCTTAATTTCCCAGTGTATTACATATTAAAAGATGATTGCTGTAGTAAACTTTTTTAATTCCCCGGTGTAATTACAACATTCAGTTGTCTAGACAGTCTCGTTTCACACAATGCATATTTATGCCACACTACGATGTTTTGACAAACATACAATTAACTGCAAAGCTTTGACTTTGCGAGACACCAATACGACAGAAACCGATGTTTTGGTCGTTTTAAATTTGTTTTACTCTTCATTTCTTTGACTTCATACTGAATATGGAAAATTAAAACCGATCTGTGGACTTAACCTTGCGTTATTCATGAGTTGGCTCTTAGAGCCCTTTGATTACAGAATAATACAAATCGCGTTCGAAGAACGCAATCCTAATTTCGTGTTGGTTCCCCTGTGGTTTACATGCAGTAAAATTTGAGAATTTTTGGTGTCCGGTCTTCCAAATGGCCGCCCCTGTTGCTTTTTTCAGGGGCTCATTTCCGCCGGAAGTTCCTTCGAACGCGTCCTTACTGCTGGTTTCTTTCTCTTGGTGTTTTAGTATTACTAACTAATTATTGAAAGAGGAACAAATCATGGACAGTTCTAGCCCATTTTGGAAACGAAAATGTGAGAACTTGAAAAAATTAGGGCAACTTTTTTAAATATGCAACATCATTCAGACCCATTCCGTCAATGACTCGAGACATTCGACAGTTTTGGTACACAAGGGTGGTAATTTTTAACAAAACTGGACACAATATATCTTGTCTTCTCAAAGTAATATTAAAACTAGTTGACAAGACTGGTTACATTTTGCGATATAATTGTTCACGTGATGTGGTGTTATTTCAGGGCAAGATTGACTCGTACAAAGGTAAAGTGACTCAGCTGACTCGCGAGAACACTCAGCGACTGGATACATACACTGTGCTGCTTCAAGAGAAGAAAGAACTCGAACAGATGCTCAACTCGCGACAGAAATCACTGGTAGGTGGTTCTCGACTCTTCAATAATTATAGCGGGTTTTAATTGAGGATCAAAAGGCTGGTTTGCTTTGGATTTGCATTACTACGCTTTTGTGATTGGTTAAGAACAAACGTGACTTGCTCGCACGCGTTTTCCCGCGCTTGGCGCCGGCAACATGTATTTGCTTCGAGTTCTGATTGGTTCATCTGCATCTGTTGTGATTGGCCAGAGTTATTACTTTGGTTTTACGACACTCGATGAAACTTGCTCTCTTTGAGAGTTTTTTTTTTTATCAACTTTTTTCCCTCCTAAAAGTCCTCAACTTTGAAATTGGAAAATTATCGTTATCTGTTTACTGATGATTACGATCACCCACAACTCAGTTCACTTTTTGTGTGTTTTTCGCTCCCAGGGGACCGAGTTTACCGGCAGCCGGAAAGCAGACATCCGGGAACGACAAAGATTGGTTCAGTTGGTGCAACTGCAGGCTCAAGAAATAGACGCTCTCAAGGATGAAATAACGCTTTTGTCGCGCAAAGGCGGGCACATTCTTCCCCCGGCTCAGCCACCCCTCCCCCCTGGACAAACACCTATACCCAATCAGTAACTTGTAGTTTAATTTTATTTGTAAAGCTTTATTTGGGGTGGAAAACCGGTAGTTTTGCAAGTGGCTTTTTCATTCTGTTCGCGTAACGTTTTATACATACATTGTAAATACTGGAATGATGCTTGAATATTAGTCGGGATTTTAAGATTGTATTGTTTGCGAGTTGTAATTGCTCTTAAAATAAATGCACACAGAATGACTTGTTTGAATTATAGTTCCTTGTTAAGCCATTCCACTTAATAGTACAGTCAATACTCCCGAGATGCGTTGTATTTTACATCAGCGATTAGCTACATTTGTTCCCTAATTAAAGTAGCGTTATGCCGAGAGGTTTTGTTTTAACTTAGAAGAGTGACTGGTTCTTCTTCTTGATATTTGCATCTCCTTCTTTCAACATTAAATCCCATAAACTATTCAACTACCCAGAATATAAGCCTAGAATATAAGCCCCTACCCTCCCTACCCCAAGGATAAACCCAGGGCTTACACAGGATATTTTCGAAGGTTTAGCCTTGAGTTTATAGGTTAATACCAACGGAGGCACTTATTTTCACGCGAAATAAATTTCAAAACAGGTTCACGTTTAGTGACATGCACTTATAAACATTTTCTTTAAAACAAGAGATCTTTCTACAAAAAACTGAGTATGTACAACGCATGCATGGGTTGGTGACACTATGAAATCTAACAATGTGGCTTTAAACTTTCTAGCCTCCAACGCAGACATCCTTGGGGCTTGTCATGCAATCATTCCACCTTCCTGGGGAAGAATTGCGTGATGACTTAAGGCCCGTTTACACATGCGATTTTTGTCGCGCTCTCCAATGCAACTTTTGTCGCAAGTGTAAACAAGCGGCGATTTCCTGTGCAATTCGGGTGCGATATTTGCTGCGATTTCCCAAAAATCGCCGCCAAGTTGCATCAGATTTCGAACATGTTCGAAACCTCTGCGACATCGCGCGACAAATCAGTTGCGCCCAAATCGCACTGAAATCGCCGCTGGTTTACACTCGCGATTCGAAGATGCAACTTGCGCGCGACAAAAATTGCACCGAAAAGTGCGAGAAAAATTGCACAAAAAATTGCCTCTGTAAACGGGCCTTTAGGGCTTGTCAGGCAATCACTCTACCTTCCTGAGGAAGAAGTGCGTGACGACTTAGGGCTTGTCACGCAATCATTTCACCTTCCTAGGAAAGAAGTGCATGACGACTTAGGGCTTGTTAAACAATAGGTGGTTTTCACGTTACGTCATCGCCGCCATGCTGGTGGACATAAACAATAGTTCTCTCATTAGCTCCATTTGTTCGTCCACCAGCATTTGTTCGTTTCACTATTGTTATCTATGTCTCTAGAGATTGATTAAAAACCACCTATTGTTTCACCTTCCTGTGGAAGAAGTGCGTGACGACTTAGGGCTTGTTAAGCAATCATTTCATCTTCCTAGGGAAGAAGTGCATGACGACTTAGGGCTTGTTAAGCAATTGTTCCACCTGTCTGAGGAGGAAGTGTGCGCGACGCGCCCAAAGAACGTATGCGTTGGAGAATATATTTTATGGGCTCCACTCTAAGAATACGTGATTTAGCGACGGAACACTCGGTTTATTATCAACTTGGTGTTTAGTCTGAAGTGTGAGCCGCTTTCTCGCCTTAACCACCGTGGGCGCCGGCACAGGGGGTAGGGCAAAAAAGCGGCTGACATTTCAGACTTCTTGGCGTTAATAACGCAAGGTTAATCTCTTCAATCCCATGACAGTGTCCCGCCAAATTAAACGCAATATCAACCTCTTCAATCCCATTAAGAGTGGCTAACAATTTGACAGTAAAGCTGTGGTGTTTGGGTGGATGTTTTCTACAGCTGTAATCATTTACGGACTTCAGGGCGCCCTTTTTTCACTGCACAGAATTTAGCTGATAAAGTTTAAACCCATCGAATTTGATTATGTTCACTGAGCCCTAGCCGAGGAGGCCTGGAAGTTAACGGACGGCCACGTGACATCCCATGACCAGCTTGAAAGCTGCTCACTGGTGCTTGGCTCGAGGGGAATCTGGAAACAAGTTAAGGAGGCATTCATATCCACAGATTGTAAATAATGAATAATTGAGCCCGCAAATAAAAAATCAGCGGTTGAGGTCATGGAAACGAGGCAGAAGCCTCAAGAACAGTCAAGTGCTATCTTTACGTTACCGCAGAAAGGTAGACCGTGATAAAGCCGGAAGGCAACGCATTCAGTTTACAAACAGAAGTAAAGATAGCAAGTGGAGGGAATATTTCAAACAGTGGGCTAAAATCATGGATACTACAACTGAGATTTGCACACTAACATACAAGATGTTGGAAGACTTGTGAAAAAAAGCCAACATAAACAATTCCCATCACTCCTTAAATGGATTTAAAGACTTGTACGCGACGAAAGGATACGACAAGACCCTCTCCTCCAGTCCGCTCGCATTGCTGACTTGCAGACCTGCGTCTCGCCGAAAATTCCGGAGCCATTCAGCATGAGACTGCAATCGCTCAGCGGTGCTCAGTTCCCTCTCTGAGGTCCAGTCCGTTATGCTCGCTGGGTCCCTAGAGGAAAATTAAAATGTTGATTTGTTACGCAAACAAGCAAAACAATTTCAATGTAAGAATAAGAGAAACAAAAACAATTTCAAAATGTTCGTACCTTGCTGTCGCTAAGCTCGTTGTGGGTACAAGTGAAAGCGAGGCTGGTGAATCACGTGATTGATCTGAAAACGAGGAGAAATCAGTTTCAAGCTGAGGAGCAAATTGAATATCAGGAATGTTCACGAAACGTGGGCAACACAACGCGAGAAAAAACTGCTGGACTGAAGAAGGAAATATTTTTACGCTTACCGTAGAAAGCATTCGCCAAAATAGAAAAAATGATCTCAAGAGAAAATGTGAAAGACTGGCATTTTTAACAGCTGATAAAAATAATGGCGGGCTCTGGTTAGAAATTTGATTGAGATAGAAAACGGAAGTGTGTGATAAGTAACTGACATGTGCACTATACCTCCAAAGTAGGATTTCCACTTCCTTTCCAGCTGTGACTCGGCGCTTTCTTGAATTCTGTAAGGACTCTGGAGCTGAGAAGGAGCACTAGTAACTCGACTGCTGCCGGAAGATAAAAAAAACCCGCTTATTTTACAAGCCACAGAAAACAACTACAATACACAGCGGCTAATACAGACATTTTTACGCAATGATGTCTTTCTACGTTGAATACGAACTCGCAAAGTCGAGAAAACGCACGTATGCCAAGTGGTTTTACTCATTATTCGTTGAAAAAATGGTCGAAGTGTTTGGTTTGAGAATGTTGGAGGAATTGTAGAGCTGAGCAAAAGGTGAAATAAAAATAAACAAAGAAATTTAGTCGTTAGACAGCATAAGCAGAAACTTTTCATCAGAACACAAAGGAACAGCCTCCAAGATGCTACTGTAACCATACTTTGAAAGGGATGGGTTTTAAAGCGACAAAAGTAAGAAAAGAAAAACTTAAACTCGTTTGTGGATTACTTAGTTGGACTTCTGCACCTTTTATTTCCATTGTAAATCTATGCTGTAGTTTTCAATATATATATATATATTACAACTCACAGATTATGAGGCTGTCCCAGGCGCACGGATGGCACAGGAACCCCAGTACCTCTCAAATGCAAAGGTTCTGGTCCAGACTGGTAAGGGACCTGTGCCTGAAAGATTTGACTCGATTCAGGATAAACAGGCGTGACACGAGACCCTCTAACAGACTCAGCAAACGGTTGCATGACTGGCTCAGTTCCCAAGGGAGCTTGCGTTACAGATGGGTATGTGAACGTTGGCGGTCGAGTGCTAAGTAACTTTAAAATTCGCCCTAAATCCGTGTTGATCTGCTGCAATGAATAATGCACAGCTTCCGAACTCTCATCGCCAGCGGAATGTCTCCTCAAAACTTTAGGAATAGCCGCCTTGGGCTGTCGACTTCCGGTTTTGACGTCACTTCTTCTGACGTTTCCGCTGATGACGTCACCGTAGTCACTGCTGCTGATGCCGCTGCTGTCGTCATCGTCTAGCGTCTTGCGCGGCGTTTTCCGGGGACGGTACCTGTCTTTTGTTGACAGACGCGTCTTTCTAGCGTATCTGCTTTCGCGGAACGTTGCCTCCGAGTCTGACGCGGTTGACTAAAAGAAAAAAAAAGAAAAATTTAGATGGACTGACGAACCAAGCGGCTTATTGCCAGGAAGAACATTGATTTTTCGTTTAATTTAACAAAAAAATATACGGTGGAATCTCGTTATTATGACCATCGACAAGCTACAGAAAGTTGTTACTTGCCCTTTTCACTCATGGCTTTTTCATTCTCAGCCACACGCCACAAATATATTATTTATGTAATAACAACAGCGGCGGATCTAGAACATATGTAGATATTTAAACCCGCTACAAACAAGAACGTCGAGTCGACAAAATTTCATAAATGTAACTTTCCAAAAGGGGTGGTTAAATTACTTACAAGTCCTCCAAGCAGCGCGTTCTCCATGACTTTGAGCCGTTCTTCTTTCTGTCTCAGAAGTTCTTGGCCTGCGGTCATGTTGTCCATCACTACTCCAAGCTCCGCCTCTTCCTACGTCATGGAATAACACAAGTTTAGCAGGAGTGTTCACACTTTAGAATTTTATCCACAGACTCAAAAGTTAGAATCACTTTTTTAAGTGGAAACATCTTACTGACCTCGTCTAAACGTGTTCTTACATCTTCGAGGAAGTTAGCACTTCGACCGGACTGCGTCTACAAAGCAACAAGAACAAAACGTTACGCTATTTTAGGCGATTATGTCACGCTAAATTATGTCATTTTAGGCGACTCTGTAATGGCAGATCACGTTATTCTAGATGACTAATGGTGTTTCAGTCGACACCAGAACACTAGATCACGCTATTTCAGGCGACTGTGTCACACACACCAGTTTACGCTATCTTAGGAGTTGTCACGCTCACTGAGCAGGAACGTTATGTCACGCTAAGAGACGTTATTGTAGGCGATTCTGTCACGCAATGTTACCCAATTTTGGATGATTATTTCAGAGTGACTTTTAAATTGAATAGTGTCAGCCGTGTAATCGCCTTACACCGCCCACCCCCCCGGCCCACGATATTTTTGGCCACAACATACCTTTCCTCGTGCAACATTTTGTGACATATCATTGGTCAATTCTTTTCGTGCATCTTCCAAAGCGGCCTGGTAAGAGAAATATTGATCAACATCCAAATTCTTATTACAATATCAACAAAAAGGAAAGCGGAGAGATAGCGAAAATAGTGAAATTTAACCACAACGTTTTTTTCCTTGATTATGAGCGTCAAGCAGTTAGAGATGCGAACGGTTTTAGTTGGGTTGTTGAACGTTTAGTGACGTCTGCAACTTAAACTTGTTCAAAGATTACGTGCAAAACATGCAACTCGTGTATTAGCATGCGACAGGCGCTAGAAATGGGAGAGGAAGGGGGGACTTTAGGCGCGCGCTATGTACGTGGAGAGATCGTGGAGCGCCGCATGGAGCGAGTGTGGAGCGAGCATGGAGCGAGCGTGGAACGGGCGTGGAGTGAGCGTGGAACGAGCGTGGAGCACCAGAATGGCAATTTTGATTTCTTGACCGCCTGTCATGAAATCAAACTTGATGAATCCACTTTCATCTTTATAATCCCAAACTTTATCCCCAAACTACTTGATCTGTTTTGCTCTCTCTATGATTTTATCCAATTTAGTTGAGTAAATTTGGTGGCATTTGGCAAAAGAACATGGAAATTAAATAAACGAAATTTCGCCATTTCGGCGGCACACTGTCCCGATATGAGATTACAACGCTTACTTGTCTACGTTGCACGGAGCGCCTTTGACGCCGTAAGAATTCTTTGGCTCTTGTGATGGCATCTCCCTCCATTGCAATCCGATTCCTCAAGTCACTAAAATAACACAGACACAAATAAACATCAAGATGTGTAGCTAGGTAAAGGTGAGGTTAAGTCTTCACAAGCCAAGTGGCTCACTAACACCGGAGCGTAACACAATTTCTGTAGTATGATAAGCATGTGACAATATTTTAAGTTCTTAAATGAATGTTACGGGCATGAAAATGACCTAAATGTTACTTCTGGGCATTTACATTTGCAAATTGACTCAAAATACAAGATTATGGGGGATTTTTATTTTTCAGCCTTGATTTCATGCTGAGAAGTAGTTCCCGCCTCCAGAGCTTAACTCGGCTTGGCCCTATATCAGGATTTACTACCCTTGGGGCCATTAGTAATTTACCAAAGTTTCATGCTTTTATCACTAATTTGAACAATTCAGCCTTTTTTGGTCGATAACCGCTAGACTATGAAGCGAATAAGAATATTACTTCTCCCGACCCCCCCCCCCCCCCCCCCACGCCCCCGCACGGGATGCTGGTCAATCGCAAGGTTGTCCCTAGCACTATGTCGCCGGTACCCATTCATACATCTAGGTTGGGAAAGACATTCATTTATGTCCAGAATTGCACGCAAGTATTGTTTAACGAATACTTCGTATTTGACTGAGTTGTTTGTCATTTCCATATTACTTCATATGTGACAGATTTTCGTGTATTGGTGAAGTTTTATAGATGAGGACACTTTGTGATGCTAGTCATGGAGTAGCCCCCCTCCCTCCCATCTGCGTGCAATCCTGGACATTACTCTTGAAACTTATGTACAACTCTTTTACGAAATAAACTCAAACGAAAGATGCTCTAATTTATATACAACTGATCCATAATGTGCCAGAATGTTACACTTAGTTTAACCATGTTACAGTTGTCACCTGTTTCGCAGTTCAGCCTGCTTTTGTAGATGAAGGAACGCTCCTTGTACATCTTCGGACGAAGTTTCATCCGACGAGACGTCAACTATAAAGCATTTCAAAGAGCATGTAATCAGTGACAACGTGCAGTCACGATTAAGAGGTTCTGTCAACAATTTTAGTGTCCATAGTAAGTAATGTAACTACTATCAAGTTTTGTGATGGAGAGCGGTTTTCAATTGAGTGTCGTAAAACCAAAACCAAAGTAATTACTCTGGCCAATCCCAACAGACGCAGACAATTCCAATGAACCAATCAGAAATCGAAAAAAATACATATAGCGGGCGCCAAGCGCGGGAAAACGCGCGTGAACAAGTCACGATTGGTTTTGGTTTTACTTCTGATTGGTGGAGAAAGTGGCGCGAGATTTCTTGGCCAATCACAAAACGTAGCAATGCAAAAGCAAAGCAATCACGAAATTACTTTCGACAATGAGTTGAAAACTGCCAAAAGTGACATTTTCACCAGTGAAAACCTACAAAATAATGAAGTCTCCATGCTAATGCACTAAAACCATTTTAACGGTTCGCTCTCCCTTCCTGAAATCACTTCACTTGAGCGTGTACTCGTTTATTGCGGACTTTTCTTACCAAGGTCGTAAGCTCTTGCAAATCCAGCATCCGGTTCTTTTGGTACCCGGGTCCCCACTCGTCCTTTTTTGGCCGTCGAATGCACCGGGACCCGAGGAGAGAATTCTCCAGGTGAAAGATCTTCGTCGCTGTCGGGATGAACTACGAACAGAAGAGAAAATATTCTAAGCTGATAAGTCGGCGAAATGTCTCGTTTTACTGACTACATAAAATTTGATTTTTCTTGAATTTGATGTTTGGCACTCTTGGGAGTGATTCGAATATTTGGACAAACCTAAGATCGGGCCTTTTTTTCTTGCTGAGTCCGGGGAGAAAAAGAAGGAAAAAATATCCTCTTCTCCTGATTCTCGGGTGGGTGGGTGGGGAGGAGTCTGGTTGCAAGTTATGTATGTACATATTAGTTAAACACAGGCTATGGAAGTGCCATAAAAAAGCAAAAGGAATTAAAATTAACTTACCTTTGATATCTGGAGGTACAAGATTTTCAGCCTGAGAAAAAGAGAACGTTTTGTCACGCATTTGTGCTGGTATATTATAAAACTAGTAATAGATAATTATCATCATAATCATCACGGGCAGCCCCCATTAAGAAATATGCAACAACAAGTGACCTCATCACTTTCCGAGGTCGAAACTGACTCGCAAAGTGATGTGGTAGATCGAGTTGTCGGTTCAAGCTCGAGTAGCTTAAGTGACGAATCGTCACCGGAGAATGATTTTATACCAGAACCCTGTGCGGAAACATTACCGCCGTCCGGCAAAATATGGACGAAAGCGGGCACGGGTTGAGAGAGACGATTGTGTTAGTTGGGAGAAGATAGTTTTTTAATAAAATTTTTCGACACCTGTTAATAATTTGGATTGTTCTTGGCTGGTAGCTTTGCTTGTACATACAAGTTTCAGACAAGGTTTAGTTTTCCAAAGACTTCGCATGTTTGTTGGCAAATAAAAGAGTCGACTTTAATACAGTTGAACCCCGCTAATTCGAACCCTCAAAGGAAACGGAAAATAGTTCGAATTAGCGGGGGTTCGAATTAACCGTGTTCGAATTTTAAAAATATCAAAATAATCATTAATAATTAACACAATAGTACCTTATACAGTTTTTATTTCATTATTTATTGGTTGAATGTAAAGCATTTCATATAATTGTGCAAAAAATCGTATTTTTTAACTTTAACAAAACGTAACAAAACGTAACAAAAAAACAGGTCAATTATTATCAAGAGCCACCTCTGTGGCGGGCACGTTCACGTTAAGTGTGCTTCCAGCTGTGTTCTGGCACGGTCTGATGTTTGTCCGTCAATTTTGTAATTAGAGTTCGAATTAAAAGGGTTGATTTAAGGCCAAGGGAAACGGAAAATAGTTCGAATTAGCGGGGAATTCGAATTAGCCGAGTTCGAATTAGCGGGGTTCAACTGTAGAAGCGACATGGAGTAATTTTTCCTTGCGAAAAAAGTGTGACCCTCCCCCAAGATGCGAAATGAAATACGAAACTTAGCACTTCCGGTGTTTATTTCAAACGTTTCGGCCGTTCACAGAAACAAGTCTGACTGATTATCGTGAAATCATCAAGAATTGTTTACGAAAGACGTCCACTAATACAAAGAAAGAGTTTAAATACCGTCGCGGTTGACGAAATTAGAGCTCGTTTCGCAAAATACAGATCTTGTTGTTTATAAACTCAGCACTTCCGGTGTTTATTTTGAATTTTTTGGCTGTTTTCACGAGGATTCTTAAGGACGACGTTTGCTGTTTTGGTTTGCACATGACGTCATAAAAAGTTTGCAAAGTTGCCCGCAAAAGAACATCCGGTTTGACTGTAAGAGGTTGCTTAGTTTTGTTTTGCAACGTCACGGCAATGAAAATTGCTGACTTGAGAAGAGAAGGCTCTGAATGTTATTGTTACAGTCAAACCGGATGTTCTTTTGCGGGCAACTTTGCAAACTTCCGCCGCAACATTGGTATTTTGATTGACAGTTTGCCTCGAGCAAGTTGGAAGTTGTGCGAGCAAGTTGCAACTTTCGCGATTAAGTTCCTATTTCAAACTTGTTGTCAGTTGCCGGATTTCTGAATTGAAAGTACTTGGTTTGGTTACCTTGCAGTATTCCACAAACTCTACCATGTCAGGAGTAGAAACTGTTCGTTCCTTCCGGTCAGGTTTACCGGGAAAATACCTCTCGTGTTGTAAAAATCTGCTTGTTTTTAACACCAAACGACCATTATTCTCTCTTTTCTCAACCGAGGTGGTATTATTGCGATGTTCGTGAGCCATAATTGAAGAAGGACGTGTTTTCACAAAATTCGCAATTTGCAACTGACAACAAGTTTGAAATAGGAACTTGCTCGCGTAACTTCCAACTTGCTCGAAGCAAACTAGCAATCAAAATACCAATGTTGTGGCGGAAGTTTGCAAAGCTGAATGTTATTGCAACTTATTGTTATTGAAATAGGAACTTGCTCGCGGAAGTTGCAACTTGCTCGCACAACTTCCAACTTGCTCGAGGCAAACTGTCAATCGAAATACCAATGTTGCGGCGGACGTTTGCAAAGTTGCCCGCAAAAGAGCATCCGGTTTGACTGTAAGACAAACCGAAAATTCTGTTGATGATTTCATCTTCAAAATTATCTTCAAGATGATTTCTTTCAAATATTTAGTTCATATTCAATGACATCGCATCTTGTTTTTGTATGTTTTCTTTTATTTTCCGTCGTTACCACATTCGTTTTCTACATACTGTCAGTTGACATTTGCATATTACTACCGTTGATGCATGACCGGTCGACCGTAACGAGTAATGCTCCCCGGGAGTCCTTACGTGTAATTATTTACTCGGTTTGTTATTTTAAGTGCGATAAATTTCCTTGTTGAAAATTAAATTGATCGGAAGTCCTCTATTCTGACGTAAAGCGACTTAGAGAGGAACATGGGACCAAGGTAGGTATATAAAGCAGCATTCGAGCGGCATGAACCCGTACCTGTTAGCAGTCTTCGAAGAGAGTCGATCTTCAAACCGTTAATAAAAAGAGAGATACAAGAAGATATACGTGGGAGCCTCAAGTGGACAGCGAAGATACTACTTCAAAAATGGTGTTTTCGGTTACGGAAGTAAGTATTATAATTTATACATTATAATCTTGCTTTGGTATTTTGGCGGCACTACGGGCTTTTTCTCGAAAACTTGGGTTGTGTTCGATTGGCCCTATTCCGGAATAAGAACATATTCCGGATTATTCCAGAAAAGTCATTCCGTCCGTAGGTCAGTAAAACGATTATTCCGTTTCTGGAATAATCCACTCTCCTCTCACATCGTCGCAGCAATCAATCCCCAGAATTGTTTCTTTTTGTAATTGACGTTTTGAAACATCTTTTTCATTTCTTCGTACAAGGAAATAAGGAGAAGCGTCTCATCCCGACTCCAGGAGTATCCTTTTTTGAGTAACAACTAATTTTCTTCGCACATGGATGCCAGCACATGGTCGCCGGCGGTAGCGAGGCGAGGACGAAGTGACGTCATTATTCTGGATTATTCCAAGCATTCTGCTCCCGAGAGCAGAATGCTTGGAATGCATTCCATGTATTCTGGAATCGGAATAGCGACTCGATCGAACGGGCATTCGGGGTTATTCCGTTTATTCTTATTCCGGAATAAGGTCAATTGAACGCACCCTTAATAAAGAAGTTCGAAATTATGTACTAATTTAAAACCGTAAGTAATTTTATAATTTTTTTTTACCTTAATTATAACCTAACTGTCCGTTTTAAAAAATTTCTTATCAAGTTTAACCGAGTTCAGTTAATTTACAGATCGCTTATCTGACAAGCCAGTAATGCTCCATAGAGTCAATATGATTATAATCGAACTAAGGGAAAAAATTTGCATTTTGACACATGTTTAATGAAGTGTACTTTATTTCTGTAAGATAACGCAATCTTTAGTAAACGTTCCTTGAGATGATTATTTGGCAACCGAATGATTGATCCATCTTTTACCATCATTTACCACAAAAAAAAAAAAACACTCATTGGAGCCGCGATTCATCAGTAACTTTAGTTGCGGTTTCGTATTTTCTCCCGAGTCAGCTAAACTCTTCATTTAACTCTTGCAGCGTTAACATTTTTTTCTCGCATACGCTTGCAATATTCAGTTTACCGTACTTATGCTAATTTATACATCATTTTTCCAGATTTTGGGGAAAGTTCTCATTCTATTTCAAGTCCTTCTGATGATCCAATCAGCGCCTTGCAGTAAATCGTCGATCGTCGTTACTCCAAGAGAAGTGGTTGACAAAGTATCAAATTCAAGCTTGCTCTTAGTGAAACAAGATCCGTGGCAACAACTACATCAAAGCTTAAATCCACGCCAGAGTAGAAGTTTGAACACGGCTTTTTCTCACTACTGCAACTGGATTGTCGAAGTAGATGATAACATCGATCGATACCCGAGATCATTGTCGAAAGCAGTGTGCAAAGATTGTCGTCGGTACTGCAAACCTGTGTATTACCAACATCGCGTTCTGTTGAGGGATTGTCCCAACTTGAGAACTCACAAAGCAAAAATGGACTTGTGGAAATGGGAGACAGTTACTCTCGAAGTAGCTTTTGTGTATAATCCTTAATCTCCGCTATGTTCAAGAAGCGAAGCGGAAAAAGAAGAACTGAATCAGTTAGTGAAAATACAAAGTACCCTCGTTGTGTGACACATCGAAATAAAAATGGAAACAAACTTTTATATTTAAGCAGGGGTGGATCTAGAGGGAGGGTGCAGGGGGTGCGCCCCCCCCCCTCCCCCCGAGATGACCTGCGGTTTTCTAATACAACTGGTATTCTGCAAAAAAACTATGTGAAAAAAAAAAAACATTCCTAAGTGGTGCACCCCCTCCTAAAAAAAGTCGACGCAACGCCTTTAATTTCGACGTCTAGAAGAAGAGAAATGGAAGTCCTGGAGTTCAAACATCTTCCGCAAGAACCACAGAACAACTTCGTTCTCAGAACTGAAAATTTTAAAGCAATATATACAGGATAGGATTAAAATCTAAAAAAAAATCAAAGTGCCCTTCGGGCTATCTTCTGTAAGTTTTTCCCATCATGCAATGCTGTCATATTATGTCCTGATATCGATTTTGATGTTGCAATTGGGCATTTCGACTAGAGTGCGTGGTTTCTTGAGTTCAATTTCTCTCTTTTGACAATTTTGTTTGCATGTCATTGGTAATGTTTATGCAGTCCTCTTGTCTTGTGTCTGTAGCAAGTTTCAGTAGTTTCAACTGGTCTGGATTTTCACTTGGTTTATTATCAAGAGCCTCATACAAACATTGTGTTACTGTTGCCTTCCCTAAACCTGCGCCAATTTTAAAATAGTGTCAATTGCTTCTCGTCGTTTTTAACAGAGATTGAACAAGTTCTCTGTAACTGTTATCATCCATACGAGTAATTACCAGCTTTACTTAAAAGGCGTTAAGGGCTTACTGTATTTTGCGAAACGAAAGGAAAGGAAACGAAACGAAATGAGATCTGTATTTTGCGAAACGAGCTCCTCGTCGACGGCCACCGTATTTAAACTCTTTCTTTGTATTCGTGGACGTCTTTCGTAAACAATTCTTGATGATTTCACCATAATCAGTTAGATTTGTTTCTGTGAACGGCCGAAACGTTTAAAATAAACACCGGAAGTGCTGACTTTTTTTCACAACAAAATCTGTATTTTGCGAAACGAGCTCTTCTTCAACCGCGACGGTATTTAAACTCTTTCTTTGTATTCGTGGATGTCTTTCGTAAACAATTCTTAACGGTTTCACCATAACAGTCAGATTTGTTTCTGTGAACAGCCAAAAAAATAAAAATAGACACCGGAAGTGCTGAGTTGCTAAACAACAAGATCTGTATTTTGCGAAACGAGCTCTTGATCGACCGCGAAGATAGTTTACTTGTCTGGAATATTTACGAAAAGCGCCTACGAATGAAAAGAAACAAGTTTTAATATCTTCGCGGTCCGCAATCAAGAGCGCGTTTCGCAAAATACAGATCTGACCTCTTGACTTTCTATTTTTATTAAGAAATCATCATCGCAGCGAGGAGTGTTTAAGAAAAACGTTTGTGGATGCAAAGAAACAAGTAAGATATCATAGTGGCCAACGAAGAGGTCTTTTCGCAAAATACAGATATTGTTGTTCAGCAACTTAGCACTTCCGGTGTCTATTTTTAATTTTTTGGCTGTTCACAGACACAAATCTGACTGATTAAAATCATTAAGAACTGTTTTCGAAAGACGTCCACGAATACAAAGGCCGTCGACGAGGAGCTCGTTTCGCAAAATACAGATTTCATTTCGTTTAGTTTCGTTTCGTTTCGTTTCGCAAAATACAGTAAGCTGGAGGTCCGACTGTATTACACATGGAAATATCCCTGGGTATTACAGACTGAAATACCCCTAGGTATTAAACATACCTTAGTAGCGGCGACACCCGGAGGTTCCAGGTCCTCTACTTGTAGGGCCTCATCTTCAAAGCCTAAATCAGCCACCTCTTTTGTGGTCCTTTTCCTCGCATCCCTGACCTTGCTTGGCGTAGCAGCCACCTCAGGTTTCTCAAGATCGCGATCATTTACCAGGGTATCTTCATGGTCGCCGTTCATGACCGTTTCTTCTTGTAGTTTATCCCGTTGAATTAAAAGATCCTGTAATTCTTCGCTCTGCTGTTGACAACTCTCCTTTAGCTCGTTTAGATTATTTGTCAGGTTGCTGATGAGGGAAAATATTAGGGACTTTGTATGTATGTAGAGTTCAGTACGAGATTGAGTATGAGCACGACTTTCGAATTTTAAGCCGGTCACGTTCCTAAAACTCTCTCTTCATCCTGTTGCTGACCAGTAAATAACTATAAGGAGATTCTAGAAATAAGAGATTCTAAGGCATATAGCAAACTGTAACCAAAGCCGTAGCCAAGGGTTGTCACGCACCTTGTGTCACGCTGAAGCACGGCCTTTGAAGAGTTGAGCTTGTCCACTTCAGCTTCAAGGTTCTTTTTTTGTCTGGAAAAACAAACAAAATCAAGAAAGTTGTCTAACTTTCAATACTCCAATGGCGTTAGTGCTATCAATAGGCAGATCTACCAATAACGACGCAAGACTTCGATAATAGATCATAATACGGTCAGCACACAACGTTGAGCCAACGCGACAAAAAAACCTGAAAGCCTTCGCGTGCACTGGAAGTTGAAATTAACTCGTGTCCAGAGTCCGCGTGTTCAGGCGTCCTCATTTCACGTTACGTTGTCTTTGCTAAATCTACCTAATACGTTAAGGAATACAGACAGACCTGTTCAGTTTACTCAACTCCTGTTCGCTGTTTGAGATGGCTGCCTTCAACTCATCTAACTGAAGCCTCGCAAGAGCCTCGTCCTCTCCTGTGGATGCCGCTGCCTGCTCGCCGGCTCGAGAAAGGGCCTGGAAGACAGATGACACCAGATTGTTTAAAAAACGCCCAGAAAAAAAATCATGACACTTTTTATACTTCAGGATTCTACGTCGTATTCATTAACATATTTTCTGTTTATAGGATTAATATGCCACGAAAGAAGCCACTTGACGCAACGATTGTTACCTCTCTCTGCTGCACGAATCTTCTTCTTTCCTCTTCTAACTGCTGTCGATTCTCCTCCAACTCTCTGCTCTAAAAATAAATAAAAAATATGCCAGTGAATGGGGATGAAATGGTGGGTTATGTGTGGGGACAAAAGATGGGGACAAGGGGACGGGGACAAGGGAAAACCGGAGTAAAGGGTGCAGTGAGATGGAAAGAAAAGGGGGGGGGGGGGGTTTGAAGCCAAAAGTAAAGGAAATGGGAACAAGAAGCGGCAGGTTTATGATCTCTCCCCCACCCCCTCCAAACCCCTTCCTGTGTGGAAATCATCATCCTGCCGCGTTTCATAGCACTCTGCTACACAGCTAACGTACCCGGAAAGCTTAAAGACTTCATGATTTTTTTGTCCAATCAGAATCAAGTGCGACTACTACGAAAAATAGAAGTTATCAAGTCATCACGATGTAACCATGATATATCCATATAATACTGACTTGGTATACATGTACTTACCACCAGTTGCACGTTTCTATTTTGAGTTCTGATTGGTTCACTGCCGTGATAACTAAGGTTCTTGTGACTGGTCAGTTGTAAAAACTTTGATTAAGGTTTTCTGATAAGAAAACACTCTCTTGTTTTGTTACCTGGGCTGACAATTCCTCTTCTTCGTTCTCGAGGGCCTCGCGTTGCTTCTGAAGATGATCTCGTTCGTTATTCATTCTTGCTTCCTGGTGGATCGGAATAAAATAAAAACAAAATTGGATTGAAGTAAAGTTAAATAATGAATATAATAGAAGCAGGTTTTCTAAAAAAAGATACAAACTGACAACGCAAATGATATCCCATAGAACTGATTAAGAACTAACTTCTACTTGGCACGGCAATATAAAGTCAAGCAAGTGGGTAATAAGAAGGAGGGAAACAATCATACAAGTAAAATTTAAAAAAAAATAATTTTTAAGAACTCCATCTGGTAAGAGGCAATCCAAGTAATTATTTACATGGTGCGATGACGGGCTGACGTGAAGCTATCGAAAAGGGAGGGAAAATGGCGAGGAGAGGGAGGGAGAGAAGCACCTGCAATGATGAGTGGTAATGTATGGTGCTATAAGTTACAATGTATAGTACCATACATTACTACTAAGGTGTAATTGTCTTGTTAGCTTCATTGCAAGCGCTCCCCCACCCTTCCCTCGGTTGCACATCCTACTGCCAGCTCGCTGCTAAAACCTGGGACGTTAGGATTTCAAGCCCAGTTCACTGACCATTTGACTACGCTGTCTTCACTCATGTTTGAGGATGGAATGATAGTTTGTCTACATTCTGTCTGAGGGTTCCCCTGAATAATGACCATTGTTGGTGTTGGTGACTCTTGTTTTAATTAAGTAATTTTCCGAGTCACTTGTTGGCGTTGCCTTATTGGTTAATGACCTGATTGCTGAGCTAATGGTGTTACTTCTTTTGTGCAGACTAAAACCAAAATGATTGGTCACTTTTCAATCCGTCTGTTGGAAGTCTATTTTAGCTCAGGCAAGTTTCGTATCTCATAACTTATTGATAATTGAAGATGAAAGAAAAACAAACCATTTCATCATGCTCTTTTTGCAGCTTGTTCTTCTCAGCTTCCATGTCCTGCTGAAGTTTGATCATCTTCTTTTTATGTTCTTCAGTCAGGTTTTTCTTCTCCTTTTCCCATTTTTCGCTCAAGTCAAATCTCTCTTTTGTCTCCTATTGGAGTAAGAAACAAATTTATACCCTCTAAAATTCTGTTTTGTAAAATATGGAAAAGTTATCAGTACCAAGGAAATTGCTGCGCTGTAGCTTTTATTTAAATGGTCACACCTTAGTTTATATGCTACAAAATCACAGGTCACGATTCATGACTAATAACTAAAAACTCCATTCTCATTTTACAAATATAAAGTATGGAAAATAGCAGCTCACAGCTCAGCAGAGTATTCGGCAATCTACTGTATATAATTCTGTTGTACATTTTGTACCTGTTCTTTCCAGTCTTGTTTAACTTTGTAAATTTTCTTCTCATAATCATTCTGCAAAGATTCCTGAAAAAAGAAAACGTATAGAAGAAGTGGCTCATAACAGGTATATGATAAGAACATAGGGTGAAATGGAAGGTCGGTGAGCAAGTACAGGAAAAAGGGGAGGGGGGGAGGGGGAGAGGGGAGGGGGGAGGGGGAAGGGGGGGAGGGGGTGTGAGAAAGGAGAAGGGGAGAAGGGAAGGAAAGACTGCTGTAAGAACTGGGCTATTCGCATTATGCCCACCGATTTCCTGGTAGCTTCGCTTGTAATATTGGTTGAGAAAGTGGCACAAGTTTTTTTGAACTATTCATTTTTTTTGTGTTAAATCTTTGCTTCGGTTTTGTGTTACTGGACTCTATGAATCAGAGTCCAGTAACACAAAACCAAAGCAGATGTATTATTTTCCTTCTAAATTGAGGGAAAACCATTCCGATATAGTTGGTGACTTATTCTTAGATTTGTTAAAATATCCTACTCACCAATTGCTCCTCATATTTTGCCTCCAAATCCTTCTTCTTTTTAGCAAAGTCCTGCTGTGCCTTTGATAAAAAGACAATGAATCGAACAATAAATAAGCAACAACTGAACTGAGAAAATGAATGCAGTTTTTTCAACCACAAGACCTGCACTTTCTCCTGGTGGTTCAAAGTGGTTCAAAGCGAGTTCTAGGTGAGTGTGTGGATGAAATCCAAAGTGTACATTAAAATAAAAGCTATATTGAATGGTAATCCTGTGGTACTGTTTATTATGCTGTACAAGGCGGGTCTAACTTTTGAGTCTCTGGGTAAAAATCCTAAAGTGTGATCATTCAAATGAAAGCTACTGAGCAGTACTTTCCTGTGGTACTGTTTATTATGCTGTACAAGGTGGTTCTAAAAGTGTGACCATTCAAATGAAAGCTACTGAGCAGTCCTTTCCTGTGGTGCTGTTTATTATGCTGTACAAGGTGGTTCTAACTTTTGAGTCTGTGGATGAAATCCTAAAGTGTGACCATTCAAATGAAAGTTACTGAGCAGTACTTTCCTATGGTACTGTTTATTATGCTGTACAAGGTGGTTCTAACTTTTGAGTCTGTGGATGAAATCCTAAAGTGTGACCATTCAAATGAAAGTTACTGAGCAGTACTTTCCTGTGGTACTGTTTATTATGCTGTACAAGGTGGTTCTAACTTTTGAGTCTGTGGATGAAATCCTAAAGTGTGACCATTCAAATGAAAGTTACTGAGCAGTACTTTCCTGTGGTACTGTTTATTATGCTGTACAAGGTGGTTCTAACTTTTGAGTCTGTGGATGAAATCCTAAAGTGTGACCATTCAAATGAAAGTTACTGAGCAGTACTTTCCTGTGGTACCATATTGTTTATTATGCTGTCGAGGTGGTTCTAACTTTCACGTCTGTGGATGAAATCCTAAAGTGTGACCATTTAAAAGAAAGGTGCTGAGCAATTCTTTCATGTTGTGCTGTTTGTTTGTCCTAAACGAAATTTCCTTTCTTTTCTTTTCACCTTGTCACTCTTGGAAGTAAAAAGATTAAAAAAGTACATACATCAACATCCAGGGAGTCCATGCTCATAGTGAAGTTAGCTCTAGACCCCATCGCAGATTTTCTAGCTTCAGCCAACTCGTTATTTTGGGCCTTTTCAAGCTCGGTTTGCAGCTCCTGCATTGCTTTCTCGTGTTTCTCAATTAATTCTGTTTTTATCTGCTGCAGTTCATACTCATTGTTCTGCTGTAGTTCATCCAAAGCCTGAGAAATAAAACATCTCAAAATAATCAATGAATTTATTGCAGACTTCGTTTTCTTCATTTTTGAAGTGAAACTACAGTGTACCAAACCTTGTGTGCTCAAAACGTCAACACTATATACGGTCGGTCACAAAGGAAAGCCTTGTGGCCATTCCCCGGAGTGATAGTTAACTGAGAAGGTAACAAGCTTGTTAAGAAGATGACAAACTAATTGAAGGGGTGAGTGGAATAAAGCCCCAAGTGAATTCTGATCAACTGCTAGATTCTCCTTACAGTCTGTCTTGTATATGCTCATGTAAGAAAGGGAGAATTTGGCTATAGATCAGGAGTCACTTAGGGCCTTATCCCAAACTTAAATAAGGCCCTAAGTGACCCCTGATCTGAAACCAAATTCTCCCTTTGTTACATGAGCATATACACGACAAACTGGAAGGAGAATCTAACAGTTGATCAGATGTCACTTAGGGCTTTATTCCACTCACCCCTTCAATTACTAACCGTTTCTTTTTCTTTCTCTAGTTTCTCCCTTAGCTCTTCTAAAGCCTCTCTTTGTTCCTCAGCTAGTTTTTTCTTCTCCTCCTCCATGTCAGAAGAAAATGCTTTCCTCATCTTTCCCAACACTTTTTCTCGTTCATCCGCCATCTTTTCATTCTCAGCTTCTTCTTGTTCCTGCAGTTCAAGTTGTACACATTATACCGGCATAAAAGTGGGGTAAAAATAGTACTCACAATTTTCAAGTCTGGCTAAGGACCTGCTAAGAATAACAATTGGGTTTTGTTGAAGATACGTTTTTAGGTGGCGCTTGATTGGCCAAATTCCACAGAATGATCACAAAACCGATTGAGATTCAGATATAATGCTATTATCAAATTATGAACATGTTTTGGCAGATTTGTACTGCAAATGTGAGTGAACAAACAATTTTCAGAGCTTATTCCCTTATTTTTATTCTGTTATCAGTCAATCGAACACTCCCTTAAAATGCATAAAATCCCTACCTGCAATTCCTCTCTAAGCATATCCAAAGTCTCATCTTTCTTCTTTCTCAATGTGGCTTCTTCTTCGTCCTGTTCCCGTTGAATTTGCTGTTTCAGTTTTCTCATGGCATCTTGTTTCCCTTCCTGTAGCATAGCTTCCTCTTCTAAAGCATCTTCTCTGGCTTTCTCTCCCAGTGTTGTCATGACAGCATCATGTTCTTTTCTCAGACGTTCTTCCTCGTTGTCCTGCTCCTTTTGATGCTGTTCTTTGAGCTTCTTCAGCACATTTTCTTTCTCCTTTTGTAGTTTTTGTTTAGCTTCGGTCAGTTCTTTCTCTGTTGCTTTTCTCATGTCTTCAATGGTTTTAGCTGCTTCCTTAGCGAGCCTAGCAGAGAGAGGAAAAACGACAAGTCTGTAAGTTCAGTTAATCGGGTGGGCGACTTCCCCGGGGGGGGGGGGGGGGGGGGGGGGGATTTTGCAGGTTGGGGCAACCTCCTCCATCTCGAAAGAATGAGATAAGTAGGAGTGTAACCACCCCCCCCCCCCCCCCCCCGAGGGTCAAGACTTTCCTATCACTATTTTCTAAGGTTTGGTCAACTGAGTTAAAAGTGAAGAAGAAGACCTGAAGACCTCCACATTACTAGACCAACATGCTTAGCAAACAAGTCGATGCATGTACTTCAATGAAATTTAGGGAGACAAAAAATAAACTATTTTGTGGTTTAGTAATATTTAACAAGTGTTTAATACTGTTGAATAACTGAATGATTGCTTGTCTTATAGAGCAGTTTTCAATTGAGTGTCGTAAAACCAAAACCAAAGTAATTACTCTGACCAATCAAAGCAGTCGTAAACAATCCAATGAACCAATCAGAGCTCGAAGCAATTACATGTCGGCGGCGCCAAGCGCAGGAAAACGTGTGCAAGCAAGTCACGATTGGTTTTGGTTTTACTTCTGATTGGTTGAGAAAGTGGCGCGTAGCCAATTGCAAAGCGTAGCAATACAAAACCAAAGCAATTGTGTAATTACTTTCGACACTCAATTGAAAACTGCTCTTATTATTGAGTGATTATAATTGATCAAATGATCGATTGATTGATCTGGGAGATCAATTAATTCAAAATCTTCCAATAAGTTAATTAAAATTAATATTGTTAGCATTAGCCTGTTGAGCTACTCAAAATTTGAGTTAAAGACCCAGTATTGTCCATTATGCTTTATGCGCTTCTTAACAAATGAAGCCTCGCTCCTGTGCAAACCAAAACAATAACAGAGGCGCATGAAACATAATGGACAATAAGCCTTTAACCCTTTCACTCCCAGAGTCAATTATGGAGACATGTAGTGCAGTTCTAACTTTTGAGTCCGTCACCGAAATCCTATGGTGTGACCATTCAAATGAAACCTCTTCAGCAGTACTTTTGCATGGTACCATTTGTTCTAACTTTTGAGTCTGTTGATCTGTTGATGAAATCCTATGGTGTGACCATTCAAGTGAAACCTCTTCAGCAGTACTTTTGCATGGTACCATTTGTTCTAACTTTTGAGTCTGTTGATGAAACCCTATGGTGTGACCATTCAAATGAAACCTCTTCAGCAGTACTTTTGCATGGTACCATTTGTTCTAACTTTTGAGTCCGTCACAAAAATCCTATGGTGTGACCATTCAAATGAAACCTCTTCACCAGTACTTTAGCATGGTACCATTTGTTTTGCAATATTTTACAAAATGAAATTTGGATTTTTTTTCTTGAATTTTGATATTTGGCACTCTTGGGAGTTAAAGGGTTAAAAAAGTTTCTGACTTTGTTGTATGTATCACCTCTCTTGTTCTTGAATTTGTGCTGCCTCCTGTTCCTTCTGTTGTGCCGCTCTTCTATTGTCAAACGCACACACAAATACAGAAAATGGGAAAATCAGCGATTACATGTAGGTGTGCATTATTCCACCCAAATGACTCCAACAGTAAAACCTTGTCAGGTTTACATGATTTGGTGCTAAATAAGTTATTAGTCCATGGATAGAATCCCACATTATGACCACTCGAATGAAAGCTACTGACCAGTACTTTCCTATGGTACTGTTTATTATGCTGTACAAGGTGGTTGTAACTTTTGAGTCTGTGGTTGAAATCGTAACTGTTACCATTCAAATGAAAGCCACTAAGCAGTACTATTTACTGAAGTGCTGTTTATTATGCTGTACAAGGTGGTTCTAACTTTTGAGTCTGTGGATGAAATCTTAAGTGTGACCAATCAAATGAAAGCTATTGAGCAGTACTTTCCTGTGGTACTGTTTATTATGCTGCACAAGGTGGTTCTAACTTTTGAGTCTGTGGATGAAATCCTAAAGTGTGACCATTCAAATGAAAGCCACTAAGCAGTACTTTACTGAGGTGCTGTTTATTATGCTGTACAAGGTGGTTCTAACTATTGAGTCCATGGATAAAATCTCAAGTGTGACCGTTCAAATATTGAACAGTACCTTCCTGTGGTATTTTTTTATGCTGTACAAGGTGGTTCTAACTTTTGAGTCTATAGATGAAATCCTACAGTGTGACAATTCAAATGAAAGCTACTGAGCAATACTTTCCTGTGGTACTGTTTACTATTCTGCAAAAGGTGGTTCTTTCTTTTGAGTCTGTGGATAAAATCCTAAAGTATGACCATTCAAACAAAAGCTACTATGCAATACTGTCCTGTTTTCTAAGTGGGAAGTTAAAAAGTTGTTAATTGAAAATTTGATGTAAAGAGACATTCAATGACCTTTCTGCTGCCTCTGCCTGTAGCTTTGTCCTCTGTATTCTCTCCTCTTCATTGGGGTCTGTTTTGGCACCACCTTCCTTGCTACTGAAAGTCACAGGTAAGATACAAAATCAATGACATGAGAATTAGTTGCAATAACAGCTGGTCTTTGCATTTGACTATATAAAAGGAAGGAAGAACAAATGGCTTTTTTATTCCAAAAAAGACTAACATTGATAGGTTAATGACATTGAATCTCACTTTTTTTATATTTCCTTTAAATTAACACTACTGTTTACCCAGTAAAACATTTAACAGATAAAATTATTTTATAAGCCATTAGACATGATTTACCCGGGAGTGTCTGGATCTTGAAGCAAGATGTCACTTTTAATACCAGCCATTGTTTTTAAACTACTACTCACAGCTGCCACACCACCGGCCTGGGCCTGAAAAGCAAAAGATAAAGATGAAGCTGTCCAATATTATAGGGTCTGTAAGTACTTGTAAATCCCTGTCAGCCATATGCAGCATAAACCAAGAGTTACCAGCAAATATTAAAGTCACATGTAACCAGTCAACTAACCATTTCATCTGTCAACTTTTTCTTTAATCAGTCAGCCAGTCACTTAGACAGACACAGCCAGAAAGACTAAATCAGCCAGTCAGCTAAGTTACTTAGGTCGTGTTCTATTGGGATCAACCATTTTCAGTTGGTTGGGTTGGTTGGATTTTTTTCGTGTTCTATTGGGAAAAAAACGTTTTCGATTGGTTTGGTTGATCAACCATTTCAACCAGCTCTGAACCTGGTTGAAATGGTTGAAACCGAAAATGGTTGAAAAGTGTTCTATTGGGACACCTCAACCAAATCAACCAAAACCGGTTTAGGTTGAAACGGTTGATCCCAATAGAACATGACCTTAAAGGGCCCCTATGATCAAATTTTTGATTTTCATTTTTTTTACATTTTCGTGTACAATTAGACTTTCTTACTCATCTTGCAAAATTTCAATCCATTATGAACATCAGAAGTCATTTTATTTTAACATTTATTTATGAGAATTTACGGCTGCCATTAATCAACCTTGTTCTGAGGCTTGGTTGCAAATGGGAGAAAGTGACGTCAAAGGCTCAAACATACCTCACGGGTTGAAATTATAACAACAATCAGCATAGAAAATTGCATGAAGAACAAGTCCAAAGTTTTTGTTGCCTTTCACGTGATTTTCAATACTTATTGTTATTATAATTTTAACACATGAGGTATTTTTTAGCCTTTGACATCACTTTCTCCCATTCACAACCAAGCCTTGGAACAAGGTTAATTAATGGCAGCCGTAAATTCTCGGGGCACTTTAAACTGACAGATGGACAGACAGACAGACAGACTCAATCAGTCAGTCAGTAAGTAAGTAAGTAAGTAAGTAATATAACACTGTGACATGCCTTACCGTGATCACCCAACAAACTTTTTTATAAGTTAGCCAATCAGAGAACACAAATTCAATTGACGGGAACACCTCCTTGCAAAGTTAAGCACAATGGAATGTAATCTTGTCACTTTGTGCTTATCGCAGGAATGTAAACAAAGTTAATTGCAAAATAATAAGATTTTGTTCACTTTATTGCTTCACACATATCTTCAGCTATGAAAATGTTTATAAGAATTAGCTGATAATATCATGGAAACTTGCAAAAACGTTTGTTGGGTGCTCGCGGTAAACGCATCACTGTAATATCATACCTCAGCCTTTGTTGCACTGGGCACTGGACTCAAAAACTCAGCACTCATTCCTTCCAGCCTGTCAGACAATGTCCTGTTGATACCGAAATCCTGTAAAGAGAGATAAACACTGCAATTTTTGTACACTACATAAATTTATTATATGTAAAGAGAATAGCATGTGGCCACTGGGGCAGATGGCTTAACCACACCAGCTCAAGCTGAAAAACGTTGTGACCCTGGATGCCAGCTATTTAACTACTGGAGACTGATTCAATGATGTATTACTAAATTCTTGCAACTACCGGAAATCCTCAGACTATTAAGCCCCATGGGGGCTTATTTATTGCAAGCGCATTTGAGAGGGGGCTTATAAGAGAGGGGGCCTTTATTGGAGAGGGGGGGAAGGGGCTTACTATAATTTAGCGAAACATAATGTCATTCGAACTTCCTGCATGTGATTAAACATCCACAAACCCAACTTTGATGGATCAATGAAGTGTTGTACATTAATATTTACCATAACACGGTGGACACAGATTCACTCAAAATTGCTCGCCATTTCACGATATAATAATAACTTTTTCCGTTTTGATGTTGTTAACGTGAAATTTCACAACAGCACAGAATTCATCATTTTCACAAATTGAATCTTTTGTTTTTCCATTTTTACAAGTTTTGGTGGGAAAATGACGTCATAAAGTTGGCACTAAAAAATAACTTAGTATTATGGGATATTTAATGACAATTTCTGAAAGTACTCGCCACAAGCACCTCACAACTGAAAAAATCTGGTAAATATGTTGACCCAATCAAAAGATATGACGTTTCAAAATTTGAATTCCCCGCCCATTTTCTGCTGGGGTCAAAGGTCATTTAGAATCAAATCGACTGAAAAACTTGCGCTTCATTCAACTTTAACAGTTTTGGAGCTAGGAAGCTGAAATTTTACAACAATATAGAAGTTATCATTCGCAAAAATCCTATGTTTTTTTGCTTTTTAAATTTAAGTATTTTGGCGGTAAAATGACGTCACAAAGAAGGCGCCAAAATTTGAAATTAGTATTATGGAATATCTGATGCAGCTTCTGAAAGTACACATCATAATAATTTCAAAAGTGGGGGGAGGGGGGGGGTACTCTGCAAATTTTTGGGTGGGGGTGTGCCACTGGGACTCTGAGACCCTAACCTATACTAGACCGTTTCAGTTGCATTTTGCAACCCTTTTCTAGACTAAGCATGGAAAAACCCTACCCTATCCTAGACCTATACTAGACTCGCTATTTTCCAGAAACTTGTTCACTATCACAGTTCATTAGTTAACAGGGGTCAGTAAAAATGCTGTACTGCCCGCCATACCAATTTTTAAATGCCATTTGCTAGTAAACCTTGTCTAGACTAAATTCTTTACGCAACTGATCATTTTGGCGGAAAAGGATACCCTATTCTAGACCAAAAATCTCTGATTACTATACCCTATCCCAGACTAAACTGCCTGAAAACCATACCCTTCACAGTGACACATACCTATATAGCTCATATATGGGAGTACCCCCACCCCCTCCCCCCCAGATCTGTGCCCACTGTGTAATGACAATTTTTTAGTACCAGTACTGGTAATATTTCCCCCAAAGCTCATGAGTACTGTCGATGAATTCATGCTGGATTGGTAAGGTAAAAATGTACCCATCATACAGTCTATTGTTTATTGTTTTGGTTGTGAAGGAAAAGGGAGTAGGAAGTGGGGGAAGGCTTAATAAATTTCTTGCTCCAAAATGGGGGAGGGGCTTATTTTAGAGGGGTGGGGGTATAATAGAGGATTTACAGTGAACATTGAAATGAATGGCATCTAGTGAGGAGAAATGACTTACCACTTCTTCACCATCATCTACATCGCTCATGGATGGAGTTGGTGGTGCATTGAGATTTGAGGTTTCTTCCACATCTGACTCCTACAAAAATGAAAGATATTTTGTGACAAGGATAAAACATGTCTCTGAGCACTAGAGATTCAAGATTTAGAGCAAGGTCACTTTTCTTGAAGTAGTACTTAAGTGGCTTAGTGGCTTGGCAGTAAAGCAAAACAATTTAAAATCATATCTAGAAACTAAAAAGAAATGCAAGTCTAGCTCTATGCTCATTAGCTCATAGAACGTGGAATGTATATGTACATGTGTACAGTGTATGATTTTTGGAGGCTTGCCGGGTCAGTATGGAAGATCATATATTTTATTTTAGTGGCTTGCCCGTTGGGTACAGTGTTTAAAGAACCAGGAACGTTAGGTTTTTGGTAGCTCGCGAGCTTGGTGGCTTGTCAGTTTAGTTGACTACCTACCAAGTCACCAAGCCAATAGTACATTGTAACTGAGTAAGGTTAGTAATAATTCTAAAAATTTGGCCCTGTATTCTGTAGTTTAGCACAAGGTTTTGTCTTTGAGATGTCTTCATTTCAAATACAATGATATGACATTGAAAAATTAAAAATCATGGTCATGTTAAACACATCTGTGGTTGATTACAACTACATGAAATTACACACCTCAGGAAGGTTTAACTTTGTCTTATAACTTGGTTATTATTTGTACTCACCTCATAACCAAGATTTGCAATATCATGCATACCCATTATTGTGGGCCTTCCAAAATCACTCTGTGCAAAACAGATTAATGTGAGCGAGCAATAACCAATGGAGATAATGGTAAATGTTTATACAATATTTTTCTGAATCAGTATGGTAAGTATACTAGGCATACAATAGATGTGAAGATGTTTAAAATAAGACAATAAATTAATAACTGTGGAGGAGGTGAAGAGATAAATTTGGGACTTTTACATGTATATTTCAACAACAAGAAATCAGAGTTGGGGGGTTGGGGGGGAGAGAGGGTCAACTCTCATTTGCAGGTAAATGTTATGGTTTGAAATTCATGGTTTGGTACCATCTAGGGTGATTAAAATGACCATTGTGAGAGTTACCCCTGGCCAGTACATTTAGAAAAAAAATTAAATGAAATACTTGTAAGAAGGAACTGGTACCTCAGATGGATGAAAATGAGTTAACGCCCCTCTCCTCTCCCTTCCCAAGGGAATGAAATCCAAGATGTCTGGATTTCAACTGCAGTGAATGTGTCAGTAAACTGTTGATCTCATAAAGTGCAGGAGCCAAATAGATTATAAGTGCTCAAACTGATTTAAAAACTAACAAAATTATTGTTCATATAGCCATCATATACTCTTCTTTGACTATCTCTGACACTTCCTCAAAAATTTTTTATATTTTTGTTTCTGAACTTGATTAGTTTCCATTTAAATCAAAGAACCCTATTTATAGAAAGAAACAACTGTTTCCCCATAAAATTATCAAAGTTAACAAAATGGTTGTTTTCTCAATATACAATAAATTGTTCAAAAAGTGGCCATCTATTGTGTTGTTCCAGAAAATATTTTTTGCCTGAGTTCCTTCACCTCGACCCTCTGCAAATTACAGTCCAGCTATTACTGTACTTTCCTTGAAAATGTTTGGTTTTGAGAATGCCGCCAAACTTCCCTGGGGTGGATAAGAATATTTCCAAGAACTGCATAATTATTACATTTTACTTAAACAACCATCAAGATAAATAAAAAAGAAATGATACCTCATGTTCTTCTTCATCTCCTGATAGATCAGCCATGAAATTTAGATTGATATTGTCTCCTAAACCAGTGCTAAGGGTTATTGTTCCAGTTGTTTCATTAACACCCCCTCCATACTTCTCCAGGTCTGATGAAAATCTCTTTATGGGCAAAACATATTAAAACAATATGAAGATGTGAACGTATTACACTGAGTAAACAAGTTTTTTTTTCTGAACTTATGTCCATGATATAAGCAGGAGAAAGTTTTCACTCCCAGAATCAAGTTAGTTCTAACTTTTGACTGTTAACGAAATCCTATGGTGTGACAATTCAGTTAAAAACTCTTCAGCAGTACTTTTGCATGGTACCATTTGTTCTAACTTTTGAGTCTGTTGATGAAATCTTATGGTGTGACCATTCAAATGAAACCTCTTCAGCAGCACTTTTGCATGATACCATTTGTTCTAACTTTTGAGTCTATTGATGAAATCCTATGGTGTGACCATTCAAATGAAACCTCTTCAACAGTACCTTTGCATGGTACCATTTGTTTTTCAATATTTTATAAAAGGAATTTTTCTTGAATATTTATGATTTTTGGCACTCTTGTGAGTTAAAGGGGTTTAAAAAAAGTGGCAGACTGAGAATGTAACCAGATTCAGAGTGAATGAAAGCACAAAAAATGACAGCTAGCATTCCATCCCAGAGGAGTAGCTCTTAGTTATAAACGTAAAAGCTACTTGATTTAACATATTGTGTCTGATGTAAACAACTCCTTTTTACTTACCCCAGGTGGGTCCTTGATGTCACCAAGAGGAGCCTGTTGAAAGGGATCTTTAAGTCGCTCCGCACTTGGAAACCTTCCACCAGATCCAAGGCCCCCCATAGAGCCTGTTCCTAAGCTACCATTTAGAGGTCCTTTTCCTAGAGAACTCCCAAGAGAGCTTCCTCCTAGAGATCCTCTCCCCAAAGAGCCTACTCCAATAGGCCCTGTGCCTAGAGATCCTCCACCTAGGGTCCCTCCAGCAGGGGAGCTTGCACCTAGTGACCGCCCCAGAGGAGCTAAGGATCCTTCACCTTTTAGTGGTGCTAAACCAGGTCCGAGAGACTAAATGATAAATGGCAATTAAATAAAATACTGACAGCAATAATTTGTTAGACTGTGTAGTGTGAAACATGCATGACATCAGACAAAGCAAATTGGGCAGTCACACAGTATTATTATTAATAAGTTTTTGTTTCTTTTGATTGAAAGTGTGTTTTCTTGCTTAACTGAGATAAAATGTAGGTGAACTTAAAGGAGCTATGTCATGGTGATTTTGAGGTTTTTCGGTCAAAACTGTCCCAAATTAAAACTAAGTACCTTTGTTGTATATGTTGTGGTTCAATTTCATCCTTGGAAATTGAACCACAACATATACAAAATGCTCATAGAACACTTAGAGGAAGACCATAATCAGAGTTTTAGCGAGTTTTCCAAGACAGAAACGATCTTTCAAGATGCAATCCGTTTCCATCCTGGCCATCTGCAGCCCAAGACACTTATTTTTAACCTTAGAGCATCAGTAGAACAATTTTAAACAAAACTGGATCCTCATTTTTTGGATTTTACTGATATAAAGATGTATTTTGGCTTTTTAAAGTTACATGTCTAAAAATGGTGACATAGCACCTTTAAAGATTTTAGGTTAGGGTCCCATAAGATCCTGCTAGAATCATACATCATCCTAAGATCCTGTGTAGGAACTCTACCAGCGATGACTTTCCTCATAAGTAAAACAATAAGGATCCTTAGATTGCAGTGTGACATTTTAAACTTTGGGACAAGTTTGATGGAAGGATTTAGGGTTGTGGCTTGCAATGACAGGTGGAAATTCAAAAGTCGAAGTGTTACTCAATCTGGTAATTGCACATTGTATCCCAGTCTAGAGGTCTCTATTGAGTCCTTGTTTTCTTTTGTCTCAGAATATGATAATGAATCTGAGACAAAGGAAAATCTTAAAGTTAAACTGAAGAAAAATTTAAACCATAATATTAGCAATGTCGAATATGTACCTTTTGTTTTGAAGGCCCATCCAGAGTCTTGTTCTTTTTGCCACCATCCTTTTTCTCCTTTTTCTTGTTTTCTTTCTTTGATGATGATGCACCCATGGCACTTCTTCTCCGTCTTTCTTCAAGAACCATGCTTCTATAATATTCATCGCATGGATGGTCCCACACGCTCTCACCACTTTGAAAGTTAAAGTAGTAGATTTCTCCAGTTGCATCTTGACTGAAAGCAAATATTTATAAAAAAAGTTATTTAGCTTAGTTATCAACTCAGCTGGTAAACCCAAATTTTTATCTTTAACTCCCCTACCATTTACATTACATTTACATTCACCAAAATGAGAGCAGTCCCTCTCTTCGAGGCTTATGTGCTCTGATCGCGGTCAAGTTCTTAAAGTTCTTAATGCGTCAGCTGACAAACCCCACTCTTAAAAGAGTTAATATTAGGAGCTGTAGCCAACATGGCAGGCAAATTGTTCCATTGTTTTATAGTTCTAGATAGGAAGCTGTACTGAAGGTAAGTTTTCTTCTCATTAGGTATTCTATAGGATTTAGTGTGAGTATTTCTGGAGTATCTCGTAAGTGGTATAAGTTCTTTAGAGAAGTCTACTTCAACTAAGCTATTTACAATTTTGTAAAACATAGTTAGTCTATTATCTGCTCTACGCCGAACCAGACTGCGCCAGCCAAGCTCATTCAGCATGGCGGTGACACTTCCTTCGCGGCTGTAGTTGTTGCAAACAAAGCGGGCTGCTCTCCTCTGTACCATCTCGATCTTATTTTGGTTCTCTTGCAGCACTGTCAATGCAGCACCATTGACAGTTTCTTTAGAAACTAAACCTTTAACTTTTATTGTTTCAGTTACATCATTTTAAGACCTTTTGTAATCAACCACAGCCTCTACTTGTACTTAAAGTGAACGGTTTTCTTTGCTAGTAATTTGGGTGGTGGCATACATATAGGAGAGGTATGAAAAAAATAATAAATAATTAGAGCAACCTAAAGTTTCTGTTAAGGTGGCTCCATATAGCTATTGGCCAGTCTTCCAAATAAAATGTACATGATCTTATTGCTGTCTTTCAAGAGTTTCATTTCGTTATACTAAGCATAATAAACACATATACACGTAGCTTAGGCTTTCTCCTTTATGGAGAAGTCTAATTTGGCAGTCTTGCCTCATTACTATGGCAACCACTGATTGAGTTGTTGGGCTTGTTGTTCAAGACTAGCAACCTCTCGGCAGCTTTTCTCAGTTTTTACATGAAAAAGCTATAAAACAATCAGTACATATTTTTCGGCAATTTACTCACTTTTTGTTTTTTTACCTTTATTGGATTTGTGTATGACTTTGTACAAAACTTGATGTCTTTTCTTTGTGATCATGAACCAAGAAGATCCTACAAATTTGCTAATTTTTGTAAAAATTTACTGTGTGGAATGCGCACAATTAACGTTTTAGCTACCGTAGAAACCTCTTTATTTTCGTAACGTCATCAAAATAAACAAACAGGCGTTCACGCTATTTCTGTGCCCATGCCTTGAGTACCAAAAAACTATATGGAGCCACCTTAAATACATGTGACTGTATTTTTATGTTGTTAAAACGTGGGACATTGCTCACCAGCAGTCTCCCACATGGTGGCTCAGCTTGACCACAGGCTAGGACAGCCTCTGTAAGTTACAGGGTCATAAGGCTTTACAAGTTTCTGAAAATCATTGTGCAATATTGTGTTTGTCTCAGACAAATCAATTCCCTGAGTTTGGAAGCTGTTTCCCTCCCTCACTGCCTTCAGTTAAGGGACCAGGATGAGGAATTTAACTGCAGATAACTGCTGGGGAAAAATGTAGGGTCGATTTAGATGCTTTTAAATGTGACTTTTTTATGTGACAGGTTTGTCGATTATTCCATTTAGTTACATATTGTATCACATTAACAAAAAGTTATACCACCTATATTAACTTCCTCGAGTTACTACTATTGGTGATAATCACTTCTAGCTAAGGGACGGATCTAGAGGGAGGGTGCAGGGGGTGCGCACCCCCCCCTCCCCCCTGAGATGACCTAGTCTGTATTGTTCGCTTTTAAAATTTGTTTACGTCACCCTTCAGTTACGTCACTCCTTAGAGGTGCACCCCCTCCTAAGAAAAATCCTGGATCCACCCCTGTAGCTACTGGTATATCTAAGACTTTTATTTTCCTGGTACTTCAGAACTTACCAAGGTTTCCAGTCAGGAGGTAAGGGAGCAACAATTCCTTCTCGTGCAATAAACAGAAGATCCCTTTCCTTGTACGGATCTATACCGATTGACTGTGCATACTCAAATATCTCTGCAAACAAACATGAAGAGAAGAGTCATTTGATAGACCCATTCATTATGTCTCACAGTAGAAGGCGACATAAAATGGAGTAGTAGACAGAAAGGACCAAAGTCCAAAGGGGTGCTGGGGGAAATTATTGTTTACAAACAAATCCCCTGTAGACGACAAAATCTACGGCTATCTACACATTTTCAGAGGGCTGAGAACTCTTAATGAGAAAAAAAGATACAATTGAGGGATTCCAATTCTGAGCGATAAGAACAAGCACAAAATTGGACCTTGAATGTTCTCAAAAATTTACCAAAACTCTAGTGAAAAGTATTTTGATCGCCGTGTCTAAATGCCCGGCAGCCGGGCAAGGTCTCAAATAGACTAAATGCCCGGCAGTCAGAAATTTTCACAAAATTTTCACTGAAAGGCTCTTTCAAACCTTTTAAGGGTATTCGATGTTCGTTTAGAAATGTCAAACGCTTCCAAAAATTATTTTGCTTTTCCAGTTGACGAAATATCCAAGCTTGGGCATACTATAAGATCGTTATGTTCTTGACACTTATTAGAAAATTTCTGCTGAGACTCTCAGTCAGAAATTTTCTCAGAATTTCGACTGAACGTCTCACTCAAACCTCGTAAGAATATTCAAAGTTCGTTTAGAAATGTCAAGCGATTCCCAAAATTAATTTGATTTTCAAGTTGACGAAATAGCCAACCTTGGACATACCATAAGATCGCTATGTTCATGACACTTCAAAAATGTCTGCAGACTGCCGGGCACGGCCTCAAATAGACTAAATGCCCGGCAGTCAGAAATTGTCACAGAATTTCGACTGAACGTCTCACTCAAACCTCCTAAGAGTATCCAAAGTTCGTTTAGAAATGCCAAGCGATACCCAAAATTATTTTGATTTTCCAGTTGACGAAATAGCCAAGCTTGGGCATACTATAAGATCGCTATGTTCACACTTAGAACATTTTCTCACTGCCGGGCATTTAGTCTATTTCAGACCGTGCCCGGCAGTCTGCAGAAATGTTCTAAGTGTCGTGAACATAGCGATAGTATGGCTTGGCATTTCTAAACGAACTTTGGATACTCTTAAGAGGTTTGAGTGAGACGTTCAGTCAAAATTCTGTGACAATTTCTGACTGCCGGGCATTTAGTCTATTTGAGGCCGTGCCCGGCAGTCTGCAGACATTTTGAAGTGTCATGAACTTAGCGATCTTATAGTATGCCCAAGCTTGGCTATTTCGTCAACTGGAAAATCATATTAAGTTTGGGAATCGCTTGACATTTCTAAACGAACTTTGAATATTCTTAAGAGGTTTGAGTGAGACGCCCAGTCGAAATTCTGTGAAAATTTCTGACTGCGAGTCTCAGCAGAAATTTTCTAAGTGTCGAGAACATAGCGATCTTATAGTATGCCCAAGATTGGATATTTCGTCAACTGGAAAAGCAAAATAATTTTTGGAAGCGCTTGACATTTCTAAACGAACATCGAATACTCTCAAAAGGTTTGAAAGAGTCTTTCAGTGAAAATTTTGTGACAATTTCTGACTGCCGGGCATTTAGTCTATTTGAGACCTTGCGCGGCTGCCGGGCATTTAGACACGGCGTATTTTGATTCGTACATAAAAAAATAATATAATAAATAAATTCCAGTACAAACCGTTTTCGACAGTAGCATCAAAAAATTGTTAGCATATTGAAAAAAAGGAACTTTTAAATGTACAAAACGTTAACATGCAGGATGACTGATTAAATTAAACAGGTATAACTTAAAGTGACATGTTTATAGCAAGGTCAGCGATTTGATTTGACCTCCGGACTAAATTATGTAATGATCTATTGACAGTACATTGAGCACAACAAATCAAATATTCTTTTAAAACCTACTATATTTTTTTTAAACTTCAGTGAAAAAAAAAAATACAAAGCTGTGGCTTTTGTTCATTAAGTAAAGTGATAAGTAATCCTACGTTAATTTTCGCTCACCATGTTCTGTGGGCTGGTAGTTCTCGTCATATTCTTCTTCCAGTATCAACTGCCCGTTGATCATAGTAGCCATGATGGCTGTGCGTTACTTCTTTTCGAATTGTTATAGTTTCCTTCAGAGTAAGTAGCGAAGGAAATAAATGCTACTTCACATCTGCAAGACGGTAATATTTCGTTAAACAAGACGCCATTTTTGTTGTCAACGAGCTAGAGGTAGAGGAGGCCTGGGGATGATCACAAATTTTTACACCATAACGAGGCGAGCAGGGTGTAGACTGGAACGTACTGAAAACTCGCAGAAACAGGCCCAGAGCCGTTATTCAAAGATCTTCAAATAAAGTCTAACTTAAACCGCGGTTTTAGAAAAGTAACGGAACTCCATATCTAATTATAAGTTCGTTATTTCAGGAGATAAATGTTTTTCTAGTCTGTGCTATATGCCTACTTGACATTGGTTACAGTAAATAGCGTTTAATATCAGGGTTGGCCAGATTGAAGGGTTAGACCGCGGTTTTGTTAAACACCGTGTGTGAAATCGGGCTTTAAACGTACATAAGAAATTAAGAATTCGAAGTATAGCCAGTAGTGTAACTACTCCACAATCGAAGATACAATGTTGGGTAGGGTGATAATAATTCAGCAAACAATGATGTCATCGTAACTTCCTCCAAATGGATAAATGTCCATAAACTATTCTTTGATGTCTTCGACATTAGGTTTGACAGATAGGAATTTCACCGAGAAATTCAGATGCGAAAACAGCGCGAATTCCGAATGTAGCGGATCCGTTATTTTCGGAAAGCAACCCTGAGGGTTCATCGCCACGTTCGTTCGTTAATGAGCTAACTTTTTCTTTTTTTTTCTTCTTCTTCTTTTTTTCTATATTCTTTTTGAGGGGGGTGGGGGGAATTGCTTGTTCTGACTCAAAATATGCTATTGTTGTGAAAGAATATAGTTTTTCGTCCAAAGATTTTTATAACAACGGGTAGTCCGTTACTCGAACTCGTAACTCAACTCTAACTTATTTTGCAAATGCTTTGTTTTTTGTGTGTGCTGACTTTTAAAACAGATCATTTTTACAACGGTAACATTCCATCGGTCCCAGTCCAAATGGGAGGGTGCTTAACTTTAACACATATGCAATCCCAGTCGTTTTCGAGCGTTTTAATATGAAAACGATACGAAAAGACTTTTTGCTTCGTTTTCGCCAAGATGAAACCGGAGAGTTCTGAAAACGCCATTTCATGGACGAGCCTTTAATAGTGGCAATATACATAGCGAACAGGACAGTTCAGTTCCACGGACATTCAGGAAGAAAATTTTCTCGAAGTGAAGTTTCAATTAAGGGGCCGATTACATGGCGAATTTCAGCCCGGGCTGAGATTTCAACCCGGTCAACCGGGCTGAAATTTCGTTGTGATTACATGACAAATTTCAGCCCGGGCTGAGATTTCAGCCCGTGCGCCAAGTTTGAAATTGAGTGGGAAAGTTGATAACGAGAATCAAAATGGCGTCACTGCGCATGCCGAAATTCACTTTTCAGCCCGGGCTGAAATTTTGATGCGATTACATGGCGAATTTCAGCCCGTTTGGCCGGGCTGAAAATTCCAGCCCGGTTTCTGAAACCGGGCTGGAATTTTCAGCCCGGGCTGAAAGTCAGCCCGGGCTGAAACTTTGTTCATGTAATCGCTAACTTCATTTTAAGAGGATTTATTTCGGAAGCCGGGCTGAAATCTCAGCCCGGTCAACCGGGCTGAAATCTCAGCCCGGGCTGAAATTCGCCATGTAATCGGCCCCTAAGTAAAATAGCACAAACTTCAACTAATCCCTCGACCCCCTCTGGGCAAGTCCCTCCTAAAAGGCAGAGCGGGCAAGGGGGTTGAGGGGGGGGGGGGGGGGGGGGGTTGGGGGTCTATGTGGGAATGCCACAGGCATACGACTTACAGAAAAAGCACATTCCGACCTTCCCATTCAAACAGTGACTTATTTTTCTCCCAGAACATGGAAAAACTCAATAAGAAACAGATTTCAGTTTGAATCTTACCATGGCCCGTAACTGATATGCTGTTTACACTGCTTACTCAAATTCAGAATATAGAAGCTGTTCGCATTGAAAATGGGTGTTTTAGCGTTAAATATTTTGGCGTATTTATGAGTGGTAAAAGGCAACAAGTTACAGCAACAAATCATTGAGTTTTGGCTTATGTGAGAAAGGGGGCCTTATGGAGGATTTATGGTACTTCATTTTAACAATAAAAGATAAATTGATAATGGCGAAGAGCATGATTTCTTCAGCAGTCCAAGAAGTGTAACTTTTTAAAAACAAATTTATAATATTAATATTTGGCTAACTGCATGTGTCCCACCATGAACATTACTTAATTCTTACTAAAATAAATGCCTCCTTTCAATTAAATCCAAACCCCACCCCCTCAAATTGAAGAATTGTTTATTCAGACAATAGACCATTTTACAGTTGTCTTCTTAGTGTCCTGGCCTTTGAGTGAAAGCGAGGTTGAAGTTGACCTTGTTTTGATACAGACCTTGGAGCTTTTCAGACGTAAATTTAGCTAGTTAGCATGACAAAAACATTATTAACATATGAACGGCAGAAAGGTTTGAATCAAAGCAAGGTCACCTCCAGCCTCGCTTCCACTCAAAGGCAAGGTCGCCAAGCACACAACTGTAAAATGGACTATTCAATAGACCAATTCCGATATATTAAAATTCATACTTGGCTCCGAGGCTTAGGGGAATAAAACAAAACAAATTAATTATTCATCCCTGAACCTCAATGTGATTTCTTTTGTTTTATTCCCCTAAGCCTCGGAGCCAAGTATGAATTTTAATATATCGGAATTGGTCTATTAAAACCAAGAACTTATACAATAACTTGAGATAATGGACATGCTCTGATTGGTCAACAGCTGTTGACTATTATGCTATGTATAGTTTGTCAGTACAAAAAAAAATACTTGGGATGTTGGAATAACACTTGAAAAGCTTGTAAATCACTCGTCCTCGGCTGTGACTAACAATCTCATCTTGTGTTCTTCCATAAACCCCACACATGGTTTATTGAGCCGATCATGAAATTGATCCATAGAAATGGGTGACCTATTGCTTGAATAACAATGTCTTTTTAAATAATGGCTCCTTATAGCATCTGTAATAAATGCCTCAGCCTTTATTCAAGAAATGTGGTAGCCTTTTAAAACAATTGAATAATAACACTTGTGAATAGTTGGAATTCTTCTTCTTGCACTGGTCTACTTCAGCTCTGTTTTTCCCTTCTCCCTTGGCAATGGCTCTAGGATAGTTCTTATGCCGATTGCAAGTTCATCAGGATCAGTGTGTACTTCCTGAACCCACTTACAGTTATGCAACTCTGTAAATTATGATTTGCGCTTGTTTACCCAGCTTCATACCATGGCCCTGTACGATGTCAACAGCAAGACGTTTTGGTGCAAAGTTCAACCAGGCAAGGGGATCAAAGGCTGGGTGGCTCTGTGCTTCCCAAATGGCCATGTTATAACTTTCTGCAGTTTTCTTGTCTTCTTCACCACAAGAATCTTGTGAAACTAAAAGAGTGATGCTAAAGGGACACTGACCTGCCAAAATAACAAAATGTCACTTTCTTTATTTCCATGTTATATTGCCAAATACCAACACAGATACCGGGGGGGGGGGGGGGGGGTACTCCCTTACATACACAATATGGGTATGTGCCGCCCAATAGGGTAGGGTTTTTGAGGTGCTCAGTCCTTAAATAGGGTATTTTGTTTTGGTATTTTTGGTATTGTGATCCTCAGATATTCCTTAGATAGGGTCACTAAATTGCAGTATCCACCCTAACACGCAAAACGAAAAAAAGATATGGTCTGTTAAAACTGTACAACACGCCTGGATTGGCCTTAAAAAGGGTATCAAATCTCGATATTTCTACCCTTAAAGAGGGTCAGGGTTTGAGAACCTTGGCGGCACACACCTATGATATCCTAAATTGTCGGAAGTACCCTTCCACCCCCCCGGGCACAGATATAACTTAAATGGATAAAAAGATATAATAGAGTAAAACAGAAGCAGTAGTTTGAAGATAAAGTGCAGGATTACAAGGAAGGATGGAAGTGGTGTATACAGTTCATCACATTTGATTTCGTGACAGTAAATCATGTAGATGTAGATGCAGGTGGTCAAGAAATCAAAATTGCCATTTCTTGTGGAACCACAGGCCGACCACACTCTGTTTATGTTTTGAACTCGAGACTTCACGCGGCACGATCGGTTGAAATTTTAGTGGAGATATTAAAGTCGCCTTTTACCTTCATGTTGAAATAAAATTTCAAGGAAATGTTGATTGAGTCACGCCAGGAGCCCATGTTATGTTACCCTTCTCTGGTGAGTTAACTGTTACGTTTAGTACCGGCCTTCGGCTGGTAACAGTAAACTCGCCAGAGAAGGGTTTGTACGGCTTGGAATGGCAAAAAAACACCACGCGTGACTCAATCAACATTTCCTTGAATTTTATTTTAACATGAAGGTAAAAGGTGACTTTAATATCTCCACTAAAATTTCAACCGATCGTGTCACGTGAAGTCTCAAGTTCAAAACATAAACAGAGTGTGGTCTGCCTGTGGTGGAACTTTGACTTTTTAAGCTGTCATTTTTGTCTCTTTTGATAGTTAATATTTCTTTGCCATCACTTTTGTTCATTTCGTAAACTAAAACGTTGAAGTTTATGATTTTTTATAACTCACCATGTTCTACCTGGAAGTTCTCGTCATATTCTTCTTCCAAAATCAACTGCCTGTTGATGAAAGTAGCCGCCATGATGGCTGTGTGTATCCTGTGTTCTGCAATAGACTGAGGAGGCCTGGGGAGGATACCAGATTTTGCACGATAACGAGGTGAACAGAGTGTAGACTGGAACCGAAAACCTAGCAACATGGCGGCTGAGGAGAACGAAGAAGAATCGCAGAAAGATTGTAAACATGGCGATGCGCCTGTTAAGCTCAGGTATTGTCCTGCTTGCTACTTCAGACACTTCATACTATCTTTAAATTTCTTCTTGTTAAGTGTTACCGTTTGTTGTCGCATACGAATTTGTCATTCTCTGCAATAATCACATCAGGCTTTCTGTTTTTTGTAAACAGAGTACGTGATCTGATTTATTGCAGAGAATGATGGTACAACTACTCTTTTTTTCCTAGAACAGTCAGGACTTGCAACCTACTCCCCTTTAATGCTACTCTAGCACCAAACTTTCAAACTTTTAAATCGACCGCCTTGCCTACTATTAGATCCGTGCAGGTCCCCGCAAGCCATTTTCGGACGCTATAACACTCTGCCTTCGGTCATCCATCCCACACAGCAGCGTCAGTTAAATTAGCATTACTCATTTAAGAATTAAGATTAACTTCGGCCCCATTTACATGGAAAGAGGATGATCCTAGAACTAGGATCATCCAAGCGCGACATGTTTTCTGCTTTCAGTTTACATGCGAATAGGATGATCCTAGCACTAGGATCATCCTATCTGAGAGGTAGGATGATGCTAGCGCTAGGATCATCCCAGTGCCGCATTTTTGCATGTAAACCAAATGAACCTTCTAGGATCATCCTAGCACTAGGATCATCCTCTTTCCATGTGAATGGCGCCTTAGTTACAGAGGTTACCATTAACACACAACCCAACGCATTTTTTCTAGATGGTCAAACTTGAGTTTGGTGGACATCAAGCGAAGGAAAGCCGTTAACATTGCTTTTCAAATTGCGATTGGATTTAAAACAGTTTTACTAAAACAATCAACTTCGAAGTCAATTACAGAAGATTCATTCAATATGATTTATGATTTGGTTTGATTTACGTCCACCAAAACTCAACTTTATCCACCTCTTTTAAAGGAGGTGGGTCGCATGTTATTGGTAAGTCAAAATTGAGTTCTCCTTAAAATTTATAAAGGCCAAAAAATAGGTAATCTACCTCACACCCCTTTTGTGAATAATTTTAATATGATGCACAGGGGCAGATCCAGGATTTTTCTTAGAGTCGGTGCACCTTTAAGGAATGACGTAACTGAAGGGTGACGTAAACAAGAATACTAGTTATATTAGAAAGATGCAGGTCATCTCATAGGGGGTGGGGGCGCACCCCCTGCACCCCTCCACCCCTCCCCTAGATCCGTCCCTGATGCACAACAAGTACAGTCTCTACAGTGAAATCTGTATTAAGCGGACACCCTCGGGACCCTCGCTAGTGTCGCTTAATATAGGATGTCCACTTGATACAGGTTTCGATGCATTGCACAGTAATAGTTAACTATTGGCATTCTTGTATCTCCATCTTTTTTCCCCACACATACTGATTTCATTCCATTTAATTTTATTACTTTTTGCTGGAAAACACGCTTTTAGAAGTAGATGGTAATCCCACAGTTAAATACATATGCATTTTAAAAACGCTTGAAACATCCACTTAATACAGGTTTTGTGTAACAAAATGGCCCAGTTTTGGTGTCTGCATCTGCTTAATAGAGGGGTCTGCTGAATGCAGGTTTGATTTACAATAAATATGGGAGGAAAATTTGGGGACCCAAGCTGGTGTCCGCTTAATATGGGGTCTGTTGAATACAGGTTTCGCTGTATTTAGTTAAAAGAATGTGATTACCACGGTTATAGTCAGCAACTGAAGGAGTTGCAATAGGTGCGTGGAATAAGGCCCTAAATGACTTCTGATGTAACATCAAATTCTCCTGTGTTTCACAAGGGAATACAGGGCAATTTGAAAGGAGAATCTAGTAGTTTATCAGAAGTCACTTAGGGCTTTTTTCCAGGCACTCCCACACGTTTTTCAAACCCTAATTATTAGGGTTTGAAAGACGCATTCATTGGCCTCTACAGGGTTCAAACCCATTTGACCTTTGCAACTCTGGTGCAAATGGTCTACTGCTGAGCTACAAGGCCAGCCGGGAACTAAGTCAATTATGAGACCCTTCTATTGCACTCATGAAATGATGAATACAATAATGTGTATATGAAAATAAATTCATACGAACTGCAGTAGAAAGAATTAAAGAGAATGTAATCATCGCAGTTAAACAGCAACTGAAGGAAACTCATTGCAATTAATTTGACAACCAATAGAGAAGAAATTTTCAAATTGTTTCATATTGGGGATTATTGATGTAGCATTCTATTCATCATGGAAATATTTCACTTTTTAAATATTATCAGCCATAAACAATTTAGAAGGCTTGTTAAGAAGGAAAGACGACGGCAACAGAGACAGACAGCAGCAAAGAAGAGAGAGCAAGAGGAACTTGAAGGTAAGAAAAGGTTTAAACTCCCTTTTTAGCTTAAGCGAACAGTTAAATATATAAAAAAGAACTACCCTTGATGAGATTGACCCTTCACTGTCAAGACTGCCTAAATGCAAAAGTGAAAAAAAAAGTCTATTTTTCATTTTGCAATAACTGAAAGCAAACAGTGCCATTAAAAATTACTGTATATTTGAGACCTGTTACAAGTAAGTGCCGTCCTCTCCTGGGCACTCACCTAACCAAGCATTTTGGGTGGTTATGACCAGTAGACTGCACTATTCAAAGCATTTAACATGATCTTCCTTTGTGTCTTGTAACAACAGAAAAGTGGAGAATAGAGAATGATCCCATCTTGAGGTAAGTTCAATATAAATAAGATTTTACCATTATTGATACATGTATCATTTGGGAGTGTCCATTTGTACCTAGGGAAGGGTTCTGGTTCTGTGGAGGGGAGGGGAGTGGGGCGAGCCCCCTTTTAGCTTAAAGAAGATAAAGCCGGCAACAGTGGCCACACTTTTTTAAATTTTGAAAGATTTTTAAAGTACCCCTTGCCCCACCTTTGTAGCAAGTTGTTTCTTCATGGGATAGAAACCATGTTACTTGTAAGTTCCAGCCATGATGAGTAATGTGTATTATATTGATTGCACAAAGAGGGGAGTACACTACCCCATGATAAGCATCTCAAAGTGTCCTCATCTATAAATGTTCACCATAATACACATAATTCAGTCAGTCTGTCACTTTATATGAAGCAATATGAAAATGACAAATAACTCTGTCAAATACTTACGTGCTATCCTGGACTTAAGTGGCCATGTTGACAGCTTTTTGCCAAGTACTACTTTTACCTTTTTTAGTCGTTGCTATTCTTTTCTATTCTTTTTTTTTGCATGTAGGATAGATTTCTGCAACTCTCTTGATTTGGTCTTCTTGCAATTTTACGTGAATTTTGCTGTGTTTTTTTAGGGCCAAGTTAGAAGTGAAGGAAAGAGCTGAGAAGAAAAGGCTGCTAGAAGAGGAGGAAGAGAGGTGCATTAAATAGAACTTTGAAACATCACAAACTGAATTCAGGAACAGTATGGACTGCTGGGTCAAAGACCGTTAAGTAGGCCATCAGGGCTAGAATAATAACAGTCCATCATTGGACATTGTCCAAACAAAATCCTAAAATGTCCAACCAATTTTGCATTTTTTAACAAACTGCGTATATGCTGTAGTTAATTTTTTATTTCAGGTAATTTTTGTTTTTTCTTTGTTTCAAATTGATTAGCATATATTACCATACCGAAAAACAATGGACAAATAAAAATTACCTGAGATAAAAAATTAACTACAACATAATTATACATTTTTTTCCAGAAAAACTCAGCATCGTTTGTGGCTGGAGAGGGAAGCCATTGCTCAAGAGAGGTTTCGAAAGAAAAGGGAAGATGAGGAAAGAAAATTAAGAGAAAAATTGGAACAAGAGGTAATAAAAAATGGCATAATGTATGCTTTGATTGGAAGAATCTTGCTTCGGGAACTTGATCAGAACATGTAAATTGGAAGCAGAAAACATGTTGTGCTCAGATAATCTGCCAGCTAGGTTATGATCCTATTGCTAGGATCATTCTTCTGCCATACATGTATATTAAGTTAACAGAAACAGTGTAAAGAATAGTTTAATATTTATGTTGTTTGTTTTGTAGGAGAGAATCAAGAGAGAATGGGAAGAAGAACAAAGAATGGAAAAGGAGAAAGAAGAACGAAAACAAAAAGCGATCAAAGAGAAAGAGGTGATATCACTGTTGATGGAGTTGGGTATTTATTGAAAAAGCTTGTATCCCAAACTGATTTAAGCACATCATTTTTATTATTAGAATAACAGAAATTTTTTGATAAATGAAGGGCTTGGTGAAAAGGGAGTCTAAGTGATTATTTTGGCCAGAGTATGGGAAAAAAGCTACAAACTTGCCCATTTTATGTATGTGCTGCAGATTTAGCAGATTTTTAGATTTGTTAAACATTGATTTTTTTCCTGCCTGGAAGTTAATTTCCAAAGAATTTCATCAAAACAAGAGCCATTGTTTAATGTTCTGGCTGTTTGTTGTGGCTGAATCCTGAGAAGTTTAGCCTTCAAGCAAAAGTTAAATACAAATCAACATTCCGCAAATGCTTTCTCAGAGAAGAATGTTTACTCCACATTGTCCCAGGTGAAAAAAATTAGTATACACTGGGGGTAACCTTGTAATGACCTAACTTTCTATCCAAGGAGAGTAGTAATAAGCATTGACATCCATTGGGGCTGCAAAAATATTGTTCTATTTTTAAATGACCTTTGTACATGTATGCTATTTTTGATGTGATGAATACAGTGCACTGTACTCTCATGAACATAAGTTGTGGTTTTCTTGGTTTGAAATTTTTCAAACTAGTTTAACTTTTATTTTTCTTTGTCTCCGGTGCATTGCCATAATTTGAGACAAGGGAAAACAGATATCAAACTGGTTTGAAAATTTTCAAACCAAGGAAAACGAAATATATATTATTAAGCAGACATTGCTAACATGTAGTTACAATGAATAAAACATTTTGGTGTTTCACTGTTTTTGTACAATATAATTAAAAAAAACTTCTGATAATCCTTAACTAAACTGGAACAACATCAGTGAAGTTCATGCGCAAGTCTGCATCCTTGAGTCATTGGGTCTGTTGCATCAAAGACATTTTTGTATCTTTTAAAAGAAAGCAGTTTTAGTTGACACTAAAGTGTATAGCATAGACTGTTTAGTAAGTAATTAAAAAATTATAAGACTCTAGGATGTGGTGTTGTTTTATAGTTTAGAGCCTTTTTCATTCTAGGAAAATTATTGTCCTTTTTTCCTGTACAAATTAATATGTTTATTTATTTAATTACTTTATGGTTACTCATTTATTTTAAATGACACTATAAGTTTCAGAAACATCAGTAGAAACCAAACAAAATTTATACACTTATGCATTTTAAAAAAGAAATCAAATTTTAAAATTGTCCTTAATTAGATAAATTTTAATTAATAATTTTACCATGCAGGTATGTATCAATTACGTTTATTGTGTTTTCTTGTACTCAAGGGAGATTTCACTGACAATGCAACTTACATTTTTGTCTTTGAATGTTTACTAATCTATGTTCCAGGGGTTTCAATAGCAGCCAGTTACTTCCTAGCCTACTTCGCCTCTCACCACCGGTTACTGAAATTATGACTGTCTTATGTTTCACTCAATTTCATGCTCAGAATACTGAAAACTGCATTTCCGAACCTCTAGAGGCCCCTTATTTGTCACAGCCGATGTAGGTTGCTAATTAGCTAAGAGTATTGGTTTATTTGCTAGTCTGACTGCGTGTGTATTTCTAGAGACCAAGCTTTATCTTACAGTGTACACAGTTGAATGTACATGTATGTTGTTACCTATGATTTAACATTCTTAACCTTACCTCAAGCCATGTCTGGACTGTTCATTTCAATAGGATGCCTTGTTCAGGGAGTTAGACAAACCATCCACTTCTGAGGTAATTGTTTACAACCAAAGTGATCGCAATCTACATAAGTAATTTCTCCTTGATGAGAACAACTTTTCATTTAGAGGAATTGTCCTGATTTACTATTCAATTCTCAGGACATGTACAAAATGATTTAATGAAATAGTTATGTTGCAATTAATAGAGATTGTTTTATGCTTTAATTGTACTGTATAATTATAGATGCTATTTAACTAGTGTGAGGTCCGTATTGGGAATAATTTTGTTGGTCAAGTTCTTTTTTTTTTGTAAGTTTAGGGGTTCGCCATTTGAAATTGGAGTCTTGGAATCTTGGGCTCGCTATAATTTTCGAAGCCTCGAAGTCTCGAATTTTGATAATTTGGATCTTGGAGTCTCGTAATTTTTCTCGTAAATCTCATATTCCGTTGGAGATTTTAGTCACGTGTTTTAAGCTGTTTTAGTATTATCGGCCCGACATTTTCTAGCAATTGGAGTCTCGGGCTCGGATTTTTTAGAGGTAAAGTCTCGGGCTTGAATTTGATAGAAATGCTAAAGTCTCGGTCTCAAATTTTTAAACAAGGGTCTCACAGTCTCGCAAAATCTCGAATTTACCATTCTATACCCCTAACAATGCTGGGTGTTTTTGTTTTCATCATCATCACCACTATTAGCACCATCATCATTATCATCATTATCTCGGTCACCATTACCATCATTGTCACCCTCATCATTGCTGTTACCATCATCATCATTATCATCATCATTACCACTGTCGTCATTGTCATCCTCCCTGATATTGTCATGTGATTTGTGATTGATTTAACACCATCATCTTTAAATCATTGTAAGTTTACTCCTAATTGGAATTTTAGCTTTTTAGCCTTTTCTGTTTTTAATCTTGTTATGCGCATTTGAACATTTTATGGAATTTGCGCACTATAAATGATATTATTATTATTATTATTATTATTATTATTAACCATCACCACCATCCTCATTAACATTGTTGTTGTCATCCTCCTCCTACTCCTCCTCCTCATCATCATCACCTTCCTTGTCATCATCATCATCATTAATCCTCTTTACACCCAATAGTGTGTAAGTTAGAAGCAAGATCCATTATTCCGCATGGTCCTTAGTAAGCAGTGGAGCCCACCCTTTTTCATTTTTAACGAGTTCAAACTCACAAGCTTGGTCACTTACTAATGAATTAAATTATTTGCTATTTTTATTATTTTGTCTAGAATTCTGAAGCCTGGCATAATCCTCTTGCCCCTCCAGCAAGCAGAAAATCTTATGGCACAGAGCAGGTATGTGAAGTTGAAAACTGAGGAAGGTTTCCTTTTGTAAACACCCCAGGCAATTATAATCCACATGTTAGAATTATGAAGGTCAGTGGTTCAAGGTCTGGTTTCAGCCTTCGTGTTGTTTCCTTAGACATAAAATATTGCCCCACATTGTCTCTCTATCCAGGTGTATAAATAGGTACTGGAGACAAAATGCCGGGGGTAATCTTGCAATGGACTAGCATCCCATCCAGGGATTCCTAGTGACTTCATAGTATATAAACCAGGTCACCCTGTGATGGACTAGCATCCCATCCAGGGGGGAGTAGCAATACTCCTAGTCACTTCATAGTATATAAACCATGTTACCCTGTGATGGACTAGCATCCCATCCAGGGGGGAGTAGCAATACTCCTAGTGACTTCATAGTATATAAACCAGGTCACCCTGTGATGGACTAGCATCCCATCCAGGGGGAGTAGCAATACTCCTAGTCACTTCATAGTATATAAACCAGGTCACCCTGTGATGGACTAGCATCCCATCAGGGGGGAGTAGCAATACTCCTAGTTGCTTCATGCTATGGAAACCAGTTTAAGCTCCAGCCAACTGGGCCACCTGTGGCTCGTGTGGGTCAGCTGTGCGACTTTACATTCTTTTAAAAAACAAAGTGCAGAACATGGTCCACACACAACCCATAATTCCTTGGTTCGCACTGACAAAGTTCTAGCACTCAAAATTTCAGCTTTTGCATCTCTTTACGGTGCCAATTTAGAAAGCTTGGCTTTCGAGGCCTTCTTCCCATTGGAATCTTAGATTATGAAAATCATGTGAACTTGCTCAATTTTTTCAGGATACGGTGAATTGTTCATTTTATCTGAAGACAGGAGCCTGTAGGTTTGGAGAAAGGTGACAAATGGTTTAGTCTAAAATAGAATCATCTCTCTGCAATGCTTTTAAACTTTGAGAGCTTTATCGAAATATGAAACATCAGTGATTATGTTAATGATGATAATCAACATGCTTTACAATCAATTTTACACAGGTGTTCAAGACAGCATCCGCGGCCCCCATCAAGTGTGACGCTGATGATTCCAGGCATGTATAATGACATTCGATTATCTCAGTCCATGTTGGATGAGGCAGATCAAGACACAAGTCTTGAGGTGAGTTCTTATTACTTCAGACAATTTAGGGCGGCACATACCTGTACAGCATATATAAGGGAGCACCCCCCCGCCCCAGGTATGTTTGACTTGCAGCCATTTTGTGCACCAGCATCCCTCTCATACACCTGGGAGGATGAGAACTGGACTCACTAAATGGCTGTAATTTAGCCTAGAATGAGTTTAGTTTTAATTAAATTCTCCTTTTGCTGTTATTCTTTTTTTGGACAGTATGATGAAAAGGAAGCCTATGAAAATTACAAGCAATTTTATGAAGACACGCTGCCAGAATTCAGGAAGGCTGGTACAGTCGTGCAGTTCAAGGTAAAGACAGGATGCAAACAATCCCTCCCTTGCATGACTCGACCTGAAGATGATTTCTTCTCAGTTAGATCAGTCACCAGTGGCAGTGTTTTCAAGGATTTCCCTCACCTTGATGATTGTATTTGACATTGGACAGAATCCTGTTCTAAACAAAATAGTTCTGACAGACAATAATGCCTTTTCAACTGAAGGCCTCCGAGCAAGAACGCCCTAAGTGACTTTTTGGCAACTTTCACTAAAATTGTATGTTTTATGCCTCAAAAAGCACAGTTTTGTCAAAATAATGTCTGATTATTGTCAAGGTACTTTATAAAAGAGATCCAAAATGGGGGAAAAAATTCACATATTATTTGAGAAAATGTTTTGGGCCTTAGGACACCCTATATATCTTTTCAAGATAAAATTTTATTCTTTTAGAAAATAGAAGATTTATTGACCGGGTTGCAATCCTTTAGTTATATTTACATGATCCGGTCATAATTTTGGTAAGCGAATCCCTCGTGAGGCCAAAAAAGCAAGATTTCATTGAAAATTTTCCAAAAAGTCATAAGGATGTTCTTGCCCGGAGGCTTCAATTGAAGGGGTGAGTGGAATAAAGCCCCAAGTGAATTCTGATCAACTGATAGATTCTCCTTACAGTCTGTCTTGTATATGCTCATGTAACAAAGGGAGAATTTGGCTATAGATCAGGAGTCACTCAGGGCCTTATCCCAAACTGAAATAAGGCCCTAATCTGAAACCAAATTCTCCCTTTGTTACATGAGCATATACAAGACAAACTGGAAGGAGAATCTAACCGTTGATCAGAAGTCACTTAGGGCTTTATTCCACTCACCCTTTCAATTTCAAAGTTAACTCATTATCCTGGCATGATTAAATGTCTTCTTTGAATAAATTCTTCTTCTATTAAAGGCACTTACCCTAGTTTGTAACAAATACTTCAGGCATTTATAGTTACAGTAAACGGTTTTCTTATTTCATTTTTATTTCAGGTTTGTTGTAATCATGAGCCGCACTTGAGAGGGAATGTGTATGTGCAGTTTACCAGGTGGGTGCCCATTGTCAACATGCAAATTCTCCTTAAAGGTTTCCATGCAATTCCCATAGTACTAGATGGGAGAAGTTGTCAAAATATCAAGACAGTTCATGTTTGCTGATCATTTCCAGGTACCATGTACCTCTTCAGAACCTCTAATTTCATTGCACCTGGGTATCACACAGATGTATTGTTTTCAGGGATAGGGTCCATTGTTGTGCTGTTCTACTGTTTTCACAGCCAGTCCATGAGACATTCTGAGATGTACATACTGTCTCATTAATTCCTTAATTCTGTTTAATGTTTGTTTTGATCATCCATCAACATTACGAGGAGGAATTTGATACTGATCACCATTTGGGGCGATGGTCTTTCAAAAAATAAAGGTCTAGCTAGCCCTTATGTGTGTTTAAGTCACACTAGTTTATTTCACCCCCAAGCCTCGCTTTCGAAGTGTAAACCTGTGACAATCTCATGAAAAAATACCCACTCAAAAACAATGTGAACTTGTCAAAGGTTTGCAAGGAATTTCGTAAAAACGAGGCTTTGTGGTGAATTTTGAGTTGGCGATGTCATCATGCATAAGGTATCATGTGCCTCACAGTGTGTTTTTTTTAACAGTTTCTCTACACATCTCCCGAAAGTCCTGAAATAAACAAAGCCTAAAGTCAGGTTTTTGCAGTTGCAGGGTATTATTTTGTTGCTTGCAGGATACTTTTTTTTTCAAAATCACCCCCCCCCCCTTCCCTCAAAAATCTAATGGCTCACCCCTCAGTAGTTGTAATTTCATACCCAGTAATATATTAATATGTTTTATTTATTATGAGATGATAAATTATTTTTATTTGATTCATAGTGAAGAGGAATGTGCCAAGGCCTTTGCATTATTCAATGCTCGCTGGTATGCATCAAAGCAGCTTTCCTGTGAATTCTCTCCAGTAACCAAGTGGAAGTCGGCAATTTGTGGTATGTCTACTACTCCCTCAAACTACTTTAATTACTCGGGGCTGTCATAAGTAGCCATCTGCCAGCTATTATGGCCACAACTGCAGTGAAAGATACTGCCAACTCAAAGTTTGAAAACAACTAAAGGACAATAACCATCAGGGACGGATCCAGGATTTTTCTTAGGAGGGGGTGCACCTCTAAGGAATGACGTAACTGAAGGGTGACGTAAACAAATTTTAAAAGCGAACAACGCAATAACCTAATATAAACTGTTGAGAATATAGAAAGATGCAGGCCATCTCTGGAGGGGGGAGGGGGTGCGCACCCCCTGCACCCCTCCCCTAGATCCGCTCCTGACCATGAGAGGTAATTTTGAGTTTATGAACACCTCCAGGAGGGGACATAAAAACAGTGACCTTGATTAGTACTTTTGTGCTATATACATTGACACTCAAATAAAAGTGATGTTTTTTATTGTTGTTATTTTGTTTGTTTGCAGGTCTTTTTGAGAGAAACCGCTGTCCACGAGGCAAGAACTGTAACTTCCTGCATGTGTATCAAAATCCAGGTAACGAGTTCAACCACAGAGATGACCTTTCACCAGGCCGCACCCCACATAATGGCTGGGGATCTGAAAGATCGCAGAGGGACTGGAGACAAGATCGTTGGAGCAGACACAGAAATCTGGATAGAGACAGATCACGGGAGAGAGACTGGGAACAGGACAGGCATAGAAAGCAACGCCAAAGGGACCGGAGCCGAGAAAGAGATGATGGGCGTAACAAACATCGCAGACGAAGTAGGGAGAGAGAACACAGTAGAACATCTGAAAGACGTGAAAAAAGAACGAGAAGGGAACACAGCAGCGATGAGCGCAGTGAAAGTGACACAGATGACAGAAGTTTGTCTGAAAGGTAAACGTTGAGAATTTGTACGACGGTTGAGCTAAAGTTAAAAGTGAGTGCTTGTTTGAAGGTATTCACGGGGAGTAAGGAAATTAAATATGGGTGTACATTTGAAGAGTGTACAGAGGGAGTAGAGCAAGCTATGTTCATGTTCCACCCTGAAAAATTGGTATACCCCCATCATAGGCATATTTAGTGGTAGGGCCAAGGGGGCTGTGGTACTCCCTTTTGCAGTTTTTTTTTTAAGGCTTTAAGGTAATTGTGGTTATGGAGCGAGGTTGTACTCTCGCCACATTTGCTACAGCCCCCTGTTTCTGAATTTCCTGGATCTGCCCCTGCCCATGAAAAGGAGGGGGGGAGGGGCAGTGGAGTGGAGCAATATTTCCCTGAACATAACTGTTTTTTTTTAGAAGAGGGGCAGGTTAAAAATAATTAGGAAATAAGTGAGTTAATAAGGAGAATGAACATTTTAATCTTTGAAGTTTATTTCCTTTCAGACTCTCCCCAAGTGTTGAAAGAAATGACAGCACAGTGACTGGTAAGAAAGACAACAGACTGTCATCTGAATCCAAAGAGATGCTAGACAATAGAAAACGCAAGCATCGTTCATCAGACAAACACAGTCATCACCGTAAGTCCAAGAAAAAACACAAACATCGCAGTGAACACAAGAAGAAGAAACGTCGCAACAGAAGTGAAACCGACAGTAGCACTTCAGATAGTGTTGATGATAGACATGAATAGTACACTGCTGGTTTTTCAGCCCAAGAATACTTAAGTTGAAGTGGTTTCTCTCAAGAACTAACAGGCCGTTTCCAAATTGCCTCATGCCTCATTAAATCAAAGTAAAGCCTGGTGCACAGCCTTTCATTGAAATGAAAATTAGTTTTAATTTCATTCAAACGCAAATGAAACTTATTTTCGTATGAAAGGTTGTGCACCAGGTCTCGCTCTGATAACAAGGCATAAAGCAACTCAGAAATGGCCTACTGAATTTAATCCTGATCCTCTTCCTACCCCCCCCCCCTAGTCTCTTGAACATCAACCACATGAGTTTGCCCCTCTCTAGCTCTCTCTCTCTCTGAGGGTCCAATCTTGTAAGCAATAATCTCCCTTCAGTGACCATGAATCTTTTGGAAATCCTGAAATCAGTATTTATAAGCAACCACCTGTAAACGATCATGATAACAGGGCCACTTCTGATATTTTTTTCTGGCCTGGAAAGCTATTTTTGCGCATAATGTTTACATTAATGAAGTATTCAATTTTTTTTTTTTTTTTTGGGGGGGGGGGGGTGTGGGGGTTGAAAGCTGATATTAAAATATAGCGCCGTGCCCGAAAAGTTATCAGAACTTTTGAGAAACAGGCTGCAGGACATGGTAACAGTGATGTGTGGAAGAGATTTTTTATATCTGCAGGATGTTAATGAAAAATTTTATAGGCTGTCAACTACACATTTTTCCATGTTTTTCTTTCAAGTCTTGCATTCTTCTGGGCAAGTCCACAAAATAATATGAAATGTAAATATGTGATTGCTTGACTAGTAGTCAACTAGTAATAAACAAGAACAAATAGTAGTACACAGTGTGATTGTTTCTTGAGTCAATGATTAAATCTTATGATCTTTTATTTAATTTTGAAATAAATTATATTTTGTTATTATTTATGCCACATTATATTGTATTGTTCACACTGGTGACACAATATGGTAATGATGGTTTTTGCATAAGTGCAACCTTGCTGTAATTATGTCATCCCAATCAGTCATTCATGCTTGCTTGACTGAACAGACTCACAAAACTGATCATGTATATGTGAACTGCAAATGGTAGATTGAAGAGTAAAAAGATCCTTGCAGTGTTTTTAGCAAATTCAGCTGTTGCTGAAAGAAACCTGAAAAAAATATTCATTTTTTTAAAGGGGTGAGTGGAATAAAGCTGTAAGTGACTTGTGATCAACTGCTAGATTCTCCTTCCAGTTTGTCTTGTATATGCTCATGTAACAAAGGGAGAACTTGGTTTCAGATCAGGAGTCACTGAAGGCCTTATTCCAGTTTGGGATAGGCCCTAAGTGACTCCTGATCTATAGCCAAATTCTCCTTTTGTTATATGAGCATATACAAGACAAACTGGAAGGAGAAGCTAGCAGTTGATCAGAATTCACTTAGGGCTTTATTCCACTCACCGCTTCACTAGCTGTTCAAGTCTGTTTTTGTTTTATTATGAACTTTTTGGCAAAGTGGCCGAGAAAGTCAAGGTAAGTCTAATAAGCCCAGAATGTATGTTCCTTTTGTAGGCAGTACACGGCCTGTTTGCATGGACGATTCTGGCACCTGAACACAACATTGAACATTGTAATCTACTTTCAATTTGCATTGGGCTTTACCAGTAGGGTCATCCAAGAGATAATCTGAGGGCAATATGTTTTTGCTTTAAGTTTAGATGTAAATTAAAGGTTTCAAATCAAGAATAGCCTTGAGCAAGCTCTCTGGTAAATAATCCACCTTCTAGGATGAGCAAAGTGCCAGGATCATCCTACAGATTCCTTGGTGGAAACATAGGGTTAAAGCAGACGGCAGAGTGAGGAAGGGGACCGCACGCGCCTCTCTCTCTCCAGGCCACTCTAGGCTTCGTCCTGACTCACCCCTATGCCCCCACTAGGAAGCCTGTTCACGGGCTAGGGCCATCCTCATTCCATGTGAACAGCTGTTGAACAAGACTTTGGGCCTGAGAGCAAATTTTAAGATTCAGTTTTTTTAATGCAGCAGTGAAGTTTTTATCCTGCAAATCGGAACAACGTTTTCTGTCAACTTTCATTTCATTGGTTAGCTTTGAAAATAAGCGAAAATCAAATCTTTGTTGGTATCTCCACACAATAGCTTTTTGCGCCAGGCCCTTAATCCCTACCAAAACAGAGATGACATTTCTTTACTGCTCACTCATTTGATTCTGGATTCAACACACGGCCCATAAACAAAATTGCACCTGACTTCTTATGGCAGATCATGAACAGAAATGGGTGATCAGCGCAGAAGACAGGTATTTTCATAACCATTCCAGATGGCGCCATCATGACCACTGCTGTAGCTGCTGCAGCCTCTGTACCCTTCTCATTAACTTCCACAAATGCTTTGTGTATAACATGGGACACATGCAGCCTCCCAGGGTCTGATGTGATGCCTGAAAAATCAGCTTTAAACTCGTCAAACATATCTGTTGCTCCCATTTTCGTGAGAATTTTTTTAAGAGAAAATTGTTGTGTCAGCTTAAATCTTGGCAAAGATAACTGGACTTTATGAAGGTGTGACTGTGATACCCACTCAAGAGCTTTTTGTAACTTGTCATGGGTGAGGCTATCCTCTAACTTGCCCAGCCCATGGGTGTCATGAGGCAGGAGAATAACCATGGAAAGATCTTTTCCTTGGTAGGGCAATTCAAGCACTTGACAGGACAGCTCCCCACCATCTTCAATATGCTTGAAGTTTTCTGTCAAATGCATCATCTGTACTTCAACCTTTTCACTTTCGGAGACAAAGAATTTTTGAGAGAAAGTGGCCTCTTTTTTGAACTGTTTTTGCCAAAATCCCTTGAAGTAAATTGCATTCACGAGAGTCAGTCGAGTGAGCGAGTCAAACACTCTCTCGGGAATCAAATTTTTAATCTTCTTTTTGGTTTTCTCTTCCACCCAGCCATTCACCTCTTTCCTCGCTCCCTCTGCATCTTTCTGGTAATCAACCATGGCTATCTCAGCTTCGTAGAACTTCTTTGTTCCCTCGACGAACTCTTGCACCAGACTAAAATTCTTTTGCACAAAAAGTCGATTTGCGGCCAGCAGTTCGTTGCCTTCGGCGTTTGATTCTTGGAGAGCACTGAGAAAGTGCTGTTCTTGAGTGTGTAGTTCATCTTTAGGCAATGCTTCCCAGTGGAGAGCTTTAGCCATCTGCACAGCTGTGTTGCCTTTTGCTCCCATGGAAGTCATGGCCAGTGCAATACTCAAACTGCTCGGTGAATAAAACAGATTTTCCCCTGTGAATTGCTGGTCATTTATGAGAGCCAGGTGGAGAGCTACATTAAATCTGCTGTTTGCTTCAATCACAGCTTTCATTTTGGACATTTTGGAGTGAATTTCGCAATACAATTTTGAGCAATTTCGTCGCGTGAGGAAAGATTGCGTGACGAGCCGTATACACGCGTCTTTAATATCAAACATCACGCGAAAGAACGCGAGCGGGCAGCGCGTTATAAAAGTACTTAAATGAAATTATTTACTGCAATGACAACAATTAAGAAAAAAAAAAAAGAAATCTAAATGATATTTCCGCACTTACAATAATTTACAATAGAGTACCCCTAAAGTCATGACGTCACAACAACTAAACTTGTAAAATTATGGGATTTGTTCAACCCGTTCCCAGAGCCTCTCTCTCTTCTGAAGAGAGAGAAGCCCTGGGAATGAGGTTGGGGATTTGTTGCCCCCGCAGGGTTTTGGCCCAGAGGCCAAAACCCGAGGAGGCACCCTAGCATTCCCCGGGTGTATACATACAAGGACAAAGAATATTTGTTGAAAAAGTAAGAAATGTGTTTGTAGTGGGCGAAGCGTTCTCGATTTGACGAAACTAGGCGCGCACGGTCGTCTCGGGTAATATTTTAGCAAGCGCGCACGGTGGTGTCGGGTACCTTCGAGCTTCGTCGTGTTCTAGCAGCATCTTGCAGCATTTGAAGACCTTTGAAGGTCTTGCATCTACGAGTTCGCGTTTCGCCATCTTCGAGAAGCATTTTAAGTTGAGTATTTTACACTTCAGTGATTTCTTTGTAATCAAAAGCATTCAACAGTACTGAATAAATTTGGTTTGTCAGACACAAATCAGCAACGGGGTCGACAGACTCGATCCAACAGATCGCAAATATCTCAGAACAGAATGATGAATCTCAACTCAAACGTTTGAATTCATATGGTTTATTGATAAATAGATTGCGGATAATAATATTTTCTACCAATATTTTCCCCAAAAATTTCACAAATTTATTGACATACAAAACGTTCCAGTTACACAAATATTAATTGCATAGTTGTAATTGATTTATATTGACTGGTTTATGGATAAATAGATTGCAGATCATTATGTTGTCTACAAATACATTGTTGCAAGTTTGGTTATTGTTGTAATGGTTTCAGCTGGTGAAATTTACTGAGAATATAGAACTGCCGGCCCTAGTGCCACAAAAGTCGGTCACAAAACATGGTTTCGTCTTCTGAGCCCAGCGTAAACCAAACACTAGACTTAAGATCTATAAAGCATTTCAGGATCGCTTGACCTTTCTAAATCGACATATGAACATTTAGTGTTATGAAAACCTTGACCGGCAGTCGAGCTAAAAAAAGTTCTAGGTGTCACAAAACATGAGATCATATAAAGCATTTCAGGATCGCTTGACCTTTCTAAATCGACATATGGGTTCATGCTCCATATAGCAAGTCACCGGTGACGTCAAAGCCAGACAACGCCGTTAGCGCATCTCTTCATCGGATCATTTTGGATCATTTGGATCTTTTAGATCGATCGGTAGATCGCTGGATCGATGGATCACTAGATCGATAGATCAGTAGATCGATAGATCGGTGGATCGATGGATCGATAGATCAGTAGATCGATAGATCGGTAGATCGCTGGATCGATGGATCAATAGATCGATAGATCAGTAGATCGATAGATCGGTAGATCGCTGGATCGATGGATCAATAGATCAGTAGATCGCTGGATCGATGGATCAATAGATCAATGGATCGCTGGAGCGGGGAACTGGAAACTGGAGACCAAGGCAAACGAGAGGGCTCTGGGACGAGAATGCGAGTAAGTAAAGATGGCGTCCGCCGGCAGGATAGTCACAAAAATTAGCTTTTCAACAGCGTTGCTGCTTGTTTGTTTGGTCCCAAGCCTTATTTCTGTTAAGGTGGACGAAGAAACCAAAGCGTTTATTCGCCTTGTCATCGAAAATTGTGATAGAGAAGAGGTTTGCGTTTCGACTGGCCCTGTTCATGCGATTCCACGCGGAACACGTATCAGGAATGCAGTCGGGTGTTCGCCCAGAGCATTTTTAGTGCAAGATATTTTGCTGTGGGATCCTTTGAGGTATTTTCCGGAACTAATCCTGCTCTGTCCGTCTTGCCATGAGAAAAATGTTGTAGAGCATTTGCACCCAATCCGCTGGCAGCAATGACTACGATCAGCCACGGCTCCTTTCGGGTCTGCGAAATGACGTGTTTCTTGTTGGCAGGGTCTACTTATGCAGAAATAAGCATCAAATCCTCAGTCACGATCAAGGTGTTTTATCTCAAGTGGAAGCTGATTTTCAAGCACCGTTTATTTTATTTCATAAGAGTGGAGTCACGCGAGAGTTGTGTAGATTTTTTATCTCGCATATAAACGCTGGAATGACCATCGCAGATGTCCAAGTCCTATGGCAGCAAAGTCTATTTGACGAATATGGTCTAAGGAAGGTGTGTTTCCTTAACGAAAAGACTGAGAGGTCAGAAAGTTTTCCGAAGTTTTTAGCCAAAGGTAACAAGGTTGGCGAGAAAGTTGCTTTGGCTTGTTACCTACATGAGTATTTTGAAAAAGAACAACTCTACCATGGGAGAATGTGTCAAATGACTGCTTATTCATTAAGTGCCGACCACACATTTAAAGTGTCCTCTAATATAGGCTTTTGGTGTGAAGGGAAGTGGATTAAGTTGTATGATAGTTTATTCATAGTCATGAATGAGATCAGAGTTGTATTATCGTGGAAACTCTGCAAGGGGACCGCGTTCCATAAGGTTGAAGATCTTTTGATTAATTTAAAGGACAGGCTTAACTCTCAGGGTTGTATTATTCGTCATTTCTATGTTGATAACTGCTGTCAGTGGAGGCAAAAACTTAACTCTGTATTCAATGGTGTATCGATAAAGCTGGACCCTTTTCATGCCATTCAGAGAGTGACATCAAAAATACCAAAAAAGGGAGGAGATGGCCCACTGCGAAGACTGCGTGCACAAATTGTGCATGATTTTAAATTGATTTTGAGGGATCCAACAGATATTGGCTCTAAAAGAACCAAGCCAACTCCTACAAAGGTATTATTCTACTTGCAGTCATGTCATTTATTTTGTTCCTGTTTCATGTCACTATAAATCAAAACAAATTAATATGTACAAATATGACCAGGTAATGGTAACTATAACAGAATTTCAATTTCATGATTACTTCTTTACTTCTTGGTTCGCTTTAAATAAACTTGAAAAACTTAACAACACATTTTCTCCAGCAGAATAGTAATTTAAAAACGGGTGACAGTAGTACAGTAACTGTTTCTAAAGAGACAATTTTTGACCCGGTTAGAAAGTCTGAGTTATAATCTGTCTGGCAGCAAATAGTCTATAAAAACAATATTAACATTTCTATTTGACTTTTTGGGAATTGCAACTTTTAACTGCAGTAATCTGCTAATGTGTACCAGTACTTCCAAAAATCTACATACCTCAGCTCCCCACACAGAAGGCATTGAAATCTCCTGGGGTTGGCTCTTGGAGAACAGAAATTTACGGGGAGGGTGGTCTTGAAAAAAACCTTCCATATGGGAAAGTATACAATGTATATTTTATGGAATTTAAAAACATGGACAGTCTATAGTTGTACATTTTGTGACGTAAAATATCCTCTCAACTCTTGAAGCTTTGGATGGTTGTCCAGCATCGTTTCTTTCTGGGATGATGTTAGGACGTCATCAGCCTTGAGAAATGTCTCCTTGTATTGCTCCAAAGACATATTCAGGTTCCCCAGATGATGTTCTGAATGGATAAGGGTGCTTGGAAGAGTCTTGTAGAAGACTGTTGACTTCCCAACTTTCTTCACCTGACCAAGAGATGCCGTCTGTAGGTTCCTCATACATTCCTCAGTTTTCTTCGGTGTTGGGCGCGAGCTAGATGAAAAGCTGTTGTACACTCTCTTTGAACTGCAGTAAGGACCAGGCAATGTTATAATTCTCTGCTTTACATCTTCATCTGTTACCGACATCCGTACTGTTGTGCTACCTTGCTTGACCTGCAAACACTGTAAAAATATAATGATATTTTGAATCAATACCTACCCCTCCCCTAACCTAACATTAACACTTACTTCTTTCTTTGGGCTAAATGTTAGGCTTGGGGAGGGGTCGGTGGGAAGTTTCCCAGAAACGATCATTGATCCAATATTTAATACACATTTCCATGAAAATACATCACAGGACAGATCTGAGGAAATGAATTGTACAGTGTTGGATAGAGATAAATCGAATGCCATCAGTATTGTAGATCTGTAGCTCCTTCACAGGGCGGGAAAAAAATTGCAGCATAAGACTACATTTTTTTGTGCCAGTTTTTCTCCCACAATGGTGTCTCCCAAACCTTAACCATCAGAAAAATGATAACTGGGATCATTCATTTATGCACTCACTCACTCACTCACTCACTATTTCTTTCTTTCTTTTTTTATTTATTTGTTAAAAATTTCCACTTACAAAACCCTTAATGGGATTTGGGTTACTGGGATTGGGAATCACAGAAACAAACAGAATGAAAATGTGGGAATGGGGCTGGGATTCCGGGTAAAAAGTGGACTACAAAAATGGTAGAAATAGGATTTGGGCAGAAACTAGGATTTGTAAGCCATCAACCAGCCCCCCAACCCCCCCCCCCCCACCCCACCCCCCCACCCTTACACACACTCACACAAACACACACTATGAACTGCAACTTATAAATATAATTCATCATATCCAATTTGGCAAACTTACCGCTTCCGCAACCCCACCGAAGGAAAGAAGTGTATCATGTAACGTGAGTGCGTAGCCCATGGTTTTCTCACTTATCACTCTAGGCGTAGGAGCTGTCAGTTGCTGCAGGGCGATGTCCAAACGGTGCCACAAGATATGCATGTTGAGCGCTAACCTGATTGCGTTCTTGTTGGACTTTGCGTTGCATTCAGGATTGAAAATCCCAGCAGCAGATTGCGTGGCTTCTTGGTTTTTCCCCTTGCAGTACTTATAGAATAGCTCTCTTGCTCCAGCACTTAAAGTGTATTCTATAGCTATATCTTGGTGGTGTTCGACGTATATTTGTTCGTACACTGTTCCGAGGCTCTTCACAGCACTTTCCTCCGCAAGCTGTGTTGAGAACATTTCTATTTCCTCCATCTCCCTCTGCACGCGTTCTTGGCACAGGACGAGGATCCTGTCGGCTAGGCCGTTTTTACAGGAAACGACCTTGGGCCAGATTTCGGTCAGAAATCGCCGTGGCGTCGTGAAGGTCGACATGCTCATCCTAGCACGTTGTACCCCTACGCGTTTTCCCTTTCCCTTGACAGTGTACCAGTAGTCACCGTCGTACAGTTTGCAGATACGCTCCATAGTAAGTGAGGTTTGGGAGGCAGACTTGGAAGTACTGATCAATTTCTGCATGAATGTATAGCCTTCGTCGATGCAAAGAAGGGGTACATGTGCTCTGTCGGCCCCTGTCTGAAAGTTAACAAAATGGTTGAACAAGCCATTCGAAGACGTCTCGTCAACCAAAATGCTTCGCTGGACGCGCGGCTCCAAGTGCGAGATGAGCGGGTCTACACAGGCGATGTTACAGGCTGGAGTTTTGCCCGCTCCAGACGGGGCAAGACCAACGAAAAACAAATTGCCATTTTCTTTCCAAGAATCGAAGAGTTTTACCGTGGTGTCCCCTAATAGTGATCCTGTACACGGTAAAATTCCAGTGAGGAGCAAATCACGCGTTGTGCCATGGCTCTTGGCGAAGATATCCAGCCAATCTTTGATATTTCGAGGGGCTATTTCATCCCAGGGAATCTTGATGTCTGCCATTTTTGACTCTAAATCAGCGACGGATTGTATCTCAGCGAAAGAACTCATATCAAATATCAAAACGTTGCAAAAACAAGTGGCAAAAGGACAAGGACTTCGAGCGCGTTCGTGAACAGCTTAAAATCCGCGCGAAAACGCCATCTTTGCTTACTCGCATTCTCGTCCCAGAGCCCTCTCGTTTGCCTTGGTCTCCAGTTTCCAGTTCCCCGCTCCAGCGATCCATTGATCTATTGATCCATCGATCCAGCGATCTACTGATCTATTGATCCATCGATCCAGCGATCTACCGATCTATCGATCTACTGATCTATCGATCTATTGATCCATCGATCCAGCGATCTACCGATCTATCGATCTACTGATCTATCGATCTATTGATCCATCGATCCAGCGATCTACCGATCTATCGATCTACTGATCTATCGATCTATTGATCCATCGATCCACCGATCTATCGATCTACTGATCTATCGATCTACTGATCTATCGATCTACTGATCTATCGATCTACTGATCTATCGATCTAGTGATCCATCGATCCAGCGATCTACCGATCGATCTAAAAGATCCAAACGATCCAAAATGATCCGATGAAGAGATGCGCTAACGGCGTTGTCTGGCTTTGACGTCACCGGTGACTTGCTATATGGAGCATGAACCGACATATGATAGTTTAGATTAGCTGGAATTTTTCGATTTTGTGAAATTTACTGAGAAAATTATATAGAACTGCCGGCCATTTAGTGTTTTGAAAACCTTGACCGGTTATCGGCCATATAGCCACAGCGTTTAATAAAATACAGTATGTTGCTGTTACACAGAATATTAATACAATACTATATTATTGTAATAGATTTCATTGTCAAATTTACAGATAAATATGTCGACTACTTAAATGGATGTTAACTTCAATAAAATGCTTGAAACGTTAATTTTTCAACAGTCGTATGCACAGTATTTATATTCAATACACATCCCATAAACAGGTTATCAAAAGCGGGGGCAGCTATAGTGAACACTATTTCTAGTTTAGATAATTGGAAAGGGTATGTTGAAAAATGCCCGCTTGCCAATTTCAATTTGGGGGTGAGATATTGACACCGTTATGCTCTCATGACTCCCTACAAACCCTTTTAATTTTGCCTTGGTTCCAAAAAGTTTGCAACCAAGACAAAATTAAAACGGTTTGAATGGAGTCATCAGAGCGTAACAGTGCCAATATCTTCCCCCCCCCCCCCCCCCAAATTTCACTAAGATGCTGATTTTTTGCAAGCAGGCATTTTTAGTCATGCCCTTTCCGAATAGCTAATCACCATAAAAACCTTCCATGGGGGGAGTATGGATATTTGCTGGAACTGCACAATCCGTCATCAACCTGGGGAGCTCTCTCAACTGTTTGTTGGTTTTTCAAAACTAATTTCCTTTCTTGTACCCCTTCTTTTAAATGAAATAGGTTTTACATTTTTTTACCTTTTTGATATTGTCTTTTTAACATTTTTAAATGATGTTTTTAGCTAGGATTTGTTTATTTCTTATACGTTAAAATTTATTATTTGCAGGGCCCTACTGAAAACTGCCAAGGCGAGTGGGCTCCCTGGTTAAATATTATTATTATTATTATTATTATTATTATTATTATTATGTTTAATGACATTTATAAAATTTGTATTCATTTATAAAATTTGTATTCAGCACCTTAATTTAGTCAGTTAAAGAAGCAGTAAATCTAAAGAAATGCTTGCGATAAACTTTGATATCAATAATCATGTATTGTGATGTTAGATAGCTATCCATCAATTCACACTTCCTACACCACAACACTTATAGGGTGCATGGGAAAAAAACAGGTGAAAAATGTCAAAATTTGTAACTTGTTCCAGCTTCTGGCATTTAGATTGTGGAGCCGGGGAGCAGCTAAAAACTGGTGCATGAATGTGTGGGGAAAACGAGGGGAGACTTGGGAGGGGGTGCGTGTTCCCTCGCCTCGCTCTCTTTTGTGCCCATCCTGCTGGACAGCACTCACAAATTTTTTTCCATCTGCACATTGCCTATCCTTTGCTCCCTACCATTTGAACACCTGGAATTGGCTACAAAATTTGATAAAGGACAGTTATCAGGGTTGTCATAAAGTTTCGAAGTAGCCGACTGTGTTGTTGGAGTAGGCAGCCAAGGTTGGGGAAAAGACCATCTCTTCTAAAGAACAGCCCAGCTGAGTAGCCGGCCGAGATAACAAAGAAGGTGGTGATTTTCGCTGGCAGCCGGCTACTTTTGACAACCCTGCAGTTATGCCCCCAGACCTTCAAATAATAAAATTCTTTACAGGAAATACCTTCTGGCAAAAAAAGGTAAACATTTATCAATGTTTTAAATTTTTTTATCAATGTTTGTACTTAAAAGCTGTACACAAAATTCACGGCACATGCAACCAAAGGGCAAGTTTGGAGCCCTTTTTCCTCATATACAGTATCGGCCAAAACTGCTACATATACCTCTTTTGCATTTAGCAAAAAAATTACAGTTCATCATTGTGATGAATATAATCAGCTTTACTAGCGTCATTAATAATCTCAGCATTTTCTTGTTCAGTTATCTCAGGTTTATTGATGCGGCCGATAAACAAAACAGCATCTGAACTCTTGTGATAAATAAAGAACAAAAATGGATGATTGGCAATGAACTCTGGATGCAGGTCTATGGATCTCTTCTGGATCAGTACTCCTGATGCCGCAGCTGCTTCTGTTCCTTGTTCGTTCACACTGATGTGGGCCTTGTGTAAAACATGAGACACATGTAGCCTTTCTACTAAACTAAGCCCAGACAAGTCGGATAAATGAGGCTCAAACATGTCACTCACACCAAGTTTACTCAATACTTTCTTCAGTTCAAAATGCTGACTCAGAATGAATTTAGGAATGGCCAGTTTGACTGTAGTGTTCTCCACTGAGTTAATCCAGTGTGACATTACACCGGTAGTTATCATTTTTTCAATTTGTGACACGCCATTGATCTCATTTGGAAGGACAACAAACATGGAAATGTCACTGCCGCTGTATGGAAGCTCAATGATTTTGCAATCATTTTCTTCATCGGCAAAGAAGTTGTGTTTTGCCGTGCCTGACATCATGTCAACTTCGAAAACATTTCGAAGGTCACTTGATGTGTAAAATGGAGCATGGTGAGTTTTCTCCTGTTGAAACGCATGAAGCCAAGTTCCCTTAAAATAAATTGCATTAATTAGCGCCAGTCGTGTGTCTTGATTGACAGATCCAGGCGGAAGAAAGCCCTTTATTTTCCTGCCGGTATTCTCCTCAACCCATTTGTTAATCTCCTGTCTGGCCTGCTCAGAACTCTCTTTGAAGTCGACTTTTGCAACTGGGGCATTGTAAAACCCCAAGGAACTCTCTTTAAATTCGGCTGTTTCCTCCAGCTCGTTGTGCCCCCACATTTGATTGGCGATCTTTAGCTCTAAATTGTCATGTTCCGATTCTAGAACTGCTTCCTGTAAAGCTTTCATTGCCAAATGTACGTCTTCAAAATCATGTTTATACCACTTGAAAGCCTGGGCTATTTGCTGAGCCGTGTTTCCTCTGCTGCCCAAGAAGACCATGGCAAGAGCGAGTGAAATGCTGGTCGGAGAATAGAATAAATTCTCATCTTTCAGTTCCCGATCTTCGCTGAAAATCTTTAACAAATCGAAGCCAAAATCATTGATGTTTTCTATAATATGTCCCTCTCTCTCACTGTAATGTTGTTCTGAAGAGACAAAGTTGTAAAACAGTGATAGGAAAACCCAAAACACAACCATCTTTAAAATTCTGGTTGGGGCCCACGAGACGTGCTTGCGTGACGCGTGACATCATACAAGGCAGGTTTTGATTGGTTGAGAAAAAGTCAATTTACATGTAATTTATTTCGCAAACTACCCTCTTTCGATTCGCAAACCCGTTTCTGCTTTTAATTTTCTCTGGCATAAAGTTTCCAAAATGAAAGCTGTGATTGAAGCAAACAACAGATTCACTGTAGCGCTCCACCAGGCTCTCAGAAATGACCAGCAATTCGCAGGAGAAAACCTGTTTTATTCACCGAGCAGTTTGAGTATTGCACTGGCCATGACTTCCATGGGAGCAAAAGGCAACACAGCTGTGCAGATGGCTAAAGCTCTCCACTGGGAAGCATTGCCTAAAGATGAACTCCACACTCAAGAACAACACTTTCTCAGTGCTATCCATGAATCAAACGCCGAAGGCAACGAACTGCTGGCCGCAAATCGACTTTTTGTGCAAAAGAATTTTAGTCTGGTGCAAGAGTTCGTCGAGGGAACAAAGAAGTTCTACGAAGCTGAGATAGCCATGGTTGATTACCAGAAAGATACAGAGGGAGCGAGGAAAGAGGTGAATGGCTGGGTGGAAGAGAAAACCAAACAGAAGATTAAAAATTTGATTCCAGAGGGAGTATTTAATACTCGCACTCGACTGACGCTGGTGAATGCAATTTACTTCAAGGGATTTTGGCAAAACCAGTTCAAAAAAGAGGCCACTTTCTCTCAAAAATTCTTTGTCTCCGAAAGTGAAAAGGTTGAAGTACAGATGATGCATTTGACAGAGAACTTCAAGCATATCGAAGATGGTGGGGAGCTGTCCTGTCAAGTGCTTGAATTGCCCTACCAAGGAAAAGATATTTCCATGGTTATCCTCTTGCCCCATGACACCCATGGGCTGGCCAAGTTAGAGGAAAGCCTCACCCATGACAGGTTACAAAAGGCTCTTGAGTGTGTATCACAGTCACACCCTGACAAGGTGGAGGTGTCCTTGCCAAGATTTAAGCTGACACAGCAGTTTCTTCTTAACAATATCCTGGAAAAAATGGGAGCAAGAGATATGTTTGATGAGTTCAAAGCTGATTTTTCAGGCATCACACCAGGCCCTGAGAAAATCTATGTGTCCCATGTCATTCACAAGGCATTTGTGGAAGTTAATGAGAAGGGTACAGAGGCTGCGGCAGCCACGGGTGTGGTCATGATGGCTCGAATGGCATTGATAAATCCTATCTTCTGTGCTGACCACCCATTTTTGTTCATGATTTGTCACAAGAAGTCAAGTGCAATTTTGTTCATGGGCCGTGTGGTGAAGCCAAAATCCAGCAATGAGTAAGAAGAAGCCAGCAAGAACATAATGAAAATTATGAACATGACATAAGATAATTAACACTAGAACTTAATTCGATAAAAAATGAAATTATTGTACTACTGATCAATATTGATTGAATGTACACCCATCCCAGATCTTAGAATGTCAAATTAAAATGAAATTAGAGGGATGTGGGAGGGGATGAAAGAAAAAGTAGGAGAGCCTGGGGGGGAGTCTTCCATATGAAAGTTATGGGGATGCCTGTCGGAAATTTTGAATTAAACCCCAAAAGATGACCAATCTGGGTGTGGCTCAAGCTTTCACCCCTAATAGATACAATTCTAAAAAGGAAAGGAAAACAAGAGTTATTAATAGTGACATTAAAGACGATTAATACTCGCCATTGAATTCGTCACAAATCTTTAGTTAATTCTTAATTCTAAATGATTCCTTGGTGGCTGAAAATATTGGCCGTCCTTCCTGCCCACCCAAAGTGAAACCAAAATCTGTGATTTACACCCCTCAAAAGACGATGACAAGCAGCCCAGTAACATATTCCCCCGGGAGGGGGGGGGTACCCCCCGAAAATTTGGGTGGGGGTGTGCGGCATGCTTCTTAAAACCCTTACCCTATTTCTGACCAAAATAGGTGATTTTTCCTACCCTATTTCAGACCTGACCCAAAATTTGATACCCTATTTCAGACCAGGAAGTGCTTCCGTTTGCGTAAACATTTGAGAAGCGCAAACCATACCCTATTTCAGACCAAAATGGCCTGAAAACCATACCCCTTAAGGCCGCATATACCTATATAGCTTATATATTCTCTCCAAATCCAAGACAACATACTGGTGCTGCATTTACAAACAGCTAGTTCACTTTTATTACAACAAACTAATTATTAATAACAGCTTGTACTTGAATTACAATTACACTTGTCTAATAAATTAGCATGATTTAAAATATATTAATGTTGAAGGAACCAATTTGTTGTTGTAGCAACTTTATTTAGAGATTTGATGCACGAAAATATTTTAGAAAGTAATCAATCTAGGACCATGTTCTAGCAAAAGCCAGTAGACTAAGGGAGGCTTTGCAACTGATCTCCAAGGATCATAGACAGTGACTCAAGCACAGTGGCCAAAATGTCTGTGATTATGCAATCAATTTTCAAGCAATCGGTCGCCCATCATACTACAGTCTTGGCATGCGATTTAAAACCAATTCTCAGGGCTTGTAAGGTTTTGAGATCTTCATTTAGTATCAATAAAAAATATTAAAAAAATTCATTGAACTGGTTCAGATCAAATTCTGCAGAATTGCATGGGAATGTAAATTATTATATTTTGCATGCAGGATAAGGACTTTGCAAATTTATTTTCTGATTTGAGCTTTCTCAGAATATTAAGGTGGCTCCCAACAGTTTCCAGCACTTTTAAGACTTAGAATTTGATGGGTCATTATAACCACTCTTTATCAGTTGATGCTACAATCATGATATCAAATGAATGCCCAATGATTGGTGAACACGTTATCATTTTTGTGACATATGTTACTATAGCAACAGTATAACGTGCTGAAAACACCCTTAATTTTAGCTTTAAGTGTTCATAACTCAAAAATGGCTCGGTGAACCCCATTTTTTGTCAAATTTTGATCAGTAGGATAAGATGCAACTTTTGGCATCTTATCTGTTCAAAAAAATTCTGTAGGTGGGGTTCAGAGCCCCCTTAAATTTTCGAAAATTTGTTTTCAGCGCATTATACTGTTGCTATAGTAACATATTGTGTCATAAAAATGATAACGCGTTCACCAATCATTGGGCATTCGTTGGATGTCATGATTGTAGCATCAACTGATAAAGGTGTTAATGACCCATCAAAATCCAAGTCTTGGAAAGTGCTGGAAACTGTTGGGAGCCACCTGAAGTTGGCTTAATCGGATTTTCCTGTAGTGATACCTTTCCAGTTTGATTAAATCAAGTGTTTTTACACTTTTGCCAGAGATGTAGGTTGAAGTTTCCAATAAAGCGAGTTTTACAGAGATAGAGTTACTATACACCGAATGCAAATATGGCGGCTGATTTATTATTCTTTTATATGTATGTTAATTAGCCTGACTAGCCTCATTTTAGAGTGAACATTCTTTTGAACTTTGCACATGCTAACGAGGCCAGTCAGGCTAATTTACATACATATAAAAGAATAATAAATCAGCAGCCATATTTGCATTTGGCGTATTGATAGCAGCAAGGTACTTGTAGTCAAAACATTATTCAGATGAGAGCCATTTTGAGACAGACTCAGTAGATGGACACCAAAACAATCCGTCGCCAACCTGGGGTGCTCTCTCAACTGTTTGTTGGTGTTTCAAAACTGATTTCCTTTCTTGTACCCCTTCTTTAAAACTCTTACAATTTCACTCAATTTCTTGCTGCACTTTTCATGCTATTTTCATTTTTGAAGTGAAACTACTGGGTCCAGTTGTTCAAAATGTGGACAGTGCTATCCACCGGATAAATCACTATCTGGTGGATAGTGCAATGTGTTTTGTTAACATTTATCCACTGGATAGTGATTTATCCAGTGGATAGCGTTATCCACCCTTTGAACAACTGGGTTCTGGTCTTTATACCCAATAATATAATAACATGTTAAATCCACCCTCAGGCCTCAAACGAAAAAAATCATCTGATCATGATGTCTACCTTGTTTATCTTTTATAAAAAATAGCTACCGTAATGGAACAAAACAAAACTGCATGAACACCAAATATTCTTATGTCAGTTATAAAAATTACAATAGACTATAAAAAAAAGTTTATAAAACCACACATTAGTTTAAGGTGGCTCACTCTTTTTAAACTGCATTTGAATGAAAAGCTCGATCTCTTTATTGCCGAGGAATTAGTCAGAGCTTTTTGCAGGGAGTAATAATTTTAGTCTGAGGAAACTTTCTGTGGTAATTTAATGATAATTTGTGAAACCCATGGAATGTTTTGACCGCTTATATTTCAAACATGAAAAAACACGTGTTAAAAATGTTTTAGCGAATTATTCAAAATCGAATAGTTTAATTTGTTTGAAATTTTCCCATTTAGTGTGCTACACTGTGTAGATTATAGCGCATTTATTCGCTTGTCGCGGGTAGCCCCAAAATGGAAAGATATTTTGGAACTGTTTTTCGCCATGTTTGTTTACCATTGCTATGGAAATGCTGATTAGCATAAAAAGAGCATCATCCAAAACTTTCATTCAAGCCTAACATCTGGTATCAAATTCAGATTTATTGAGCTAAAGTAAGACTATGTATAAGGGCATTCAAAAAAGGAAGTGTGACCCCAAAAAACTACTTGGAGCCACCTAAAAGATCACATTTCATAGTGTAATTTTAATTTAATTTACTAATTCAACATCTTCAACATCTCTCACAGGGCAATTACTAGATAATTTACACTGCCTATAGTCTATAGTTACAGCTACGCTTTCTTGCCTTTAAATTTGGCCAAAAGAGAAGATGTTGGTGTATCTGTAGAAAAGATCAAAATGCATAAACAACAAATGTTAATTAAACAACTACCTGTAGCTTATTAATGAAGGTAGAAAAATCAGTAGACTATTTACAATTAAGTTAATATAATAATTTCTAACAAAATTCAAACTTGGTGAAATTTTATATAATGCTTGCACTATACTATGAAATCAGCATGTTTGCAATAAAGATGCCTTTTTAAAGTAAACCCAGACAAGGGAAAATTGTGCCACTTAAAAGGATCTTCCAATTTCATACTGGGAATGAAAAGTTACAACCTAAAGTGTCAACAGTTGGTTACTTCAAGTTGCCTACATGTAGGCTTACCCGCAAACCCCGTATGGTATGCCCATTTGACCAGGTTTCAAAAGCTTACATGACAAAATAGCAGTTACCAAACAGTAGAATATTTACAATTAAGTTAATATAACAATTTCTAACAAAATTTAAACTTGGTGAAACTTTATATAATGCTTAAACTATACTATGAAATCAGCATTTTTGCAATAAAGATGCCCTTTTAATTAAACTCAGATTTTCAAGGGGAAAATTGTGCTGAAAATTTACATGCCACTAAAAAAGATCTTCCAGTTTCATACTGGAAATGAAAAGTTACAAGCTAAAGTGTCAAAAAGCTAAAGCTAAAGTTGGTCACTTGAACTGGCTAGGCTGACCCGCAAACCCCGCATGGCATGCCCATTTGACGAGGTTTCAAAAGTTTACATGACAAAATAGCAGCTACAAGATATCATTCTTTGTTTGGTTGCACAGACAAGACTTTTTCGAAGTTGCGAATCACCAACATAAAGTAGATCGTAAATGTAGCTACTTGCACTAGTCTCCTGTGCTCTCCTTTTCTCACACTCCTTTTCCTTGCATGGTGAAGGAGAGTGCATATCGTGTTTAAATAAATGTTGTTGTTGTTGTTGTTGTTAAACACAAATAAGGTTTACTAAGGATGGAACTCAAGCAACATGGAATGATTTTTTTTTTTGGAAAAATCAGGTTTTTTCTTAGGGTAAAAACCTATCAAGTTTTTCTATGTTTGGAAATCAATGCTATTTCGTACTGTACTTTATTGTCATAACATTTTTTTGTTTTACAACAAGGTTGAGCCAAAACTCAGCTATCTGAGATTTACCTGGCCATGACAGGGGCAGATCCAGGATTTTGAAATGGGGGGTGAAATTTTAAATGCAGTAGAACCAAAGCCTGTTTTTTTTATTTATTTGTGAAATACTTTAGAAAAAAGAAATTAGGGGTCTCAGAAAAGGGGGATGAAAATTCACCCATTTCACCCCCCCCCCCCCCCCCCCCTGGATCCGCCCCTGCATGACTACCCCCATAAGGTTATAAAAAGATGACTTCAACTTAGCTTGATTTTTCTTGTATTTACCTAATTCTGTAACCAATACCTTTCTGTAACTATTTATGATAATAAGAATAAATAGATGTTGTATTAACTTTAAAATTATATAAGCCATGATAATCATGTCACCTGTGCACTATCATGAGAAATCAGCTGTATAGCAAGCGACCTTCCATAAAACACAGGGCCATAGCCAGAAAAAATAAGGACTGAGGCAATATCCATGGTTAAATTCCCCGCCTAACTATTTAGGGTCTTTATGATGACTACGTTTAAACAAAACACTGGGATCACGACTGAGGCAAGTGCCTTGGTTTGCCTCATACTGGCTACGGCCCTGAAACAATAAAATTAATTGCAGTATAAAAAACAACCTATTGAATAATATATTCAATAATTTTGACAATACATTTCTATTTTTTAATGAATACAAATGCTTCTTCGTAATAAATGCCTATATCTTAATAACTAACTTTTGTAGAAATTCAATTGCCTATATTAACCTAGTATAATACAAGGATCAATCACATTTGCATTTTTGGAAAAGTAATTTTCAAGGTAATTAACATTGATAGGAGGACATGCATTTAAAACGTTTTCTACCTCAGTGGTAGTATCTCACAAAATGACACAACCAAAAATGACATAAACAAATTGCCATTGGATAACTATACGTCAGATTAAGTTCAAGGTTCTTTTTCACAATCCTACAACATAATGTGCTTTTCAAAACAAGCTTAAAAAAGATTAAAGGCATCTCAAATAACTGAATACTGAGGATACAAAAAGTAGGAAGGTTTAAATTAAATCTTAAAATAATCCTCTGACTTGCGTGAATTTAAAATAAACAAAAATGAAACTTGTCTGTTATTAATAATATATTATCTTGTCTGAAAGAGATAATAATTATTACTATATTAATAACGTTTGTGCAAACATTTTCTCAGTTACTATTATTAACACCATTTTTAAACTGAAAACATTTACACCAATTAAAAATTAAATAAAACCTAATAAGCACTATTGCAGGCTATAATAAGTGAAGGGTGAGGAGGTTGGCTGCAGCCTGCAACTCTGAGATGTGTTAATTAATTATTAAGACATCACATGGTATATGACATTAAACCAGAAATGCCCAAATCTGCCATTTTGGTCTTTAAAAATTGGTGAAATGTAATCAAAATCATTTAACAGCACTAACATATATATATAAAAATATATCATTAAACACAATTAACTTGGTTGCCATGATTTTCAGTTAAATTCACATTTTCTGGTGGTTATTATAGCTTTTAAGGGAGCAATGCCAAGACCTATCCTCCCTTATCTCCTGTGTAAATTTAGATTTGTATTGAGTTTAAAATCTTCTCGGCTAGTGAATTTAATAAAAGTTTTACAACTTTCAGAATATTCAAGTAAATAATACAGGAAGTTCCATTATTCTTATTTGAACATTGAGTTTTACCATTTCAACCTAGTTATAATTATTAGAAAAAATATAATATAAACAAATAAAAGCACTTAAACTAGGGTTTTAAATTAAATTTGCAGCAAAGTTGGATATTTAAAAATGCTTAATTTAGATAGTTATTAAGTAAAAAAACTTCAAGATGTCATATTTGCTAGCTTTTATCCATGTCATCCCATTTCATATCGGGAATAACTCCCTTCAGTGAACAACGAATAAACTTTTCCATCTTTTTCCGAGCATGCTGCTCCTCCAGTAAACTTTGGCGGAGGGATTCAGTTTCCTAAAGGAAAACAATAAAATTATTGGAAACATTTTTTAACTAATAAACAAAAACACCAATAAATAAAGGATAAAACAAATGATTATAAATGCATGAACAAACAAATGTATGAATGAATAAACTAAACAATAAATACATGAATGAATAAATGAAGAACGAATGAATGGGTGAAAGTTAGAATGAATGAATGAAAGAAGGAACAAATAATAATAATTTATTATTTATATAGCGCACTCTCCAAAATTGCCCAAATGCGCTTTACATACATGTATATACAATTCAAAAATTGCCCAAATGCGCTTTACATACATGTATATCCAATTAAAAAAGTCTAAAACCTATTTATATATATAAAAACCTTAATATTAAGATATAAATAACGAACGAACGAAAGACAAACAAATAAAAAAAAAATAACCAAACAAACAAGAAAAAACAATGCCATAAGACAATAGGTCTTATTAAATACCAGCTATACATTTAGGACTATTTTTAAATTATTTAAACTTACGAGTTGTAGTTCTTCTACTCTCTTTCTAAGACAATTAAATTCACCAACGACATCCCTATGAACAAGATAACATAGACAGTGTTCAGAAATACAAAAGCAGACAACTGAGAAGAGCCAACTTTATCACAGCCACGCCCAGAATAAATTCCAGCAGTTTGAGGTGACTCTAACGTAATTTTGAGGCTGTGGATGAAATTGTAAAATGTGACCATCCAAATGAATGCTATTGAGAAGTACTTTCCCGTGTTGCTATTTATTAAGCCGTAAATGTGGTTCTAAATTCTGAGTCTGGATGAAATCCTGACCATTCAAATGAAAACTATACTGAGCAGTACTTTCCTGTTTTACTGCTTAGAGTGATTTTACTTTGACCGTGAAATAGTTAGTAGAATAGTACGCACTATTAGACAATAATTCTATTGTTTTCATTTGTTTAATTTGGACTATCACACACTAATAATATTGTTAGATAGTGTTTTACGGGTTGAGTAAAACCACTCTATTATGCTGTATAAACTGGTAATAACTTTTGATTCTGTGGTTGTCCATTGAAAGGTCTTTATAAGTATTTTTTAAATTTGAATGAAAAGTGTATACTAAGAAGTTTGATTTTAGTCTTCCTTGCATTAACCATTATTATATCCTTACCTATTAAACTTTTTCTTTGATTTCCTAAAGCTTGATTTCAGCCCATCACCTTTTAAACTTGTTGTTGACGGTGGGCGATGATCAGGTAATTCTGGAAGGATTGGACTACCTGTGAAATGAACGGTGGAACATGGCGACTCATGCACTGCTTTTAAGTCATGCACCGGCAAGCAATTTAAACAGTATTTAAATTAAGTTATTATAATAAATTTATATAATTCATTATAATATTGTGCAGTTGTATGCATTTTAAACTGTTACAATTTTAAATTTAACTTACAACTTTATGGAGAATTCAATTGTTTAATAAGAAAGTAAGGGTCAGATTCCAATTAAAATTTTAATACTTTAAAATACTTCAAACAGTAACCTAAAACAAGTACGATATTTATTGTGTAACTTTGCAATTTAAGGATGTTTTCATTTATTGTTTATGTGTATCATTACTGCACATGTAATCCATGTCGCAATGCCATGCCACATCACGGATGAGCACATGCTAGAAAGTTGAATTCTGTCTGTTTTTCTTCCCATGCACCAATAAATTCCATTCATATTGTTACTGTACAGTTTGGAAATGCCCTCCTTAAAAGTTTAGTGTAATTGAAAGGATGACACCAGTTGAAATCATTTACTCGGTAGACCCACTTGTATAACATTTGATTTTGATCAAGAAAGTTTGCCTCCTAAATACCCAAATTTTTGTGTTATCCACACACCTCATCTCCAAAACAAAGTTGGTGACACCCCAATTTTTCTACATTTCTGACAAGGATAATTTATTATCTGCCTGTGGCAGAACTTTGAAAAAAAATGAGTAGATTTTAGCCGAACATCATTCAGATAATTAAATTTTTATTAGCATGTAAAAAATAATACTAAATTATTTAGCCCTTCAATTTAATTGCAAGTTTTAAAATGAGAATAAACCTAAGCTTTTTGCTGTCAATAAACATTTCAGGTAAAGGAATAGTTACTGCAGCCATAGTTTCAACAATTTGACCATTTAATTTTAAAGTTAAATTTAAATATATATAAATATTTGTTTAAATAATTGAACAACAACAATCTACATCACCATTTTCCGATTTTACTTGAAAATAACATTTCATTATTTATATAATTTATTATTAGTTACAAACTGAATAAAATTTGTCTATGCCTAGAATGGTTTCCTCTTAATATAAGTAATTTAAACACAATTTATATTTTTTTGTTATCCAGAGGAAAGTTGCTTTTAATTATTATTATTAAAGAACATTGTGATTAAATGCAGTAGACATTAAACAGTATCAACCCATGCATAAATATTAATATTATTAAGTATTATTTCTTAAATACAGTAAAAATTAGCTTCTGTAAATTAAATCTACAACTATTATTCAATAACAAAATAACAAATTAAAGCAACCTTGTATTATTAACAGAAAAATGTTATTGAAGCTTAATGAAGTTCAACTTGGTGCTGCATTTAATCCTCTTCCCTTTAATATGGGTCCTTTTAACAAAATCATAAATTTTCAATTCAACTTAAGAAAGGTTCCTATTATGCAAAGAACCTTGTTAATGAAGGGTAATATGGATTACGTTTCAAAGACATTATTTCTAATTTGCATTACAATGCTACCCAAGGCACTTTCAAGCACTTATCTATGCAAGCCACATTTCTGAAGAGTTTAATTTAGCCATCAGTAATTTCTCAGTTTTGGCTATCTATGCACAGCATCTTCAAAACAAAATTATAATTATTGTAAAAGGTGATGCTTCTAATGGGCTTTTTTTTTTTTTTTTTGGGGGGGGGGGGGGGGGGGGTTGTCTGGCTCTGATGCAATCAGAAGTTAATGCAAATCCAAACTGGTTTCAGCGGCATTAAGCAACCATGCAGGATTTTAGGTAGCCCCACTACCCCCCAGTCCAATTAAGTTTTATACACCAATATTTTGTTTGTACATCCATAATTTTACATGAAGATTTCCTTCTTGCAGGGGGGAAGAATGAAAAATGGTGTTTGTGAGATGGACAAAAGTTTGAGAAATCAGTAGCAAACAATATACAATATATTGCATTAAATAATGAATACAGCATGGCACAACGCATATTGCAATTTATAGCAAAACCACAAAGAGGGGGGCATCACCAGACATAAAGGGTATGGGAAGCGAGAAGTCCAGATCAATGTCCCTGTCCCTCCCATATGTTTGGCCAAAGGCAACCTCTTGTAGTAAATGCTACATCCTGACACCCTTGGGGATTTCTTCCCTGCCTTGGGACAAGCATCCTCCATTATAGAATCACTAGCAAGCTATTACCGAAAGAAAAAATGCTTTGCAGTTAATACCTGAAATTGCCTTGGTCCTTTGTGTGTCTGTATTGTAAGGCAAATCAGAAACATTACTTGGCGTGCCATGACGCCCATCCACATTTGAAATGATTATTAAATAATAAACATGATATTACATTCTTATTGACTGTGTGGAAGGGCCAGATGTGAAAATAGGTCTGTTTGCTAAGAACTTGAGCCAAACATTTTCCCCTCCAACCCAACATTACTCAGTCAATAAGTATTTTATCATATGACCAATTTGGAGACAAAACTGATTTAAATTTTACCATGCAGCCCTGCTCGCGCCAATGTGTACGACCCTCTTACAGGTATTTTGTAAATAGTTTTGAAAAAATGTTCAGATGGGGCCAAAGAGGTCATACATGTATGATAATGTAAAAACACACACTCCTCTCTTTTGATGAGTGGGGGATTGGGGCTTACAGTTTCATATGTAGCGCATACAAGAAAATTAAAATAGCCAAATAAATGTTGCAGTTGAAGTGCTTTTTAAAATACTGTCTTCAGTGGGGGGCAGACCTCCACCTTTCGTAACACCTCACTGGATTGGCTAAGAAAACAATAGAACAAACAACACAACAATGGACCCTAGCCCTAAAAACAATAGAGGTGCACCTCATCCAGGTCGAATGAAATTAGAGGTTCTGAAGAGGTGCGGGTCTACTGTCATTGGGAGGTGGGGTAAAGCAAAGTTTGTGCTCCTAGTGTATTTTTACAAATTTCACAATATTTGTGAGTAATTTCTTGGTACTAATCTAAGGTATTATTAAACAAAACATTCATCTTGTGCATCAGATTATGCAATTATTAATATTTTATTGATTGATTAATTAATATTTCTAACTTCCAATCATATAAAATGATTCAACACTCTTATCATTTATACAATATGTGCATGTGGAAAGCTATAAGGATTAAAGTAACAAAACACTGAAACAACTCTAATAAATTATTCAATAAATAGGATTAAAATGGGTAGATAACTAGAAATAAATGTCAACATACTAAATTTACATGTGCCTCAATTATCGCACTAACTCATACTGTCATTAAATATCCTTTCTCAAACTATTATTATCAGCTACATGAGTACTAACTTGAGCTACAAAATAATTTGTAAAATGTTTCTAATTCTGCTCTACTGCTAATTAATTATTTTAATCTCTCACTGCACTGCCAATATGGGGATGAAATAATTATCAATTACTGGACGAGGTTGAGCAAAATATTGGTCACACGGTGGGCTCTCAGTCAATAAAAAGAAAGAAAAAATGCATTGAATCGTGTGTGTGAACAGGCAAATGACAGTTGTTTAGCTGTACTTTTCAGATTGTTTTGTTCCATTTCAATAGCTTAAAACATTTTTTTAAAGTCGTGAAATTCTCCTCTTGGCAGTCAAAGGATTGATAAGCATTTCTGACACATAAGAGTCAAGGAGTGGTGTTAAGAAGTCCAGAATATGGATAAATAACCATACAAACAGAACCAAACATTGTAAACTAGTTGATTAACAGATACGTTTGTAAACTTTCTGAAAAGAAGTTCTAAAAGATTCTGAACTTTCTTGCAAATAGTCTGTGAACCTCTTGTAAACTCCTCTCAATGACCAATTGCACAAAACCCTGTTTACTGATACCTTCTTTACAGTAAAACCCTGCAATTAAAAGTTTTCATAAGTGGCCAGCTATAGCTACGTCATTTTTTTTGTCTAGTCATGTTTTTAGTCACGGCCTGCCTAAAAGTGTTAGCTCTACATTTTTGGGACTGGCCCTTTTGGATAAATATTACATAAAAATTACTAAATGGCATATCAGACCTTCAAAAATAAGATTACCTTTTGGACTGATATCTAATTTCATATTAAATTATCAAAAGTACTGTAGTATAAAACAAACGCAACAAGGGACAAACTACATGTAAAGACTGTTAACAAGGTAATTAAGTAGAAAGGATAACTAATATTTTGAATTTTTTAGTATTTAATAAGAATTGCCAGGGAGCAACAATCAGGCAAGTAATTTATTATGCATTCATGCATTTATTTCTCATGCATGTCACTGCAGTGCAGTCATGTGGACATCCGATAACAGCTGTCCAATTACAGCAATGCACTAATTCTTTTTTTGTTTCTCTGGCTGTTTACAAAACTGAGAGAAAAGTATTACAGATGTTTTGAGTAGAAAAAGGCCCACCCACACAGACTTTTTGTCATTGACACAAAAATCTATTAATCGTTTACTGGGCCTAATGTTGCACAGTTATTAGTTGAATTTTAAATAATCCTTGCACTAAGTCGACTTCAAATGAACTCTCCTGGTTAATCTCAATTATTGTACTTCACTCAATCCATTTATTTTTAGAAATTATGCCTTCTACATGTGTCTTCCAACAAGGCTTGAAAAGAAATTGATATCAATATTACTTCTTGCGTGCAATTCACAATGTAAACTTTTTCAGTAATTCAATTTCTCGTCATTAATCAATGCACTTTTTGATGTTGTATTACAATGTTGTATGCAGTATATCACTTGATATACCACTTATTTTGTACTTATCTAGGAAATATGTCTGGACATGCACCCATCCTGTTTCATTGTAAAATATAACATTTGTAAAATCTTTCTTTATGTTTTGATCATAAATGTAATCTGCACCTCACAATGAGATGTTTCCTTGTTTACACATACACTCCACTTATTATAAATTACAATAAAATTTTAATTCAGACCAACTGCCACTGCACTAAGCCTATCTTTTCTTGAAATTGGAAAAAAAAATGTATAAACATTAGAACAAAAACTCAAAAAGCATAGACAGGAATCAAATTAAATATAAAAAGCAAATATAAAACTTTGTTTTTCAGAATAATCTTTTTTTCCTTGTAAGAAACAGATCTCAATTACATATCACTAATTATCAGATAAGAAAAATATTTGGTGATCAGTAAAAACGTAGTTGATCAAGAAGACAATATAAAAGGCAAACATAAAACTTTGTTTTTCAGAATAATAAATTAATTTTCTCTTGTGCATAAGAGTCTTCAATTAAATATCACTTTATTATCAAGATAAAAAATATAAAATGATATTTTGTGATCAGTAAAAACGAAGTTGATCAAAAAAGAGAATAGAAATGAAAGAATTGATTAAAACAATAACAATGTCACCAGCACATGTCAAGCACCTCTTTGATTGGCTGCATATTACCATATTCAATAAATAGCTCTTCTTTATTTTAAGCAAATGATACATGGTTCAACAACATCTTTCAACACTTGTTGCTCAACAAATGTTGAACTATGTTGAAACTTAATGAATGAGTAGGATTGACAACGCTGTTCAACAAGTTGTCATGGCATACTCCCAAGGAAACTGACGCTGATAATAATTCCAAACCGTTACCTAGACAATATTCAATTCTTTTAAAACAGTGAACATTTCATTAGCATTTTATGAATATTTTTAATTAGTCTTTTCCTTGTTCTTTTGTCACTTTCTTCATACATACTAACTATGCCATTTTTCACATATTTTCTTTTCGCTGTATATATTTTTACATTTGCGCCTTTTTCATCATTCGTTAAAGGCTGTAGACTGGTAGTCGAAAGCTCAGGGATTTTTTAATAATTTTTAACCAGAGAACGTTTTTTTAAGATTTTAATCAGTTGCAACTTGTTGTATGGATCAGAGCCTGTCTCGATTTTCCTTCAACAACATTAAACATGTTGAATGGCCTTTTTCAATATTCTACATGGCATGTTTTGCTGTTCAACATTTTCAACATCTTTTCATCAACAATTGTTGAACTATGTATCATAGGCTTAAGAGTATATTTATTGTGACCTACTGTAGAAAAAACTTTTAGTTTTAATTCCAGAAAAAAGCTATCTGATCTACATTCTACTTTCAATTGGTAATTCAGGGAAGTTATGATACGATTCAAACCATATGTACAATACTAATACTAATACTAATACTTTGTTTCAGACATTACCCTGAAGGCTTTTTACATAAAACCATGCAAACTACCATAAAAAGTCAAGGTATTCTACTATAATTCATGCATTATATACAATCAAACCGTTAGTACATATCTACAAATTATAAACAATGATACAGTGTGGTTTATTTTCTTTCTAGAGAGTTGTGAGTTTATGACATTCAAATGAAAGCTATTAACCCTTTCACTCCAAGGTGCGGGATTGCAGCAAATTTGAATCTCATTGAATAAGAATAGAGCTCATTGTCTCAATGCCTCATTCTAAAAAGAATTAAAAAGAATAGAACCAATTTTCCGCAATCCTGCACCTCACTCCCCTTTCAGCTCCCAAGAGTGGCAACAATGAAAATTCAAGAAAAATCCCAAATTTCATTTTGTGAAATATTGAAAAACAAATGGTACCATGCAAAAGTACTGCCAAAAGAGGTTTCATTTGAATGGTCACACCATAGGATTTCATCAACAGACTCAAAAGTTAGAACAAATGGTACCATGCAAAAGTACTGCTGAAGAGGTTTCATTTGAATGGTCACATCATAGGATTTCGTCGTCAGACTCAAAAGTTAGAACTAAATTACATGTTTCCATTATTAACTTTGGGAGTGAAAGGGTTAAGAACAACTTTCTGGTAGAGCTGTTAGTTTTCCTACATGGACATTTCAGAAGATTGACACTTCATAGAGATCTTTAGAGATCCAGCGTTTTAATATGTATACATTTTACTCTTGCTTGCGAGTCCTGGACAACATCCATGGGCCAAAATCTTGGCACCTCGCGGACGACTTGAATGATTTGTGTCATCATGTTCATCACCAGACGAATCAATTGGAATGACTTCAGCAAGCCCATTGTGATTGGATTTATTTCCATCTTCTGCTACGTACATATAATGAAGGTATAACAAAAACTTAGAATATGATGTCTGACTTGCAATTAAGGATATTTTTATTTACATATTAACCTTTTCACTTCTCAAGTCCAACGTACCTAGAAGCATGTCAGGATTCAGTTCTAACGTTTTAGTCTGGATAAAATCCTTAGTTGTGACCACTGAAATAAAAGCTTTTGAGTAGTGCTTCCCTGTGGTACTGTCTATTAGGGGTGGCGAATGGTAAATCTGAGACTCGCCGAGACGCCGAGACCCTTGTTTCAAAATCCGAGACCGCGACCGCAGCTATGTTATAAAATCAGAGCCCAAGACCCAATGCGGGAAAAAACCGAGCCCGAGACTTAGTGCCAAAAATATCCGATTCACCTATCAAACAACAAACAAGGATGAAGAACAAGAATGCTTGACAAAAGTATCCGAAACTCCGAGACCTTAAAGAAAGAAATCCGAGACTCTGAGACAGAAAAAGCACCAACCAAATGAGACTTTGAGACTTAAAACAAAAACTGCCGAGATTTCGAGACCGGACCAAAATTTTCCGAGACCCACGATTTTGAAGGTACCATTTGCCACCCATTCTAGTATGCTACGTATTAGATGATTCTAACTTTTTTGTCTCTGGATGAAATCCTAAAGTGACCATTCCAATGAAAGCTCTTGAGTAGAAGGTTTCTGTGGTACTGTTTATTATGCTGTATTAGATGACTTACATTTTTTTGTCTGTGGATGAAATCCTTAAGTGTAACCATTCAAATAAAAGTTATTAGGAAGAACGTTCTTGTGGTCCTGTTAGTTTTTCAGTATTACTGTTAAAATTTGAACTTGGTCATGTTTGGGAGACATGAGATTAAGAGTTATGTTTCACATAATTAGGATGACCAGAACATGTTTAATAATTTATTATTTTTTTCAACTATTAGACGAAATATTTTGGTTGATAAGCAGGTACAAAACTGGTACAATTAACTGTTGAAGATCTCAACTGTGATTAAGTGCCATTTAAATACTGGACTTAACATCATGTGTGCTGCCTAATTATAATATCTGTACAGAATTCTGGCATGCAAGACCAAACTAAGGTACACAAAAGAATCACATTCTAAGATTTCATATTTGTTATACCTTCACTAGCTACATGCTCTTTACAAATAAATGTGCAATATATCACCTTCTCATCTGTTACATGCATCAGGATTAACTTTAATTGAATTCAAATGTAGAAGATGAGAAAACAGACAACAAAGTGTTGAGCATGATTGGTACTAACAATGCAATGTAAATGAATTGTAGCAGTTGATAAGCATCTACACAGGTTTTATAATCATGGTAAGCTCAGCTTTTCATTGCAGGTGCCATGTCTTATCCACTTATTTTTACTAACAATTTGAAAAGCCAAAAGACAAAATTTGATTGATACAGAAACCTGGAAAATAATGATGGCCCATTTTTGTTAAAAGTTACTACACAGTCACAGTGACATTGGTTCTTATTCTTTTATCCAAATAAAGGTGAATTAGCTAAGGTAATTAGCTAGTGATTGATTTAGTTGTATCAACAGGGGAGAGGAGGGAAAAGGAAGGAATGAATTCAATGTGATAATGAAGTGAAACAACAGTGGTACACAGAATGATAATTTTTAATAATAAAAACACTATTAATACTTAGTACAACATCTACAAAAACATACTTTGTTACAACATGAAACCACTTGATAGCATAAGTTGTACAAGCCTGTGCTTTATGCAGTTCAGTGCACAAGTTCAAGTTTAATCTTAAAAAATGGTGCAAGGCCTTCCGTTAACAAAGGTTCAAACATTACAAAAGTAGAAAAGCTTTGGAAAATGGTAATGTTATATCATTTGTTGTTGCCTGTTCTCATCCAGTGGTTGTTCATTTTAAAAACTTTGCACAAAAGCTGCACCAGTTAAATACAAATGTATGCAGCAACAACAATATAAAACCGCTACAAATAAAAATTATTACAAAGCTACATAAAATGGCTCACTCAGATAAATCAACCATCGCAATTACAACTGCTTATCGATTTAAAATATATGTATCAACTGGCAAAATTAGCAGCAGTAACTGTCCTTTTTTATAATAAAAAGGTTTTTTAGAATTCTTAGCTTGATAGACAACAACTAATTACCTTCTGGTGCAACACCACAGAGCTCGCAATACAAGGGTTTGCGGGTAAACAATGCAATTTTTTTATAGGATGATTGTTTGTCATAAGACAAAATTTTCAACTTTGGTATTAAGTCTATCCTACTACCAAAGATTTCCATCAAAACATTGTAAAAAAACCACAAGTTTCTATTTGACATTCATCTTCAACAAGAGGATATAACACATAAAACATAACTTTCATTCGTTCATCTTTACTACTAAAATAGTGAAAAATTTAAATGTGGGAGACATTTTTACAGCACAGTACAAAAGTAATGCAAATAAATTTCAACAACTTTGGCTTGTAGTTCTCACAAAATTTAACCCCCCCAAAAAAAAACAGACTGAGCTAATTTTATACAGCAATCATCAACACAGATGATTGTAATATCATTTCAAGCAGAATTTTATATTTTTGCTCTGAAATAAAATCAAAATTTGTTTGCATTACTTTGCAGCATACTGTATTCAGGATTTTTGACTAATGACAAATAACCAATGAGTGCACAGAGTCAAGTTTATCTTTTTTTTTACAAAGTTTTCCTCTAGCATTTGAGCCTGTGAACAAAACCTTAAAATGTGGACCATTCAAGAGAAAAAAGCTATTGAACAGGTTTGGCATTGTTCATTTCTCAGTAATTTTCAAAATGAAATTGGTATTTTTTCTTGTTTTTGATCTTGCATGTTTTTAAGGGTTTTATCAAAAGCAATGCTTTGATTAAAAATCCAAAATTGTGTGGTGCATTTTATCAATTTCTGTTTGTCAGCAAAACTATTTTGAACCATGCATGTTAAGCAAAGTAATCTCACGTCTGTTAAATGGCTGGATATCAGAATCTTCTTGTAACTCTTGCTCTGAATGGTTATGTGTCGATGGGGACCAGTTGAAGTCTGTGCATACAAATTAAATATTTGCTACACCAAAATTATTCTTCAGTTTGCCACAAGATTTATCACAAGGACAATACACGACACTTACTGTTCAGCGTATGCCTTGCTCTTGCGCTTGTACAGTAAGCTTCCACGACCCGTAGAATAAGCATATCTTCTTCTAACACACGAGTATTTCCTGAAAGTAAAACAAAATTTTAAAAGTTATAAAACTACAATTTCACTTCTCACATTCAATGCAACCTTTACTACAAGACTGGCTAGATTATCTCTACTTGTGTTTTCCAAGTTGAATTTTTAAATTTTTCCGGACAGAACTTGTCAATATTCATTAAGAAATCAAAACTGTGTGGGAAGATTTGGAATATCATAACCTAAAAAAAAAATCAAGATGAAGATTGATAAAATATTTCTTCTTTTTACCTGAGCTGCTGCCATGCCTTTCATCTTCAAGTTCACTCTTTGATCGACCTGAAAAAAAAAAAAGAATTACAACCCCTGAGTTTAGCTTTTATTTTTTAATAATAATTGAAATTTATATCTTGAATATTATATATTCTAAGGGCATACTTTAAATACAGAGCTTAACATGTAACTTTGGAAAGTTCTGAAATCAAAATTGAACTGTAATCCACTTCAATCCTTGTAATCCTCCAATTTTTCTCCAAACTAATGCTTCTGTTTTGCTCTATAGAATCTTTTTATCCAATCTAGTTGTATATTTGACAGCATTTGGCGATATAACATGGAAATTGAGTAAACGAAATTTAGTTATTTAGGCAGGACAGTGGGGTGTGTCTAAAACGAAGACCCAAAAACGAAGACCGAAGACCGAAGACCCCCTGGTCTAAAACGAAGACCCCCTGGTCTAAAACGAAGACCCCCTGGTCTAAAACGAAGACCCCCTGGTCTAAAACGAAGACCCCCTGGTCTAAAACGAAGACCCCCTGGTCTAAAACGAAGACCTCCTGAAATTATTAACGTAGTCATATTGTAAGATCACCTTGTCGCTAGTGGCCTAGTCTACGCGTTGCGTGACACCCCAAAAATCGCTGCATTTTAAGTGTTGTTTGTGTGAAAGCTCTTATATAATTATTTAAAAGGGAAATCCAAGGAGAAATGATAGAAAAATTCAAGAAATTGAAGCAGGGATGATTAGGCATGATGCATGGATCGATGATTGTTGATTGATTGGAGTCCAATTCGTCGAGACAAAAGCCGTCAAATTTCGTCAAATTAGGTTTCAGAAAAACCCAAAATAACCAGATGTCCCGCGCATTTCGACCTAAGACCTCTGAAAATGTAAGACCTCTGAAATAATTAACGTAGTCATATTGTTAAGATCACCTTGACAAGCAACTGCATTAATAGTCTCGGCTAGTCTACGCGTTGCGTGACATCCCAAAAATCGGCTGCGTAGGCTACAGCATTTTAAGTGTTGTTTGACCTGTGACCTGAGCGGAAGTCATTTCAAATGCAAATCCCTTGTGGTCTAACAGTTATCGATGTCTTAAAGGAAGTGTGTACGACGCCAGTATGTTAGCGCGAATTTGCAATTTTTTTTGTTTTCTCTTTGGCTCAATGGAGTCAATAAATGCAAGTCGTCGAGACAAAAGACAGGCGTCCAGTTAGATACACCCGGCCTGTATCCAGCTTATACAGCGATTATGCACTTGAAATGTCCTTAAACGCTCCCCCCCCCCATCCCTCCCCCATCCCCTCCCTTCCTTTCCAATTTCCCCGGAAATTTTGCAACCATCCAAGGCCAACTGCTAGCACCATCGAAGTAACCCCGCTGATTTCAACGAACATATCACGTTCTTATTAGAAAACAAAAATGTCATCCTAGTTTTGACAAAAATGAAGTTACAACTCACATTACAAATAGAAACAGACGCTTTAATATAAGGTAAGAAAGGTTGTTAATCACTCTGTCCCATGTAATGTATATCTGTAAAACGATTGTAACAAAAACTAACGAAATGCTAACGAAACTAAGTTCATGTTGCAAGAATTTTTCACTTCATTTATTCATTTTGTCTCGACGAATTGGACTCCAATCAATCAACAATCATCGATCCATGCATCATGCCTAATCATCCCTGCTTCAATTTCTTGAATTTTTCTATCATTTCTCCTTGGATTTCCCTTTTAAATAATTATATAAGAGCTTTCACACAAACAACACTTAAAATGCAGCGATTTTTGGGGTGTCACGCAACGCGTAGACTAGGCCACTAGCGACAAGGTGATCTTACAATATGACTACGTTAATAATTTCAGGAGGTCTTCGTTTTAGACCAAGGGGTCTTCGTTTTAGACCAAGGGGTCTTCGTTTTAGACCAGGGGGTCTTCGTTTTAGACCAGGGGGTCTTCGTTTTAGACCAGGGGGTCTTCGTTTTAGACCAGGGGGTCTTCGTTTTAGACCAGGGGGTCTTCGTTTTAGACCAGGGGGTCTTCGTTTTAGACCAGGGGGTCTTCGTTTTAGACCAGGGGGTCTTCGTTTTAGACCAGGGGGTCTTCGGTCTTCAGTCTTCGTTTTTGGGTCTTCGTTTTAGACACACCCCAGGACAGTGTTCCCTTAAGCAAAATGACAGGGGCAGAACAAACCATCATTTTACTATGCAATTTTCTGCAATTAATTGCACATATTGCAATTCAAGTTTTGTATTTGTATCCCAATGCAAATTTGCACCATGTTATATTAATGCACATTTCTGTAATATTATGCAAATGCATGGTCATTAACAGGGGTTTTAATAAGTAGATGTTGGAGCTATGTCCAAGTCAGTGGCCATAATTGGCATTTTTTTCAAAAGTATTTAAAATAAGTAAAAATCACAACATAGTGAACTTGGCTTGAAATACTTGGATTCATACAAACATCAGGATCTGCCAGTGTTGGCCTTTGATAGAAACCACCATTAACGCAAATTCAAAATTAATTTGTCAACTTTTGCTCACTAGGTAGAATACTGAGATGTTTATTGTAACACTATAATTTTACGCTTTCATGATAACAGGGTTGAACTGCATTTTTTTTAAAACTAAGTTTAGCTTTAACTTGTAATATTTAAAAAACTTTAATCTGTTTACTTTCTTTAACAGTGACAAAACTTTTAATGAAGAAACTTTGTTTAACAGAATGAAACATTGAAAGCACCATGCAATTTGTTTACAAACACTCGATCCCAGAATAGCAAGAACTTTAAGCCAGCAGGAAGTTAGCAAATTTATTTTACTCATTACTTACAGTCGGAAGTGCAAGATTTGAAAGATGTAAGCGGATTAAGTGAAAGACGACCTAGAAGAGAAGTCATTAATCACCTTTGAGACTTGGCCTTGAGTTGAAGACTAGTTGAAGGGGAGGAGACAGGTTTTGAATGTTAGTTCAGATGTGATGTTAAGTTACAGTAATTATTACACATTGTACTCACTATCTGTCTTCTCATTGGCTAAGAGCCTAAAGTTAATTCTGGTAATCAGCTCAACCTACAGATTATTCGCTAGCAGATTAATAATGAATAATCTGTTGAGTGTGTGCATGTGCAATGCACGATTTCCAAGAGCAACATCAAGTTTAAGCAATAACCAGTTTTTGTTACATACTCTTAGATATTTTCTACAAATCTTGACTTGAGCTAAAGCAGGAATGGAGTTTGTAAGCATGTGTGTTTTCCGGAAAAAAGTAAGCAAGAAAGAAAAATATTGAGATGGTAATTTTATCTCGAAAGAATTTAAGACCTTCTGCAGCATGACTGCTGAAGGAAGTGGACAGAAAAATACCATTACATGACCAACACATGAGCCACAGGGCACCCACTCTGGTAAAGTTGCCATACTGGTCATGCAAAGACAATTTGCCATCTTTTTCCCTCAGCTGTCCTGATGTGCAGGTTATGTATAAACAAACTTTAGATCGGACTACAAGTACCAGATTTAGTACTAGTACGAGTACGACTTTTTAAACTTAGTTCCCATGATCTAGAAAGTCATTTATCCGCATAATTTTTTACCTAGAGTCTCTCTATCTTCTGGTCAGCAACAGGAAGGAGCGACAGCTCTGGGGACATGACTGGCTTGAAATTCAAAAGTCGTACTCGTACTACTCGTACTCAAATCTAAAATTCACTATTATTAGGCAGAGGACAACGCTGATCAGTATCAAATTTCCCCTTGTAATATCAATGTACAAACAAACAGAGAGGTAACGAGAAGTAAGAAAATGATCAGCATAGAAAACTTGTCTTAATATTTTAACAACTTCTCCAAACTAGAACTATACATGTAAGTAAGGTACAGAGTTCAGAAAACAGAATAATTTGTTTGTTGAAATTGGGGCTTAAAGGGTTGCACCTCAAAACCACTCTCTGCACAGTGAGATTTATAAATTGTTTCGCATCCCTATGTATATGTAGCTTTTGACTTTTTTTCTTTCCGAAAGCTTTCTGACTGCTTTGCAAGAACTGTTAGGGGGTTACAACTTTACGGTTCTAGCATCTGATTTATACCAGTTGACACGGCTAACAGAAAGTTTTCAAAACGAGGCCGAAACCTTTGTCAATCATCATCATTACCATGTGCAGCCCTGTCATAAATATTCTATTTACTTTGTGGTTATCTTGTTTAACATGTCAATGATACTGTTTTATTTTTTATGTTTATAACTTAATATTTAAAGCATTCTTATATTTCACAATTATGTCCAGGATTGCACGCGAGTATCGTTTAACAAATACTTCATATTGACATTTTTATATTACTTCATCTGTGATAGAATTGTGTGTGTTATGGTCAACTTTATCGATGAGGACACTTTGCGATGCCTATCATAGAGTAGCATCTGTCCTCTCCCCACCCTCTGTGTGCAAGTTAGAGTTAAGAAATCAATTGAAAGTTCATCCAATAGATAGTATTTCCATGCAACAGAAGGCTAAGCGAAAACGTTCTTTTACAAATGAAGGTAATATTTTGACAATGGAATTTTACATGTAATCTCACCTTGTTTCTTTCTTGTTGGGTGAAGTAACCCTCTCATTGAACGATGCGCTGTGGATGTGTCCTTCACAAAAATAAATAGCAATGTTACGATTCAATAATAAATTTATCGTTAAGGTTGATGCCCTTTTAACTAATCCTTTAAATGACAAAGTCAAATATTTTAAGTCTGAGGATGAAGTCCTAAAGTGTGACCATTTAAATGAAAGCTACTGAGCAGTACTTCCCTGTGGTTCTGTTTATTATGCTATACAAGGTGGTTCTAACTATTGAGTCTGTGGATGAAATCCTAAAGCATGAACATTCAAATGAAAGCTACTGAGCAGTACTTTCCTGTGGTGCAGTTTATTATGTTGTGCGAGGTGCTTCTAACTTCTGAGTCAGTGAATAAACTCCTAGAGTGTGACCATTCATTCAAATGAAAGCTAATGAGCAGAACTTTCCTGTGATACTGCACAGCAGTTTTGAGTGGGAGAAGTTGTTAAAATATCGAGAGAATTCATCTTGAGTGACCAATTCCTTAAATCTCGTGACCTCTGTGATTGATTAATCATTGATATCACAAGGAGAAATACGATGCTGATCACTATCGGGGTTTAAAGGGTTAAATTTGATTCCCAAATGAATGACATTTAGTAGCATGTACCTCCTTAGCAATCAGTGCATATGCTGGCCTGAGAGGTGGAGTGGGTCTAAGTCTTGAGAAATCCCAGTGTCCTTTTCTGTGTGGACTGTGAGGTGCCGAGCTGAAGGTCGTCAGGTCAGTAGCAACTGAATGTGACGCAGACACTGAACGGAACTTTGAGCCATCACTGGATGACTTATACAAAGCAAAGAAAAATAATAATTAGTCAACATTCCCATAGCTGAACTTTTCAGTTTATTAGTTAGAATGTTCCTTTTCAAGATTGCATTAACCCTTTCACTCCCAGAGTCAATTATGAAGACATGTAAGGTTGTTCTTACATCTGTGGACATAATCTTGTGGTTTGACCACCATTCAAATGAAACCTCTACATAACAAAATTTGGCATTTTTCTTGAATTTTGAAATTTGGCACCAAGCAAGGTTAGGTTTGCAATCTAACTTTATTATGCAACACAAATTTATCATTCCCATACCTGTGAATGAACACCAGAAGTACTGAGAGAGCCCTTGGGCGTGGCTGAGTTTGGCGGTGACCCAGTCGAATCACTTCTTGGAGGACTGGACTTTGAATATGTCCGCTCTGACAGTGACGCGGGATGCCTCTCCACCCATGGTGATGGTGACGTCACACTCTTTTCCGATTGCTGCCGAAGCTTTGGACTTTGCCCTGGTAACTGAAGTCCATCAAGCCAAGCAGTCTTCTCGTGGGCATGGTTAGTTGATAGCTTCATGACATCTCCATTGACTGAAAGGCGAATATTAAAGACATAAATAAGGTTTCTTATTATTCAACATAGCATTCTAGAGTGCAAATAAACATCAAAATAATAATAATGACTATCATTTATAGAGCGCACATATCCATAGTTCAAGGCACTTTACAATCAAATATCAATATAGAAAAAACTTACATTGACGTCTAATCCTTATAGAATGTAAATGCATATAAAGAGGCGGTACGAAAATACAATACTAAAACAAAACTAGTGCAAATATGATGCAATCATTATAACACTCTTCACCGTCGCTAGAAAAAACACTTTCAAAAACCTAGATTATGGAGAAGATGACTGTCATATACAATAAATACAATATATAATTTATTCAGTGAAAAGTTGTATAATACAGCTGGGCATTTTTACTCCTCAGTTATTATTTTTTTTCTCAACTTAAAAAAAAAATACTCTGCTGTATTACACAGTATTTTGCAGAATAACCACTATTATTATAAATAATGTAGTCACTATCTGTCTTCTTATTGGTTAACTACAGTTAATTCTGGAAATCAGCTCACCCTACAGATTATTCACTAATCTGCTAGTGCAATGCATGATTTCCAAGAGCAATGTCAAGTTCACGGGTGAATTCTATTCAAGAATGTTGGAAAAAAATGAACTGTGTTCCGTACAACAGTGGATTTGTCATTATTTTCTTTAAAATAATGAATAATAAAACAATTATTACATTCAACTTTTGTGATATGTGGAATAATCAAGGTCTCAGTAAGTGTCATCAGCCAAAGCTGAAGGCTGAGTGCATGTGATCAGACTATGACAAAAGGTGGCATGATTATGATGGGATTGATGTTTACCTCGAGTGCTTGGCACGTTTTTCAAACTGTTTTTTTTTTTTCACGACAAAGAAAGCTGCACAACAGATCACTTAATGACTGATCTCTCAAGAAATAAAATAAGACTGGCTCTCTTTCGCACCAGTCCCCCTCTGTCAACACTTGCAATATTTTTCCTTTGTGCGCCACAGTTTTATCCTTCACTCCCACTACTATCTGAAGGCCTGTTGGTCAGGTGAGAGTAGACCACAAAACTGTTTATGCCGGTTAATAATTTTAAACTACAATTACGTACAAAAGTAGTTGGGAAGGTTGTGAAAATGAATATCATCAGTGGGGAATTACATCAATGTTCTAGCTCCTTATATAAAATAGAAATAATTAGTTAAATTTCTCAGTCCCCCCCCCCCCCCCAACCCCCGTATCCAATGTTGGGATCTCAGCAAACAATTATGCACTAAATGGCCGTTTTTATACTACAGACTCATTATCCGTCTGGACGAACTTGGGTAAACATTTGTAGTTCGTCTGGTTATACGTCTCTAGTATAAAGACGGGAACAAGACACATTATCTGTGTAGACGAAATTTTTTTCGTAAATGCATCTTGAAGATAGTTCATCTAGACGGATAATGTGTCTTGTGCCTGTCTTTATACTAGAGACTCATAACCAGACGAACTACAAATGTTTGCCCAAGCTCGTCCAGATGGATAATGCATCTCTAGTTGTTCATCCTGTCTTTACACTAGACGCATAACATGACAGACGTATTATTCCTCTGGACGGATAACACGCCTCTAGTATAAAAACGACCAATGTCCCATTATACACAACATTGTAACAGGGGAGAGAAAGAGAATAATAGTGAAAACTACTAATCTTCCCAACATTTTTGTCTATGATTTTAAGATACTCAGCATTTCATCTAAGTGGAAGACATTATTATATCACAACTTTCATTAAAAATGTTTCACTTGCCTTTGATTTCAAAAGCATTTAAAATGCCTTCTGAATCTTCAAGTGAATGTACTGTTAAGTCTGAAAGACCATATTTTTTCTGAAAAAAAAATAAACTTTATTAATTTTACATTGAATAAGAGACAAAACATGAACAGATTAAATCATTTTGCATAAAAGTTATGAGTACAACAATACCAGTTTGATTTTTCTTTCCCTTTGTCATAAATGAAAATGTTTTAGGATGTACAGTGTAATTTTTTTTGTACATGTAGTTCTAACTTTTGAGTCTGTGGTTGAAATCCTTCAGTGTGAAATTCAAATGAAAGCTATTGAGCAATACTTTTCAGTGGTACTGTTTATAAGGCTGTGCAAGGTGGTTCTAACATTTAAATCTGTGGATGAAATCCTTCAGTGTGACCATTCAAATGTAAGCTATTGATCGATGAGCAGTACTTTCCTGTGGTACTGTTTATAAGGCTGTACAAGGTGGTTCTAACTTCGGAGTCTGTGAATGAACTCCTAAAGTGTGACCATTCAATAATAGAAAGCTATTAAGCAGTACTTTCCAGTGGTGCTGTAAATATTACCTCAAATCTGTATCCACAAGCATTTGCATTGACTGACAGTATAATGAGACAGTTTGGAAACAACAGAAATGACCTCTCTCTGACCTCCTGAATAGAGAAATGCCAAATGCATGAGGTGTTGCATTTTTGTTGGTATTGCAAACTTATTTAGATCAGTATTGTTTACATTTACCGTGATATTGACTGTCACAATTAACAGACAATACAGAAATACTATGCTAAATATTTTGATGTTTTATCAAGGCATAAAGACAACATTCAGGAATAACATAAGCATATTGAGCAACTTTTTTAACTTTCTGTAATTACAGTGTAACAGGCGCGTTCTTCCTAAATTTTCTAACGTAGCTTAGTCTTTCCAGCTAAAGTATTAAATAGAGTTGAGGTCAAGTAACATTGAAATCCGTAAAACTTCTTCATTTCCTTCTAGAAATTTTAATTCACTATTTGCTCTTGAACCAATTTAATATACGCCCTAAAATCATTGATTAAAAGACATTTTTCAAATGTTGTTGACCAATTGTTTTAAATTACAAGTCATTCCTGTGGCAACGTTTTAGAGAAACATGACATCCTACCAACACTAAAACATGGAAAAAAGCAATTATATCATTTAATTACAAGAAAATAGACTTTTAAACGTTCAAAGGGATTTAACTTGGAACTTGTTACTATTTTGGGGCAAATGAAACTTAATATTGGATGAATCTCAAAATAAGTATTCAAATGAAAAACTGTTCTGAACATAACACAAAGACAACATTAAATTACATTACTGTGTGATGGTTATATTTGATTGGATTGCAGATTATGTGACTGTGGACACTCTGATTTTTGGCTTCATTATTTTTATGTTTGTAATAATATGCGTGTCAGGTCATGCACACAAATATGTGCGTCAGTTATATGTAAATTAGGACGTTCGAGTGAACATTAGCATTAAGTGAAATGTCAGATCATGTACAGAGTTCGGGACATTGATTAAAAGTTTCTACACGAAGTCTCGTGTTATTTCATGGTGGCAGCGGATCTGTTTTGCTGGTCGACGAAGTAAACTGTCTACAGCATGCCTGGTGGTGATGAAGGCTCCGATGGACAAACTGGTGCAACTTCGCAAACTTTGGCGCCTCAATCTTCGATGCTTCATCACATTTCACCACCTCAGTATCTTGATCTGAGACACAGCGGAGAAGTTGCTGAAAATTGGAAGCTTTGGAAGGAAAAGTACAACAACTATTTCGTTATTTCCAGGTTGGATCGGGAGACCGCGGAATTTCAGCTAGCGATGTTTAAACATACGATCGGGGACGACGCCTTGAAGGTCATCAAAACCTTTACTTACACTGAAGAAGAAAACCAAAATGATTGGCGCGTTGTCATGAGTAAGATGGAGAAACATTGCATCGGCGAAGTTAACGAGATTTACGAGAGATATTGTTTTAATAAGCGGGATAAGCTTCCAACTGAGTCGGTTGATTGTTTCGTTGCTGAATTGAAGTCTTTGGCGAAAACGTGTAACTTTTGTGATTGTTTGCGGGACAGCTTAATCCGTGACCGTATTGTGCTTGGAATAAAGAGCGAGCAGACCACTAAGAAGTTGCTAAGAATGAGAGATCTTACTTTGAATCGTTGCATCGACGTGTGTCGGAGCGAGGAGGTGGCGGAGTTACAGATGAAATCGTTATCGGAGCCGGCGGATACCATTCATCAGGTTAAAGCAAGTAAGAAGTCTCGAGCTGAAACTTCGGGCGGACGATCAACAAAGAAAATTTCTTGCAAGTTCTGTGGATACGACCACGAGTTGGATAGAAAGAAATGCCCTGCATGGGGAAAAGCGTGCAAGCGGTGCAAGGAAAAGAATCATTTCGCTAAGAAGTGTACAAAGAAAACCTCCGTTTACAATATCGAGAGTGAAGAAGAGTTAGAAGAGATTAGCGTCGTAAGAGTACAAGCCGTAAAAGAAAGGGGTGTATTTGCGGAAATGCTCGTGAGTCAGCAACCTGTTAAATTTCAAGTTGACTGTGGTGCAAGTGCAAATATTTTACCACTCAAGTATGCTGAAGGACAAGAGCTAGCCCCGTGTTCGCAAACGCTGGTCATGTGGAATGGTGCCAAACTCAAGCCTGTTGGAACCTGTGCATTGCCAGTCGTGAACCCCAAAAGTGAGGAGAAGTACAAGGTCAGATTTCTAGTCGTGAAAGAGGATTTGACACCTCTGCTTGGCTTAAATGCGACGCAGAAAATGAAGCTGCTAACCGTTCACAAGGAAAACTTCGTAAGTGTCGTGGAGGATGCAAGTGATGATCTTACAGTTAAATATGCAGATGTTTTTGACAAAGGTCTTGGAACACTTCCGGGAAAAGTGCACCTCCAAATTGACCCGGATTGCAAACCCGTTGTTCTTCCAGCAAGAAAGGTACCGGTGTCTGTTCGAGAGAAGTTTAAAGAGGAACTCCAAAGACTGGAAGGTCTCAAGGTCATCACGCCTGTTGACGAACCGACCGAGTGGGTCAGTCAGATTGTTGTAGCTGTAAAAAAGTCCGGTGAGCTTCGTGTTTGTATCGACCCGAGACCCCTTAATGCTGTTTTGAAGAGGGAACATTATCAAATTCCTGTTATTGACGATATGTTACCTGACTTGACAGATGCACGTGTGTTTACAAAGGTTGATTTGACCTCTGCTTTTTGGCATCTGGAGTTGGATCACGAGTCGAGCATGCTCACCACGTTCGCTACGCCATATGGGCGATATCGATGGCTGCGTTTGCCATTTGGTCTCAGTGTTTCGAGTGAAGTATTTCAGAAGCGCCTCAATCAAGAGTTGCTAGGTCTCCCTGGTGTAAAATGCATTGCAGATGATGTTCTCATCCATGGCACGAGTGAGGCTGATCATGACAACAATTTAAATGGATTCATGCAAAGATGTCAGCAGAAAGGCATTAAGCTCAATGCTGAAAAGTTAGAATTCAGATGTAAGGAAGTTCCATTTCATGGACACCTGCTAACAACAGAGGGCCTAAAGCCAGATCCAGAGAAAATTAGAGCGATCGTAGAGATGCCACGCCCAAGAGATCGAGACGATGTTCTACGCCTAAATGGAATGGTCAATTATCTCAGCCGTTTTCTACCTCATTTGTCTGATGTCATGAAACCCCTCCGAGATCTTACTCACAAAGATGCTGCATGGTGTTGGGACGATCTGCAAGAGAAGGCTTGGAACGACGTGAAGAATCTCATTGCGTCAGCGCCTGTTTTAGCCTACTACAAGCCGACGGAGCCCCTTGAGATCCAGTGTGATAGCAGTCAGAGTGGATTAGGCGCGGCCTTAATGCAAAATGGGCACCCAATCGCGTACGCAAGCCGAGCCTTAACAGAGACGGAAAGTCGTTATGCGCAGATTGAGAAGGAAATGTTATCGATTGTGTTCTCAGTGGAAAAGTTCAATGACTTTACGTTCGGTAGAAGGACTGTTGTCCATACTGATCATAAGCCACTTGAAGCAATCTTTAAGAAGCCACTTCATCGTGCTCCCAAGAGATTACAAGGGATGCTGATCCGTCTTCAAAAGTACGACTTGGTGGTGCAGTACGAAAGAGGTAGCAGAATGTTCTTAGCGGACACACTGTCCAGAGCGTATCTTCCCTCGTGTACGCAAGTTGAATCAGAGTTTGAGACTATTAACATGATGAGTTATTTGCCTATATCCGAAGCTAGGCTCCTGCAAATTCAGCGGGAAACAGAGAAGGACGAGTCCCTTCAAGTTCTCAAGACCGTAATTCAGCAGGGTTGGCCTGAAGACAAGGATGCCCTGCCTCCCCTGGCCTCTCCATATTTCGATATGAGAGACGAAATGTCCGTTCAGGATGGCCTTATCTTCAAAGGGGAAAGAGTAGTGGTTCCCAAGGCTGCCAGAGGTGAACTCCTCAGAAGAATTCACAACCCCCACCTTGGAGTCAACGGTTGTCTTAACCGAGCGCGCGAGTGTCTGTATTGGCCCGGAATGACGAAAGAAATCCGCAATCACGTGTCTACATGTGAAGTTTGTAGAGAGTACGAGCAAAGCCAAACAAAGGAAACATTGGTCAGTCATAAAGCACCTAGTCGGCCATGGCAGTTCGTTGCAGCAGATCTGTTTGAGCTAAGTGGAAAGAACTATCTCGTGACAGTGGATTACTTTAGCGATTTCTTCGAGCTTGACTATCTCAGAAGTACGTCTTCGGTTTACGTGATCAAGAAGCTCAAAGCCCATTTCGCAAGACATGGTATTCCTGAGCAGCTCGTCACCGATAACGGACCGCAGTTTGTTTCGCGTGACTTCCTAAAGTTCTCCAAAGAGTGGGATTTCGAGCACCGGACCAGCAGTCCCTATCACAGTCAATCGAATGGCAAAGCGGAAAGTGCAGTGAAAGAAGCCAAGAAAATTCTTCTGAAGTGTAACAAGGCTGGATCAGACACATTTCTTGCCTTATTAGACCATAGAAATACACCGCCAGCGAGTATGCAAATTAGTCCGGCCCAGCGACTACTCAACAGAAGAACCAGGAGTCTTTTGCCGATGTCCTCGAGCTTACTCAAACCGTCCGTACCTGATGAGGATGTAACCCATAGCAAGCTCCGCTTACGCCAGCAACAGCAAGCTCGCTACTACAACAGAAGCGCCGGTGATCTGGAATCGGTAGAGCCAGGAGACACTGTAAGAGTCAAGCCGTTCCAGACTGGAAAGAAGGAGTGGAAAAAAGGTGTCGTCAAGAGTCGTTTAGACAACAGATCCTACGAGGTCGAGCTTCCGCACGGGATCCTCCGCAGGAACAGAGTTCACCTTCGAAAGACCAACGAACCTCCTCCCAGTAAAGTGAAAGTGGAAGATGATCACGTCACAGAGACACGCGAGGAGACACCCGTGCCGCCAGCACCAGAGACGCGCGAGGAAACGCGCGAGCAGCCACAACCAGCAATACGCGAAGATGCGCGTTTGGAGACACGCGATCAACCGCCTCCAGAAACACGAACCGCATCGCAAGTGCCTGCAAGTCCTGTCAAAGTACCAAGGAGATCTCAACGCATCCGTCAAGCGCCCAAGCGTTTCCAGGACTATGCTCTTACTTAAGCGTTTAGCTTAAGGACTTGTGTTTCATTCAGTTAATTTATTTCAGTTCATTTCAGTTCATAAAAGGGAGGGTGTAATAATATGCGTGTCAGGTCATGCACACAAATATGTGCGTCAGTTATATGTAAATTAGGACGTTCGAGTGAACATTAGCATTAAGTGAAATGTCAGATCATGTACAGAGTTCGGGACATTGATTAAAAGTTTCTACACGAAGTCTCGTGTTATTTCAATGTTAATTATTATATTTATTTCTGCAAAATTCTGCTTGTTCAAGGCAAGAAAGCACCTTAATCAAAATGCTGATAAATATTTATAAACCTAGGGAAATAAGTATTATAAGTTTTATCCAGAATTGTGAAAACACTGTCTACTGTTTTGTATTAAAGGATTTGAAAAACTAAGAGACAGTTAAAAATAAAAATAATATCACAATATTATATTTTACATAATTGGTGGTATATAAACTTTACCCCATTTTCTCCATGTATAAGGAACTGTGACATCAAAATCAGATCTCCTTGTTTACTAATGTCCTACAAAAAACAAACCTTGATAAATTTCCACACATATCAATCGTACAATAACATACAAAAGTATCAACTTGATGTTTCCTTTTAGTGATAACCTGAAGTGATTTTCCCAAACACAGTTGAACCCAGCTTTAACCCTTTAAGCCCTAAGAGTGATCAGCATCAAATTTCTCCTTGTAATATTAATGCCTTATCAATCAAAAAGGTCATGAGAATTAAGGACATGATCACATAAGATGAGTTCTCTTGATATCCGAACAATTTCTCCCCACTACTTCTATAGGAAATGTATAGGACTAGAAATGAGAATTTTAATTTTGATGTTAGGGCTTAAAGGCTTAACCCTTTCATTCCCAGAGTCAAATATGGAGACATAGTGAAGTTCTAACTTTTGAGTCTGTCAACAAAATCCTATGGTGTGACCATTCAAATGAAACCTCTTCAGCAGTACTTTTGCATGGTACCATTTGTTTTAAAGGGTTCAAACACTATGCTTACTAAGTTTAAATTACATGCTATTATCTTTTAGTTTTTTTTAACTAATGATAAGTTGTTTTGGCAATGCTTGGTGCTGTCACACAAGGTAATTTTTCTTGCAAGTTGCAATGTAATGCTATTGCAAGAACCGTGCAAATGAAAATGCTACAATGTAGCTTCAATAAAAAGTTGTGTTGCTAGCTGTAAGAAAAGTAGAGTATTGAATGTTGTTTGCAAGTTGCAGTTGCAGTCTTGTAACAATACAAAAAATCAACTATTTATCATGCAGCATATAAAATGTAAAGGGCAATCCTCCAGTTAGACATCCATTCTAAATAGACAAACAAAACTAAGAGAAGGGCATATAATATAGCTGTCATACCAAGTCTGAAAGAATTTACAGATGGAGCCTTATATAATTCAAATGATGTACAAACAAAAGCTCTGTAAAACATTTACAAATTTTGGGGCCATTGTTTTAGAGTCCAAGTCATAACAATGGTAAAATTTCAGAGAAGAAACAATATTAATATACAGCTGTATATACCGTAATAAAGCCAATCTTTAAAACACAAGCACAAGTTCTTTTGGGAAAACTTGGCTATTTGTGATTAATTCTCAGCATTTTTGACCATCACTGATTATTACCCAATGCACCTTTCATATATACAGCAGTAAATTTGATGGTTTTTGTACATGGTTCTTTATAATTTTTTCATCCTGATCACGATAGTATTATCATTAAATATCAGCTTCTGTCAATGCACCTTATCTGTATCATTTACATTTGCTAGTCAAGAGTAAATTACAGGTACATTTTACAGGTGTAAGCCAAAGTAAGCTAATTAGGAACTCATGTAAACATGGTACATGAAGTTATCTCACAGCTATAGTCTAGCTAAGCACGATTTTCATTCTGGCATTAGATTACTTACATCTTCCTCCCAGCCTTCTATAGTTCCTGTCAGCATTTCTAATTCTGTTTCTTTCCGTTTCCTAGTTTCATGACAGCTTGTCTGAAAGCGGAAAAAGTTACACATCAGTAACAATGAAGCCATTTTTCACTCAAGGACTTTCACTTGGAGGATGCAGTTAACTTATAAAGTCAAGCAATGTTGAAGATTCATGACATGACATGATCAGCGATAGTGATTCTAAGCATGTGATTTTTGGTATTAACATAAACTCTGACCCTCTTAGAATTAACCTTGCGTCATGACAACTCCAACATTTTAATTGTGTGGATAAAATCACAAACTAGGACCACTCACTGATAGATTCTGAAACACAGCAATCGCCTTTTTGGTGTCTAATTCATCTACATGCCCTTCCTGCAATAAGATAAACATTAAAAATTTTGAAGTAAGTATAAACTTTAGGAGTGTTGGCAATTAAGCTTTTGATTTCAGTAAAATTCTTGAGGAGATTTTAAAAATATATTTTATTATTTTAAGGAGTTTATTTCATTAGAGGATTAATTTGCTTTCAAAATAACTTAGACAAAAACAGTGAAAGCATGCAAATAGAGATAGTAAAGAGGACTTTTTGCCTGATGTAATCTTGGGATTTTAAGGACTAAAACAAGCAAAACCAAAACAACTTAGGATGACAAATTCAAGTTTGGAATCAATAAAATAGCTTTGACTTTGACAAAAATAATGTTAAATAAACTGGAATGCATCAACTGTCTGGCATTAACATCAGTGTATGTGTTTAATTTCATGCATTTTATTAATTTTACTACAATTTTGCTTAGCAAAAATAAAGCAGGTTTTACCCTTTTTCCCACACAAATGTTAGCTTTTTTAATTTGTGGATGAAACCCTAAAAATGAAATCAATCAAATGAAAGCTATTGAGCAGTACTTTCCTGTGGTGCTGTTTATTATGCTGCACAAGGTGGTTCTTACTTTTGAGTCTGTGGATGAAATCCTAAATTGTAACTTTTCAAATAAAAGCTATTGAGCAGTACGTTCCTGTGGTGCTGTTTATTATGCTGTACAAGGTGGTTCTAACTTTTGAGTCTGTGGATGAAATCCTAAATTGTAACTATTCAACTGTTCAATTTCTCATTTTTCTCAAGAAGAAATTGAAGATTTTTTTTCTTACTTGAAAAACTTATAATAATTATTACCTAAAGGGTAAATTATATTTCAAATCATACCTCAAGATGTCTCTCCAATTCTTTCATATGATTGGGATACTTGCCAAGATGTCTGAAGGGCTGATGAGCAAACAACAATTCTCAAATTTAATTTCATGCAGGAAGAATGCCACAACAGTCTGTAATTAATATTAATCGACAAATTATTGATGACACAGAAGTCTGATGGATGTTAATGGTGTTTATAGTTTTTAATAAGCAAGGCACCAAGTATTTATCAGTATATTTTATTTTTATTTTCAACACAAACTGAAGATATGTCACTCAATTTTGTAAAATTAGAGCCTATTTTCACCTCAGTTCTGCCATGGAATGTTAATCCCAAAAGGGGATTTTAGATTTAACTGTCTGATAAATAGTACAGATGGTCTTCAAGGTTAAAACAACAAGGTTTCTGGTTATATTGATTTACAATGTTTAAATAAAGAATACCACTCTCAAATTAAATCCAAAAATGAAAGACAAAAATTGAATGGTTTTCAGTAGGAGCCTCACATTAGATAGCTGTTATAGTAGGAAAATTTTAGTACCATAGCCAGGGTTAATCATATTAAGAATCAAAACATCTTTAAATTTCATTCGTTTCTACAATATAATATGCATTTTTATTTCTTAAACTTTTTAATTCCGCATGTTTTTTACCATTTTCTTTCATTCTTCAAAGACTGTAGTACAGTCAGCCTAAAGCAAGGTTTTTAAAACATTTTAGCCAGAGAACGTTCTTATATTTATTCAAGCTGTTGCAGTGTTAACAGGATATCCCCAATGAAAGTCTTAATTATTGCAGTTTCAAGATTGAACTATCATGCAAGACCAATGATAATTCATCCTTTTAATTTTATCTATGAGAATTTATTGGTAAATTAAAACAACACCCTGCAGTTATTACTGTTTTTATAAGAATGAATTTTGTGGCCTTGTGGGTTCAAAGAGGAGAAAATGTCTATACTGTAGGGCCAACTCTTGGACTGGGGGGAGGGGTGGAGGGGGCAGAGGGGGGTTTCCAGGGGGAGGGGGGGGTTAAAGAAAGAGATTCGACAACTTCCCTTTGTTACGAATTGACAAACTCACACTCACTCTTTCAGAAATGGGGACCAGACCAGATCAAATAAATTCTGACTAATACATCTTATCTACTGGATGTAGAATTATTTTTGGATAAAGATCATCTGTTCTTTGAACAATGATAACTAGATAGATAAAAAAAAATTCTAACTAATATACTTATACAGATTATCTGTTTTTTTGAACAATGATAAGCCGATAGATCAAAAAATATATTAACTCCAGCTAATACATGTTATCTACTGGATACAGAACTATCCATGGATAATGATTATCATTCTTTGAACAATGGTAACCAGATGAAAAAAAATTAAGTTCATTCTGGGCGATATTTTTTTGTTGGGCTTGCGCCTGTGAAAGAATTCAACCCAGAGGTTCTTCTTGTGCTCTGAAAAACTTGTACGATTTGCCCTTTTAGTCAAATCCTCTGAAACCATAGCTGTTTTTAAAATTTGTCACAAAATTAAACATTCCTCTCTTAAAAATCACACTTTTAGTTATAGTTAGCAAATTCTTTTATTGATTTGTTATTGTTCTGTGAGTGCACCAGAGCATGTAACATAAAACTAATTCTGACTGAGACTGTTGATGTTTTTAAAACAAAGTTAAAAACACACTTATTTGGCTTAGCATTTTTATCATAGACTTGTATTTTGTAGGTTTTTATCTTATAGTTTCTAATGCGGTATTTTTAATTTTATCAGTAATAGATAAGTATTAGGATTTCTGTTTATTTATTTAATTTTATCTAATAATTGTTATGTGCATTTGAACATTTTTATGAAATTTGCATAAGTCAAATTGTATTATATTATTAAATTGTATCAATTGTATAAATTGTATTATAATTTGTATTATAATTATTATATTTTTATAATTAATAATTATTAATAATTGTAATTATTATATTATGATAATTATTATTATATTATATTATTAGTTCATTTATCATTTATTTTTAATTTTTATTTTTATGAATTCTTTTAACTAGAAAAATGAATACTTCTTAAATCATGTACACAAGAATGATATTTCATATATTTCGTATATAAACATGTATATATATATTTCTCTTAATAATTTTTTTTAACTAGGGTTTTTAATATTAATGTAAACATTGTAAATTAATGGTTGATGATTTAATTAAGAAGAAATGAAGGATTATTATATTATTTAAAAAATTATTATTATTATTATTATTATTATGTTCTTTGAATGGGTCGCAAAGGGGACAGGATATTTAACAGTCGCAGATAAACTACCTTTAGTTACCAGCAGCTAAAAATTTGGTTACAAAGAAACAGCTTTTTAATTGCGTTCAGCAAATACATTTTATCCAATGGATACCGTAGTTTCTTTGCTTTTTGGACAAAAGGGGCAACCATAAGTACTGGAATTCAATCCTGGGTTTAATCTAAATGGGAGTGTGGTGCAATAAGCGCTAAATTGGAGAATAGCATATGATTAGTGCAAAATCGGAGAATAGTACATACTGATTTTAATACCAATTTGTAGTACATTGCCATTTTTTATCTAGCCATTTCTACAGTATTGTCATTCTTATTAGTATTTGTTAGTACAACTGTATTTGTATTACAATTTTTCTTTTTTTCTTGTTTTCTTTTCTGGACCTTGCAGTGGAGCTTGCTCTGTGAGTGCATGATCCAGGCCTCTTGGCAAAGTTTATAAATAAATAAATAAATTCCCATTCCCATTCCCATTCCCATTCCCATTCCCATTCCCAAACCCTTGCCTTCCTCTCAGTAGGGTTTATGAATAGCAGTACATACTAGAGACTTCTATTATCAACCTACATTACTGAGACTTGTTGTGAGTGTCAATATTCCTGGTGCTGGTGCTCCTTTACTTTCAATGAATGCAGACAACTCATCACTGCAAGGCAACAAACAGTGTGATACATTAATTTGACTTATAATCATTTCAACTAGTAGTAGTATTACAGATTAAAGTAGTGCATTTGACAGGTTTTTTAGCAGCTGAAGAAAGTATTTATACTATTAATTGTGGACACCAACACCTTGCTCAATTTTTTTGTCCAACCCGCCCCTTCAAATGTGCTGACAGCAGGCAATTTTGCCGTCTACAGGCAATTATTTGCCTCTTAGTTCACACTAATTTCCCCAAGACCCTTGGCCCTTTCTGTCCACTACTACATTTATGTTGCCTACTACTGTGAGTCATTTTGAGAGTGCAATATTTACAAAAATGTTGCCTTGGTAGTTTCTCAAAAATCTTTGTTAAAATAGTACCATTACATATTGTTGAAATTTGTGATCTTGAAAGAAAAGCATGACAGTCATGAGTGCATGGGAGAAGCTCAGATGAAAGCTATGAACTTGGCTTTGGTGTTGTTTACTTACCTATATTTTGTTAACACTTCAACTGCTCTGGGGTGGTTTGCGCAGTACATCATGTACAACTCCTTCATCTGTCAACACAAATTAAACCAATTGAAACAAAACTTCCATTATTACTTGAATAAACACTTAGAGAGGCTATTACAAATCCAGTACCTTTAAGAGAGGAGTTTATTCAAGAGATGTTTTATCATAATGGGGCATTTAATTTTTGGGTGTTACTTTTGGATTTGAAACGGCCAAGTTTATCACAGCAATAGTAGTCTTCTACACAGCCATTATTTAAGTCATTACATGTAATACTCCTCCTCACTAATGGCTGCTCACACCCAAACCACATTCCTTCTTCTCTGTGTCAAAGCAACAGATAACACCTCAGGTTGATGCAAGTACAATTTGTGAATGTTGATTTTGCTGATTTTCGTGTTAGTGGACAACTGTGGCTCAACGATCAAGCAAGCATTAACATTATAGGCATGGGGCGCGACAAAAGCACTGTACGATAGCCCAAGACTAGTGAAGCGAACTATCGGCCTAGTATATTTTTAATGCAGTTTGCCCAATGGACAAGCAACATATGTTGAAAGAGGTGTGTGTAGAAGACAGTTCCCAAACAAAATAAAATGTTAGGAATGTTTTAACAATGCAAGAAAATGTCAAAGGTGAACAACAGAAATTGAATCAATGCATAAAATCGCGTGCCAGTTTCTGACTGGTGAACGTATTGACAGATGACGTAATTTGATAACAAGGAAATCAGTAATGAGAATACCCTGGTTCTTATAGCAGGCGTTTCTTCCTTTCTCCGCCGTTCCTTTTTTGTGCACCCTCCCCTTCCCCGTTTACGCCTGCCACGCAGGGGGTGACAGGCTATGTTCCACTAGCAGTGGTTCTAGATTGCAAGAAAACAATAAACCTGTGAACACAAGTTTTTATTGAACACAAGTTTTTATTATCTGTCATGTGACAAAACACTCCATGGTTCTAGAAGTATTTTGGTGGTGTTGTCTGGGTTTTTCAACACTACCATTTTGAACAAGGCAAAGGACTTGGGGGCACAAATGTTTACAACAGTTATGACAAAACGGCATTTATTCAATACAGTAAAGGAGAAGAGTTAGAATACACCGTACCTGAGGAGCAATCTGTAAGAAATTAGCTCCCATTCTTTGTTGCGGTAAGGGAAGACTATAGAAAACAGATTAAAAAAAGACATTTGAAAAATGCATTAATGCACCTAAAAATATACCATCTGAACACTAACTAAAAACTAAAAATAGGTGACATAGCCCCTTTAAGGTACTGCTACAGAAGACAACTTTGAACCAGGCACTAAACAGTGGCTCTTGAAAAAAGGAGGCCACCAGCCAAGACATCGCTTGGCTAATGTAGCTTGAGTTGTTGTATGTTTGTCTGTCGGAACAACAAGGACTACAACAGTCATCCAGGGGTTATTGGGGCTGGGCCTGTCTGGGAGTGTACAGATGGCTGACAAGGCCAATCCGTGCTTAGAAGGTGTATTGGCAAGGAGGGGGTTTGACCAACTTCCCCACTATTTGTGCCTTCCCGTGGGCTAGCTGTGATGTCACTTACTGTGAACATTCATCCATGACGTTAAAAAACATCTGCTGAAACTGGACAAGTTCTTCAAAGTTTCCAGCCAGTACTTTCATGTCTTTAGCTGGTAATCTATAATATATCAAACAAATGTGTTGTGATGAGGATCTGAAGTAACATAAATCAACTTATAAGTATGGTTGGAATATTATTCTGAAGAAGGGACTTTAGCTGCCCATAAACCTAAAGGAGGAAATAAACAATGTAGATCACCCACACCCTAAGTTGAGAATATAATTTTTTTCAAAAGAAATCATAGAGCAAAACTTGAGAAAGGTTGATTAAATTCTGTAGATGTGAATTTACAGTGTGCTGATCATTAAAACTGGAGAAATCATTGACCTAAGTCTATGCATATTATAGCTTTGAAGCACTATTAACATGATGTGTACATGTACCTAGAAAGAAAATTTATACTTACATATTTGATGTCTGCAGTGGTTTCAAGTAATTCTGCAGTAAGGCCTGTTATGTAAAAAGAAAATAAAGCACAAACATCAGTCAGAGGCAACAAAAAGGGTGGGGGGGTGCCGCTGGGACTCTGAAACCCTTACTCTATACCAGACCATGTTTAGCTGCCTTTTGCAATCCTATCCTAGGCCAGACACCAAAAATCACTACCCTATCCCAGACTCTCTATTAATTTTTTTTTTCCAGAAACTCTATCTTCATGTCACTGATCCATTTCCTGGTAATGATACCCTAATCTTTTGTAATTAAGGAAATCTTGTCATGTATTACAGTAAGTAACAAGAAACAGGCTTTACACCTAAATACTTACTTGTAGCTCACTAACATGAGCTCTTTCGGTGTCCAAAATATTTTGAATCACCTACAAAATTATAACCACAAAAACAAGGATAAAGAATAAAACAAGACAACAGACAACAAGTATTTTACAAAAGAACACTGCCTTTCTTGTGACAAGTTCACAAATTAATATACTGTGCCCCATTACAAGACCCTTAGTGGTCAACCAGAAGTCTGAAACTACTAAATAAATGTATCTACTGAGAAGTTTCTGACAGCATGTTAATCCTTTCACTACTATGAGTGCTTATTAAAACACAAAACAGAAAAATATTTGCCAAAAAAATTTTAATGTAAAGAAGAAACAGACAGTACCACAGGAAAGTACTACTCAATAGCTTTCATTTGAATGGTCACACTTTAGGATTTCATCCACAGACTCACAAGTTACAGTGTAGAACCACCTTGTACAGCATAATAAACAGTAGCACAGGAAAGTACTGCTCAGTAGCTTTCATTTGAATGGTCACACTTTAGGATTTCATCCACAGACTCAAAAGTTAGAACCACCTTGTACAGCATAATAAACAGTACCACAGGAAAGTACTGCTCAATAGCTTTCATTTGAATGGTCACACTTTAGGATTTCATCCACAGACTCACAAGTTAGAATCACCTTGTACAGCATAATAAACAGTAACACAGGAAAGTACTACTCAATAGCTTTCATTTGAATGGTCACACTTTAGGATTTCATCCACAGACTCACAAGTTAGAATCACCTTGTACAGCATAATAAACAGTAACACAGGAAAGTACTACTCAATAGCTTTCATTTGAATGGTCACACTTTAGGATTTCATCCACAGACTCACAAGTTAGAATCACCTTGTACAGCATAATAAACAGTAACACTGGAAAGTACTGCTCAGCAGCTTTCTTTTGAATGGTCACACTTTAGGAATTTGTTTTAACTGAATTTCAATAACAGTCACTCACCAAGTTATGATAGACCCTTGCGCTTTCACGTTTGTTCGATGATAATGATGAAGGCTGTGGTGTGATTGGTGTGGTGGGTTCAGGACCTAAACACAAATCAACAGTTACATGTGTGTACACAGAATATATTTTTTTACAATGTTTGTGACCTAGAAGGCTTCACTTGAGATCTGACATCTAAACTCAAGTGGTTACATGTACCTTCTTTGTCCTGATTTTCACTCAAATACTTATAGTAACATGCTCAGATGGTGCCTATATTTTTGTAAGGGATAAACCATAAGATTTCTAAGGGGGGGAGGGGGGTGATCTTGTCTGTGGTCGGTGCTCAATATTTTTTCCTTGATCTGTGTTTCTGCAAAGCTTCAGTTCGAGCTTTCACAGTTCTAGAATATTGTTTCCCCATCCATCTGGCTTGCAGGATATTTTTTTTCAAATTCACAAAAATCTCTTCCCCCCCCCCCCCAACTCTCCTTTCAGAAGTAAAATGGTTGGTCCCTTAGCTCTGGTAGCTACATAAAAAGGTTATTGAAACCCCTGGCATTGAGCATTTAATGAAAAGTAGGCTTCTACTCTTGTGAGTTCTAACACTGCAGCCTGCAACATTTATGGCACTTTGCAACTTGTCTCACCCTGCTTGTAACATAATCCGTTGCACTGCAACTTGCAAGAAAAACAATTGCCTTCATGTAACAAAATTTTTAATTTACAGCCTGGGAGCAATGTCACTTACTTGCTGATATTTCTTTAACATAGTTGCTAGGAAACCACCCAACCTTGCCGTTCAATGTCCCTTCCCACCATCCTCCATCGACAGCCTGCAAAGAAAAAAATATTATAAATGAATCAGTTATTCTTGAGGTGCTGTTAGCAGGGGTGTGGATGTTCCTAGCCTGAGTTTCAAACTTATCATTTTGCAATTTTGTGAGTTCCATGTGTCACTGTCAAGGTTTTGTGCTAGCACACCATCCAGAAGTTTGCAATTTCACGAAATCTTGTCATTCCTCTTTGTTTCACTCATTTGAATTTAACATTATTATGTGAACTGCAGATTTGAGTGATAGATGTGATCATCGCAGTGATCTAATCAACTTATGCAGCTAAAAAGAAACCTGAAAAGAATATTCAGGTTCGGCTGGGATTGAAACCCATGACATTTGCAACAACCAGACACAACACTCTATCCATTTGAGTTAATCAACCAACAAGAGAGCAGACCAATAATTATTGTGAGTTAACAATAATTGTGAACTCAATAATAATGTTATAAAAGTCTTGGCAATAATTATATGTTTTCTCCAGTTGAACAATACAATGCAGTGATCGACCTTCCTTCAGACTCAACTTTCTTTCAAAAATTTGAGCTTCTAAACTCGGTGTGGGGCTGAAAATTTAACCATTAAAATTGCAACAAATTTCTACTAAACCAACCTTAGTGACTTCAAGGATATCTCCTCTCTCAAAGCAAAGCTAGAAAAAAAAAAACACAGAATAACTTAAGACTAGTAGTAATCACATATTAAAAAAGCATGTTCGATGCCAGGGCAAATCTGAGCACGAGAATGAAAGGGAGGCTTGGAGTGGGTACAAGTATGAAATCCAGCCAAGAGGTGCCCCTGAAAAATGTGTAGGGCGGCTAATTTGGTGTTGACGGAAAAAAATTTCAAAAAAGCATGCATCCTGGAGGTTAGGAAGTGTTCTCCTATTGCTGAATGCAGCAACAATATAAGATCTGATGGTTTTCTTCAAATAGATTTTTTAAAATACATAAGGCATCAATAATTTTTGTTAAAATAAGAATCCTGCTCAGCATAGACTTGTTCAAAAACATGCTATTGTTGCTATTTTTTGTGAGAGAAAGCCGACCTTTTGGCAATGCTGCCTTCATCAGGGCACAAAACTTGCAAGTGACTTTAGAGAAATTAGTTAATTAGCGTCATTTCTGAATTTAGTTACTTTTTGTGCTGCGACGAAGACAGCATTGCCATAATGTCAGCTTTCAAAAATAGCAAAAACAGCATTTTTAAAACAATATTATATTATTGTACCTCATCATCATCCCGTCCACTGAATGAAAAAGCTGCTTTGACAAGGTGGATTCCACCTCCATAATCTGTCATCTCCTAAAGCAAAATCAGCCGCAGAACATTAGGATGAAACACAAAAAATGGAAAAAAAAAGATGGTTTTAATTAGCAACTGAGTTAATAAGGTATCATTGGCCACCATAAAAATACTTCTTATTAAAAAGCTGGCATTTTGAGCGCGTTTTTTGTCAGAGTGGATACACTCCTAAAGGGCTGGCTCTCAAACTTTCAGCTTTTGAATCTCATTACGGTGGCCAATTTACCCTGGGGGAAGGGGGGACTCTCTATAATGGGCTATACGCGGGTACCTTTTTGAAGCTGGAGGTATATGAAAGGGTCGGGATTTCAAGAGTTGAAGTATTTGGAAGGGTAGGGATTTCACAAAGAAAAGGAAAAGGTAGCGAAAACAAGAGTTGAAGCATAAAAACAGTAGGGAAAACTGCCATTCAAGTATTATAAATAGGGCCTTTCAAAATATATCAAACAGATGCATGTTTATATGAAAGGGGTACCATTTTCAATGATTGGTATATGAAAGGGGTACCTTTTCTGTCAAAAACGGTATCTGAAAGGGTAAGGGTTTGGACCTCGGAATGGACTCAGTTGATAAAACCATTTTTTTTTGTTTCACTCCAACACCAACACAGCAGGGGTGTAGCTACTTACAAGATGTATTGTGTCTTCAGTGGGTTCTTTCTCCGAGTCTTGTGTTTTTGTAGTATTTGTTGTCACTTCATGGTGTTGAGTAAACTGCTTTCCCAAACCATATCCTAAACACAATGAAAAAGGCAAGTGTGAAACAATTCAGCTAGAAGCTCTGAACATTAAGAGGTCACGACTCCAACCAACCAATAAGTTGGCTCTGTTTATGGGAAGTCAACCTCGCCAGTTGAAAGCTTAAAGGGACATTGTCCTGGCTGAAATATCGTGTTTTCATGATTATGGCCAGGAGCTTGGTTTCAGCTTACTTTATTATATTGAAATTGAAAGAAACCATTGCCAAAGGCAATAGAAGCAAAGAAATAAGTACTAAACAGACAACATAACGGCTAGAAAAAGTCAAAATTTCACAAGAATGGCAAGTTTGATTTCCTGACCACCTATCAATAAATCAAATTTCATGAACTGTAATCCACTTCAATCCTTGCAATCCTGCACTTTATCTCAAAACTACTGCTTTTGTTCTGCTCTACAGAATCTTTTTATCCATCTAAGTTGTATATTTGGTGGCATTTGGCAATATAACATGGAAATAAGCAAAGCAAAATTTTGCTATTTTGGCGGGTCAGGGTCCCTTTAACTCCTATACCACATTAAAATACTCACTGAAGCCGTGTTCACACTAAACCCTAATTAAATTCAACTGAAGTATAATTCAGGCTATCATGCTCCATTCAATTTTATTCAGTTATGTTTCCCTTCACATCTGTGAAAATACAAATAAACTAGGCAGGGTAACCCCCTCACAATCTGAAGTTGAAAACAAAATGATCGACTTCATTGCTGCCAAATTTAATTTGTTTAGTGACCACTTTTTTTCATCTTTATCTATCAGTGTCAGGCAGAACTATAAGGTTAAAACAAAAATAAAAACAAGGAAAAGTCGCTGGTACATCTGTACTCTGGTTTTATTAATAAACAATATATTTACCATTTTTCTGGTTGTTTTGCACATGCACAAAATGGCTCATAAAAAGCACAAAGATGTACAACACACCTGCAGAGCATTTGGCATGACTCATTGATTAATCCTTTAGTAACAATTCTACCGGTCAAGTTATAAATTCTTGATCAAAATAAATGACATGTAGTTACATAGCTACACAGCAATTAAATATCCTTATAAAAAAACTTAACACACTGAAGTCATTTCTTTATTTTAACCTGATTCAGTTAACATTACAGGACAATAGTTCATGTGTCTTTGCTCTTGGCAAATATCTCATCATTTTCTTCATAAATGATTCCCAAGCTTCATTCATTTTTCTTCCAACTCCAACTCTTTTTGGCTAGTTCATCTTCCTTCCATTTCCATAAATAATTGTTGCTGTTGCCTTTTCGGTACTTCAGCAAATGTTGATAATGCTTCAAAAATTTTATCCCCTTTGCAAGGTTTCTTGTGTTTCTTGCTAGTAAATTCTGGATCTTTAACAGATGTAGAAATTAAGCTGCGTAGAAACATGTTCCATTCCTTTGCTTGCGATGTTACGATTCTTCGCCAGGCTTAAGTTGCTTGGCTTTGCACATCTGTCCTTCTCATTTGGAGTTGCGACAACGCATACATCTTCCTTCGAGGGCAATGAGAATGAAACATCAGCCATACTGCCCAAAGTTCCGTCAACATCATCAGTATACGCCACCTCAGAAATCTTTCCATCTTCTTTAGAACTGCTTGGCATCGAGTCAACGATGACTGTCAGTTTGGAGGTTGGTTTGCAGCCAAGAACACGGTCCATTAATTTTATTCAAAAATCTCCCATTCTTGTCACTGGTTACCGGATATTTTGTTATCATTGCAAATCTTGCAATCTGTTTGCTTTAAGTTGTTTACCTTAACACGTCACTGTTGTGCACTTCTTGAGTACCCTCCATCAGCCATCCCTTGGCTTATTTTACCTCATACGAGTTTCTTGTTGTGCATAGTATTAACTCATTCCATGCCACCTCTTTGCTCCCTAAGGCGATTAGAAGTTTGTTCTCCTCAAACCACCATATGTCCACCATTTTGTTGAATCACGCAGTGTAATTACTTCAAACAAACCCCATTAGGTTGTTTGAAGTAATTATACTCCAATTATAATCAGGGACTGTAATTATAGTTAATGTGAACCCATTCTAAATTTAATTTGATTAAAATTCAATCATAATCGAGTCCTAATGTGAACATGGCTTAAGATAAAGTACCCCTATTCATAATCAAATCTTCCAGGTACATTATACCTTTCATTTTAGGCTACAATTTTCAACCACCATCAAACTGCCATGTTCCAGCAGCATGCTTAAAACTTTGCAGGTGATTTTCAATAAACATCCACATAAGTGCTCCAAATCGTTGTCCGAATAACTATTAACATTTTTCAATCTTTATTTTGTTTTTGAAGTGATGGGAAGCGTGTTTTGCAGTGGTGCTATGAGATTTCACTTGCAAACTCGAACTCAGGTTAGATCAGCATTCAAAATAGGTTAAAAGTGTACCCAGCATTCAAGATAGGTACATGTAAGCTGACCCTAACCCCAGCACAAATCTAACTCTAACACAAAGCTAACCCTACATGTAGCTTACTCTAACACAAAGCTAACCCTACATGTAGCTTACTCTAGCACAAAGCTAACCCTACATGTAGCTTACTCTAACACAAAGCTAACCCTACATGTAGCTTACTCTAGCACAAAGCTAACCCTTTGTGCAGCTTACCCTAACACAAAGCTAACCCTACATGTAGCTTACTCTAACACAAAGCTAACCTTACATGTAGCTTACTCTAACACAAAGCTAACCCTACATGTAGCTTACTCTAACACAAAGCTAACCCTACATGTAGCTTACTCTAACACAAAGCTAACCCTACATGTAGCTTACTCTAGCACAAAGCTAACCCTACAAGTAGCTTTCTCTAACACAAAGCTAACCCTACATGTAGCTTACTCTAACACAAAGCTAACCCTACAAGTAGCTTTCTCTAACACAAAGCTTATCCTACATGCAGCTTACTCTAACACAAAGCTAACCCAACATGCAGCTTACTCTAACACAAAGCTAACCCAACATGTAGCTTACTCTAACACAAAGCTAACCCTACATGTAGCTTACTCTAACACAAAGCTTATCCTACATGTAGCTTACTCTAGCACAAAGCTAACCCTACATGTAGCTTACTCTAACACAAAGCTTATCCTACATGTAGCTTACTCTAACACAAAGCTAACCCTACATGTAGCTTACTCTAGCACAAAGCTAACCCTTCATGTAGCTTACTCTAACATAAAGCTAACCCTTCATGTAGCTTACAGAGTAAGCTACATGAAGGGTTAGCTTTGTGTTAGAGTTAGCTACATGTAGGGTTAGCTTTGTGTTAGAGTAAGCTACATGTAGGGTTAGCTTTGTGCTAGAGTAAGCTGCATGTAGGATAAGCTTTGTGTTAGAATAAGCTACATGTAGGGTTAGCTTACCTAGATTGAACACTGGGTACACAACCCAGTATTCAACCAAGTATTCAACCTGTGAACGGATTTTACCTGCAACATATCCACCTCTAATAAGCCGTAAGAACTTAATTTTTTTAGTGGCACTTAACTGAAGCAATAAATGACAAGCTCCCAAAATTTAAAAAAAAAAAACATTAGCAGTGAATGCAGAAGGACATAACCTTGACTAGAGCTGAGACGAATGACGATGATATTACACTGTAACTACATCAATATACCAACAAGAATACTAATATCAACAATTTTTTAATTAATAAGATAAAGGATAATTTTTGCAATAGATTATTTACAAAGAGCCCAATTTTACTCAGGATCTGATCAGTTGTTTACAATTTCCGGAAATTTTGGTTGGTATTTAGTATTTACATGGGAGGATTGTTTTGGTTTTTCCAAGCAATACAATCTGATCCAGAATATTAGAAATTGGTGGTTCTGGAAAGGTATACACAAGTTCTCAAACAAAATATTCTAGTTCCGTGGTTAAACATTTTTTTTCTCGGAAAATTCTTGAAATCTTGGACTGGTTTTATGTTAACAATTTCTGCACCATTGTTTGAATGAACCATTTTCTGACATGTAATTAAATGGTAAAGGGCTTTTGAGTCTTTTGTTCGCCCCAGAAGCTAATCAACTGGAAAATGTTTAAACGATTTTGTGGTCAAACGTTTCAAAACAACGACAAGAACAAAAAAAAATGTCCAAAATCAACTGGCAGTAGTTCAGCCTTTCTTTCAGCAAATTTAGTTGCGATCAAGTAACCAAGCTGATCTACTTCCTGAAAGATCTATACACAGAGACACAAAGAGATTCAAAGAAAATTCAAAGCAAATATTTATAAGCCTTAAAAAAAATGAATGACTTACGAAGGCCTGACTTAATTCTTTGCAACATGGAAGTTTTCCTCTCACAGGAAACCACTAAAGCTATCAACTTTGATTTGTGAAGTAAACCAGCTGAACACATTGGACTTACAGTACGACTAAAACCAAAAAGTGAAAGACTTGAACACACGTTTGAGATTTTGAGCTGAAGTGAATGAAGCCAGTTTCGATTCGGGGCTTGAGAAACGCGATACTCGAACCTTCCGTGTTTCAAAACAAACAAATTGCCAAATACGGTGGGGTTTTTTACAATTTCTCTTATTTCGGCTCACTTCCTCTTTGTAGGATTCTATATATGAAATATCATGTGAACATGAGTCATGGCGGAACAACAACACAAGCTTGGGAAACTTAATATTATAGCAATATATTCACTTATATATCACGAGGGAATTTCAACTTTGGAAACAACCAAACTTAGTCAGAGGTTGATAAAAAGTACATGACGATCGAAAACATCACACGAATTCTCTCAGTTGCAAAATTATGACAAAATAAACTAAGCCATTGTTTTACAATGTGTCCTTTGAACATAAATAAGTTGTAATACTTATGAAAAAGATTACGCGTGTTGCACTTCGCAAGAACAAATGGAAATAGTCACGCTATAAAACGAACTTTATCAAGACTTACGTGTATTTCTTCGCAGTCGAAAGGCGAGTTTAAGGGCAGAGAAGCAATGATTGGACAAGTTTTGTCCACCTTTGAATAATCCCCTCGAGAACAGCCTCGATAAATCAAATCGAATCCAAAGTTTTAAACGTGCGAAGCACAATTCTTCGCTTTGGACAGCAAATCATTAAACCGGAACTCGTCTCGATAAACACTCTTTGCGGATTTAAATTGCCTTCAGTTTCGAATGAATTTGCTGCTCAAGCTAGAGACGAAACTTTGCTGTCACACGAGCACGACCCTGTGCTTTGTTCGACGTCGATATGCCAGGCACATGACAATCAATCAATGAAATTGACAGAATCTTTCTCCGATGAACAAAAACCCAGGACTACAGCTCAATTTACAAAAAAATCTAAACATCAACTTACCAGTAGCGACATTTTCTAAACTGTCAAGAGTTTGCAGGACGCGGATGAAGCCTTCTTCGCTCTCAAGGTCGCTTGGAGAAAAAATCTACACACACAAACATGGCGCACATTACTTGTTGAGCACGCTCAGATGGCACATGAAATTTTAATGCATGAACGCCAATGTTTATTTTAAATAATCATAATATGCGAAAATTATTCATGTTTGGCGTCAAACCTCGTCGTCCTTCAGTTGCAGTTCTTGGCAGGCGCTCAAAAATGCCCTGACGTTGTCCAAACACTCGTCCTCTGTGACCGGCTCTTGATGTATCTACAAAACAGAGACCAGCGGACAGAGTGCAAGAGTGAAATTGACAATGCTCATTTACATGACAAAATAACTAAACAGATTTTCACTGCTGCTAAATACTAATTCGTTCGCTCACCTTATTTATTGTGCCTGGCTTTAATCGATTCACTAAACGACACAGAATCGAGCCGTCTTTCAAAATCTCCAGCAGAAAGCTGTCAAGCTCATGATCGCCCGCATTTTGCCGCTGTTCCAAAAGACCCAAAGCAACAAACCAGCTTTCGATTTGGCGTGGTTTGAGTCGCATTTTGATACAAATTTAGATGATCGGCGGTCGGCGCTCGCGCTGTTGGCGAGAGAGAGACCCGCACAAAATAATTCTCTCCAACTGAGTGACAGGGTAGTTCAAATTCCTATGATCGTTCATCGGGTGGAACGGCATTCCTCGCTAATTCATGCCTAAATAAAGCGAACAGGAAGCGAGTAATCATCGTTGTAATCATCATAAATTACGCGCCTTTCGGACAACAATGAAATGTACAACTTCGAAAATTTTCCCGCCAAGTTATCAACCAAATTGGCTCTCTAAAGTTTTTTAAAATAAGAATAGGTTTTAGAAAGAGTGATAAGCAAGACCTTGCGACTATTCCAAGATTTCAAAGTTCTTTGCCATCAAATAAGAAAAATAACCAAGGGATTTTTCAAACCAAGCGTGTTTTAGTGACGTGTGGGAAATAAGGGAAGACTACCACGATTTCCTGTAAGTGTCAAATATGAACCCCTCCCCAACTGAAAATTGATTGGAAGAGTTTATAAAACCCGATTTCCAAGGGGAAACGTCACAAAGTTAACCTTTTGAACGGAACCAAAAAAAAAGACGTTCACGTAAAATTTTGACCGTGAGCACCGTCTTTGATGCGGGTTGATCGCGGAGTCGAACAGATTCAGGATTCACTTGGTGTACTTGGTGTGTTGTTTATATTTGTTGCTGATTGTTGACAATGAGTTATATACAACCAAGATAAATTTGATCTATTTATGATTTACCACAAACGAAACTTAAAACCGTTCCGTTTTCTCTCTTCGGTTACCGACAACAGCAGATGTCTTTACAGACTAGTCAGTTCCCCTCAGGGCGTGGTCTTTAACTGACGGAAGCCGAAAAACATTCTGAACCAACCTCAAGTATTTGTAGAGATAAGTCTGAAAAGTTCGAATGCTGTATTCGAACATTTGATGGATCTTTTAATTAGCAATGTAATACATGTTAATATTTATTGTATTCTTTATTGTAATTAGTTTTTTAAAAACCATTTAGTGGAAAAACTAATAAATCTAAATGAAATGAAATTGATCTGTATTTGGACTTCGCTTTTGGACTACGCATTTGGACTACGCTTTGAAGATGGTGATCGCAATTCACGTATAAACAAAATCTCTAATGTATAGTGATGTATAGCTGTGTATAGTGATGTATAGTTGTGTATAGTGATGTATAGTGTTGTATAGCGATGTATAGCTGTATATTGTATAGCTGTTTATAGTTATGTATAGTTGTGTATAGTGATGTATAGCTGTATATAGTATCGTGTAGTTGTGTTGACTATAAAACATTTTATAAAATAAATGTGATACTACGCGCGTTCTGATTGGCCAAAGACCTATTAACTATTGTACCGGTAAACTCATAGAAAACCGCGCAAGCGAAACTGTAAAGTAAACAAAGTTCAATTTTCCACTGCATCAACACAAGCGTGAGGAGAAAGAATTTCACAACTCGAGCCGGTTTAGTGTCTTATTGCATATTGTGGTCTGTTAGAAGATGAGAAGAGAAGATATGTTTCTTGTAAACGATAAGTTGCTGCTCAAACCTACAAAATAAAAAAAAAATTCCCACGCACGCAAGCAAAAAACGGCTTAACGACAAAAGAACACTAAGCTTTAATATTTTAAAACTGATATCAACAACAGGAATATATTTTCATTTAACATTGGCTTGGAAAGGCTTACATGCAGCGATCAATGACAATCAAAACAACCTCGATATGTACTTTGTGAAGTTCATTGAACTGAAGGTTTAGCTATTAGTGGAAAGCTCAAAAATTATGGATCCCAAAGAGAAAACAATGCCTTTCAAACTGAGGAATTTTCGATTGAAATTCACTGAACTGAAGTTTATAAATGTTCCTACAAATCCTAAGATAACTTCTAAATAAGATGGATTTTCACAGTGGAATTAAAAAGCAAGGCTTAAGCTTATAGCTTTGTTGTTTAGGATAAGGCTTAATTATTTTACGCCGATTCCATTTACACGCTTTATCGTGTTTTGTTTTTGAGATTTTTTCATGGAATACTTTTGTACCGGATGCAGTTTAAATTCTGATTATGTGTCCAAGCAAGGATGATCAATTAGCAAGAAGAAAATGAAGCCAACAAAAATTATAGGTTTATGGTTAAACAAATTATTTGCATGGAATGATCAAACAATTCAACTGTAGGCTTAAAAAACAATGAGTTTAGTTTTCATTCAGAACTTAAAATGTAGAGAAGTACGGGCTTCATTGTACACTTCAAAGTAAGTGGACAAAGTCGAAAACATTTTCAGAAGCTGAGTTTCTGGAACTAACCTTTATTCCAATTGAAAAATTCTTGACAAGAAGGCAATCTTTGAATCTAACATACGCCATAAAAATTTTAGGCTTTCAAACTTTCCTCGTACATTCATGTTTGCGGCGGCAGATTCCGGACACAATTTTCTGGATTTCCCATTCAAAGAACTTTTGAATCATTGAATATATTTTCTTCTTTCAGCTGATAAATTCCAACTGATGAATTTCAAAGCGCGAAAACTTTTCATCACTTTCGTTGAACCCGTGAATTTGTCAGTGCAGCTTTGTCAGTAGGCTCAGTCTCCAGCCGTGGGTGTCTCGATGCGCCCGCGATTCTCTCCACCTCACCTGAGGTGGAGAGAATCGCGGGCGCATCGAGACACCCACGGCTGGAGACTGAGCCTACTTTGTCAGTGGCATCGTGTAAAGTTCATTCTTTCAGCCGCTCTGATTGGTTTTCCCGGTCATATGATGAATGTTATGAGAACAAGCTACTTGATCGGCACAAAACTACAACAAATTTATCTCTTTCCAAACGCTTTTCATAGTTATTTCATGAAAGCAATAGAACACATTTTCTATGACTTTACCGGCGTAATAGAACCACGCGGGGTGTTGGGAGAACACGAGAAAAGCTTGTAAACCACGAGCCGTAGGCTCGTGGTTTACAAGCTTTTCTCGTGTTCTCCCAACACCCCGCGTGGTTCTATTACGCCGGTAAAGTCATAGAAAATGTGTTCTATTGCTTAAATAATATCTCAGGACATATCATGGAATACTGACCGATAATATCACCCGATTACAAAGTCTTGGACATGCTTTGCTTTGAGTTGGACAAGTCAATTAGTATGTAGCGGCCAATCAGATGCGAGGTGAAACCTTGACACTAAACTGCAAAACCGTGAACGATCTATTGCACCACATTGGATCAATACAAACAATGATAAGGAAAAACAGACCACTGCAAAAGACCTAGCTCGGTTTTCTTTGTTCTTTTCAGGGGAATATATCACATAACCCCTCGCTCCTGGTCAATAACCCTTACAAAATGGCTATTGTTGGCCAAACCTAGCATCTGTAACATGATCAGCGATCAAAACTAGAAAGCAGACGCAGACAGCTGTTTCGTTTTTTTTTTCTTTGGAACCGATGAAATAAGATGAAACCGCAGGAAAACTATGAAAACGGGAAAGAGGAAATACTACTGGACTGTTTCTTTGCGAAATATATATACGATTTATAAACATATATGTCATCTATTTCTCTTTGTAGTTTTTTGAAAGCATGTCCGGAAGTGATTTCAGTGTAAAACCAATGCAAGGATCACTTGTTTCAGGTTAATTTCAAAGCATGTTCAAATGAAATCGTTCGTAATTTTCTGATTTTTACAACTATCGGCGTTGTTGTAAAAAGAACTGAAGACGAGCGACAATTCCGTGGTTAGGGAGAACTCCCATATAATAGTGGCGAGAATACTTGTCGCAAAAAAAAAAACGCCGAATAGGTTCCATAATCAAGTAATAATAGGCGTGACTTCTACTGATTTTTACTTTATCCTGATTCCTACTGATTTTTATCCACTTGGCAATTACTGTCAACATAAGATAACCATGCATTTCACGACTTTCATCGGAAAAAAATTGTACTCGCACTGCATGTGGAGATTTTGTAAGCAATAAAATAGATCCAAGAGAAAATAATTGGGCAGTGTCCAATTATAATCTCTTGATAGATCTCAATCGTTTGTTCCCCTAGCAAGTACTAATTTTGAAAGTGAACACTCTGAAGGGTATCAAAGTAGCATTTTTTTTACCCTAAGTTAACCAGCATCTCCACCGCAATTTCATAGCAGTTTCCCAGGTAACGACATTCTGCAATTACAAAAACACTCTGGTAACATTCTGGTAATATTCTGCAATAGGTCACTTTGAAAAATACCATAATACTCTATAAGTGCAGGTTTGGGTGGTGCTTGATGTAAGCCTGATTTTTCCAATTTCTTATGTTTTCAGCACGAACTGCACGTGCTATGCTTCAACTTCTTGTCAATTTGCATACGGTGCAAATTTGTATACGAACACACAATGCTACGTCCTAGAGTTCCTACATGTACTCTGAATTCCACTGAGCCATTCTAACAAAGGAGACTTGAATCAGTAATTACACCCAGGTGAGGCTGAGCCTGCACATAAAAGATTATCATGGTATTTTTCGAACTGGCCTATTACAAAAACAGTTTTTTTCTACAATGACCTACAATACCCAAACTTCACCATCATCACCGCGTCATCGTCATCATCATCATTACCGTCATCGTCACCGTCACATCATCGTCACCCTTGCGCGTGCACGTTTTTTTGGAAGCAACTAAACGTAAACGTAAGCAAACACAGAGCCACTTTCGCCTGTTGGTATCGATCCTAAATAGTGATGTGGGATTCCCAAATAACAGTTTCACTGCGTTTATATGAGCTCCTGGCAACAGTGAAACTGAAACTGTTCGCAGTTTTAGAACTGATTCTATTTTACAATTTTTTGCGTGATTGTGGTTTTCCTTATTTTGCATTTATTATTTTTAGCTTATTTCATTTAGTGACTTTAATTTAAGACTGGACTCGTCTGAAAACCACCTATGGGACGTGCCGCTGCAACATGTCCTTGAGACATGTGCCCGCAACATTTTTCTGTGTGTGCAAACGCTATGATTTTGTCCCTGCTACATGTCCCTCAGTGTTTACTACATAATTTTTTGTCGCTGCTACATGTCCCTCAGTGTCTACTACACAATTTTTTGTCGCTGCTACATGTCGCTGCGATATGTGCCTGCTACATGACCACCTTTAGGGGTAAACATAAATCAGAACCATGCTCACAGAGCGACATTCTGGTACCTTTCAAAGGTTCTTTGAAAAGTTTCCACGAGCATTCTTTTACGTTAGAGGGGAGCAGTAACATGGAACAGTCTGTCAGCGGAGGCTAAGCAGGCCACTACTTTAAATAGTTTTTATTCCGCTATTGTATATTAGTATTTTCTTAACTTAGTTTAGCACTTATTATAGGAGTTTTGTAATTTTTAAGTCTTAACTTTTTCTACTTGGTTTAATGTGCACGGCTCTTTAGAAGATCACTCTTTAGTGATAAGGACTCCGTGGATAAATAAAGTTGTTGTATTGTTAAAGGCCCATGTTCACACAATCTGCTTTGCGCGCTTGTTTTTGTTTTGAAACAGTTCTAGCGTTATGATTGGCTGGCACGTCGATTTTTCGATTTTATTAGTCCGGGTGCGCGAAGCAGATTGGGTGAACATGGGCCTTTAAGAGTAACCCCACCCTCCACTACAAACGAGACACTGCATAGAACACTTATAAGTCATTTATGCATTTTTATTAACAACAGAATAAGTAAGCAGTAAATCCGAGTTGTTTCCTAACATTTTGAGCTGAATTTTCTGATAATTAACAACACTGATTCTTTTTTCGTCTTATGAGCTGGAGAAACTGACACATTCACAGAAAGCATAACACCAGGGAAACAAAATTAGGTTAATTATTGCATAAAAATAATTACTATACATTTTGAAACATTTCTAATTTGCCTTCTACTGTTGCAAGTTAAGATACTACTATGTAACCACAGGCTTGTCATCCCATGTGCGAGTGGTATGCTGTGCTGTCTTCAGTAATCAAAGTCGTTATAGGTGGATTTCAGCTGATGAAATGTTTATCAACAAACCTTTTCAATTCTAAACACCTCTGAGTTTTCAGAGTTTCTTTTGGCTTGTCACAAAATCTTTCTTCCACAAAGCTTTGTTAGTAAGATAATGTGAAAAAGGCAAAAGAAAGGCTGATGCAAATGTCATCAGTGATCAAAGTGTTGTTCCAGTCTTGACACCATAGCGTTATAACTAGTTGGCTTACTTTTTCATTTGTTACCATAATCACCAGCCATCCCAGCCACCTCCCCCTCTCTGCTTTTCTCGGGGGGGGGGGGGGGGGGTACACAGGCCATCCCAGCAGAGTAATGCTAAGGACATTGGTTTGTTGACTTTGTCAACCCTCTCATGAAAACATTCATTCTGAAAATATCAAGAAATTAACTGAATACTCATCATGCATGCAGTAGCTTTCAACTGAATTATCATACTTTGGGAGTTTCATCAATGAGTACAGGTTTGAGCTTGTAAGTGAATTAAATGTTAACATCGCAGTTCTTGAGTGTAAATGAGGCCATTGCAAGTAATATATCAAACATGAGACACAGTGTTTCATCTGATTTCCAAACACTCATTAAACATAAATTTTTCTTTGTATTTTCTTCATGAATTATTAATGAGTTTGACAAGCCCGATGAAAGCCTGGCAGGGATCGGATGAGGGTGACATTTATACTAAAAGCCTGAGGATTGGGGAGGGGGGTCGGGTTAGGGTGGAATTTATACTTAGTAAGGAGATATCAGCAAAAGGGATACCTTAGGGTCACCCAATAGGGGAATCAGACTTTGTTTACCATTTTTGCCTCATTAGCATATGCATATGCATCTCGTTCTCTAATCTACCTACAAAAAAATCAACTCTGAATATTGAAAGAGCAAAGCACAATTTTCTTTCTCTGAAAATTTGATCCCGATATACTAGATACACTTCATGCAATGCTGTATGAACAAAGAATGTATGGCTCATTAGCACTTTTGCCACCCAACCATTTTGCAGTTTTTGATAGCAGATATTCCCTTAAATATTGCATGAGAAAACCTGAAAATTGCATAGATTACTAAATTTAACAAGCTCTTTCAACTTTTGAAGTCAATTTGTATTTAGCACGATGCTTCTTTATGCAGATTTGTGTGCTAATGAAGCAAAATGTAAACAACGACGTCAAACGTCATTGTTTAGATTCCCCTATATCCTCCCGGGATGGCCTCTGATAAGAACAAAACAGATCATAACAAAATTTTATTTAAAATTCTATTAGAGATGAGAATATGCAACTATTAGTAGTAATACTGCTAAAATATAAGACCAATATTAGTGCATGGCATTTAAATTTAAATTTTTTACTAACTTAAGATATTTTGTCAATAGATACTGGTAGTCATGTTTTAACAATGCCACCACATCATCAAACTCTGAAAACTCACAACTTTTTCTTTTGACAGGAGACAAAAGGAAGCTTTGCGTTTAGCTCAAGAAACAGATGTTTCACAGCTCCATTATGAGAAACGTCCAAATAACATCTGAGTAACAAGCACGACATACCACTATCTTGTTAGGAGTAGTGGTTCTGGTTGGTGTCATTAATCCATTCACCCCTAATAGTGATCGGCCAAGTTCTGCATTATAAAAAAGATCAAAATTCCATTTTGTAAAATATCAAAAAACTAACAGTACCACTGGAAAGTACTGCTCAGTAGCTTTCATTTGAATGGTCACACTTTAGGATTTCACCCACAGACTCAAAAGTTAGAACCACCTTGTACAGCATAATAAACAGCACCACAGGAAAGTACTGCTCAGTAGCTTTCAATTGAATGGTCACAGTTTAGGATTTCATCCACAGACTCAAAAGTTAGAACCACCTTGTACAGCATAATAAACAGCACCACAGGAAAGTACTGCTCAGTAGCTTTCAATTGAATGGTCACAGTTTAGGATTTCATCCACAGACTCAAAAGTTAGAAGCACCTTGTACAGCAAAATAAACAGTACCACAGGAAAGTACTGCTCAGTAGCTTTCATTTGAATGGTCACACTTTAGGATTTCAACCAGACTCAAAAATTAGAACTACCTAAAAATTCAGGTTTGAATGGGATCAAGCCTGTATTTTTTTCAGGTTGCTTTTTCAACTGCTTAAGTTGAGAGCACACTGCGAGGATCACAAATTTCTTCATAGCTACTTCTTGAATTGAATGGTTCAGCTGACCCAACCAGAAACACTACAAACATGACAGTCTTCACGAAAGATTTCAAAGATTTTTGATTAAACTTCATTTTACATGAATTTGTCACCTAAACATAATATTTTAACACATAATACTTGACATGGACAAATTCAGTGCTTGCCAAAATATAGAAAAAAAAACATATCTCTTGCTATTATTTAGCATTACCACACAAAATACTTCTTAAAAATTATTACTTCTTAAAACGTTAATCCTTTGACCTCTCTCAACTTCCACTTACAAGCTGTGGGTGTATGGTGACAACAGTGAAATGAAGATGGCACAAGGGTTATTAGAAAATAGCAAGGGAAGGGGAGAGGTATATGTCCTAATGTCCCTTGCCTTTATGGCAGGCAGTGAAAAAGGGGAGGGAAAGGTTGAAATGCAATTAGCACAGAGAGAGCACAGAGCACAAATGACGGAAATTTTCTCTTGCACGCTTCATCCCCTTTTTCCCTCCCCTCTTTAGCGCCTGACATGCAGGCTTAACCCTTTCACTCTCAGGGTCAATTATGGAGACATGTAATGTAGTTCTAACTTTTTAGTCTGTCAACAAAATCCTATGGTGTGACCATTCAAATAAAACCTCTTTGGTCGTACTTTTGCATGGTACCACTTATTTTTCAATATTTTATACAATGAAATTTGGAATTTGTTTTGAACTTTGATTTTTTGCATTCTTGCGAGTTAAAGGGTTAATATGGTCCTGAAGAAAGACCCTTTTTACACCTGCGAAGTGTGACAGGGTCTTTATTAAATGTTTAATATGGGAAATTTGCCTTTCACATGTACTATATTTTCCATTTAAAGTTTAACTTTACTTTTTTAACATATTCATATTGCCTACACTTTTTTCATGGGATGAAATGAAAGGAGGTTCACCATCTTGATAAAATGGGGTATGTTACTGGGGAGATTTGGGGGAAGGGAAAAACAACATCAGAGGGAGCTTCCCAATTGGAGCTTATAATATTTTTTTATATCACAGTTGCATTGTTGGGAAAATACATACATCAGCTTCACAGAGTGACTAATGTAACAAGGGCCATTAAAGCCTGTATGACAGGCACTAAAAAAAGGGGAAGGGGGGATTTTGGGTGCACACGAGGTGAGCAGAGAGAATGCAAAGTGCAAAGAGAGGGTGTGGTACCTCCCCCTTCTCTTTACGCTCTCTCCACACCCAAATCCCCTCTGCCCTTCCCCTTTCCACCACATACCACGCAGGTTAGGGGCACTTAGGACAATTAAAACCAGTCTCTTCAGAACAGCAATAGAGAACTCCAATTTTGTTATTTAATTGCAATCAGTGTTGGGGAAACACAGAATTCCATCTTAGAATTAAGTTTCAATTCTCTATGTTCTGTTCTCCTTTGCAATTGGTTTTCATTGACTTAATGGAACTGGCAATATTAGCCATGCTGCAACTATGTTTAAGCCAAAATAAAAACATTAATGCAGTTTAATGAACTACAGTCAACTCTCTCTAAGATGGACACCGTTGGGACCAGCCCCAACTGTCTGTCTTAGAGAGGTGTCTGGCTTATAGAGAGTCAAGGTAACGTGACACCAATAATTCTGAGACAATAAAGATGAACCTATGCACAATGAATACACGTTTGTTTTAAGTCTGCTTAAAGTCATTTACTTAAGCAAAACCTACAAACTGGAACAAAAATAACATTAGAAAAGTGGACTCGTTTGTTCATATTCAGCACTAACATTTACGTTTTGAAGTATTTTTCACCAAAAAAAAGCACTTCTCAAGTGTCCATTGACAGTTTCAAAGTGTCCATTGTCCGTCTAAGAGAGGTATCCGTCTTATAGAGAGTTTAGTTACAGTAAAATGACTGAAAAACAGCAGGGACCAACACCAGATGTCCGTCTTATAGAGGTGTCCATCTTATAAAGGTGTCCGTTAAGAGAGAGTTGACTGTATTATTTTATAGGAGAATATTTCCTATGTTCAGATTCTCTACTTTGAAGGAAAAGATAATATGCAGAGTTCACTTAATTATAAAAACATTTTACAGAATGCACGAAAAACAATGCAACCCATGATACACTTAATTGTTCTAACAACCTATAGCCGGCATGCTTTATCCTTTTTTCCATGATTTATGAGTTCATTTCCTCTCGGTTTGATCCATCTTTGTAGCTGTTACAGCCAATTGGGAATTTTTGCTGCCATATGCCCTGAATCAGTGAGTATCTACTATCTACATAAATGGATTTGTAGATTGTCCTTGTCTCTGCATGGCTTGCTGCGCCCCGGCGTTCTAAAAAAGCCAATAATTATCAGGATACATTTTAGAAAATTGACGACAAAAAAACTGGAGTGCAAAGAAAGCGAGTAATGCCAAGGGGGGGGGAGGGGGGGGGGGGCATGCTACTCTGTGATAGGAATGACAAAGTGTCCTCCCTCATCTATAAAAATTCAACATGTAACGCACATATTTCTGTCACATATGAGGTAATATGAAAATGACACATAACTTTGTCAAACATGAAGTATGTGTTACTGACCATACTTTCACGCAATCCTGGACACAAGTGAACCATGACTTAAAACATATTATGAGACTTAAACTTGGAATGGCAAGAAAAATGGATGAATATTAACTTGGCTGATTTTTAATCCTTGATTAAAAACACAATTTTTTTTGTAAGGCTGCATTAAACAAGATGAAGAAGGGTGACAACTCCATAACAAAACTATTATTATTTTGCAAAACTAACTTTTCTCTTTTAGGTGTCAGTGAAAGATTTGCTACATGTGTATTTTAACCATGTGCTTTTTAACAAAAAAAAAAAATGATACAAAAAAGACGTGGTGTGCAACTTTACTTATAATGTACCTACCATAAATGGGTTGGCTTGTTGACTTTGTTGCCAACTGCCAAATTGTTGCATTTGTTGTTGTTGTCCAAACTGTCCACCACCCATTCCAGCCATACCACCGCCAAATGCTGCACCCCCCTGATTCCCAAAACCACCACTTGGCTGTCCACCAAATCCACCAGGACTTCCAAACCCAGAGGGCTGCTGCGGACTGCCAAAGCTGCCACCGCCTGACATTGGATTAGCTCCAAATCCACCTGTTGATGTGCCAAACCCAGATGGCATCTGCGCACTTCCAAACCCAGAAGTTGGCTGTGTAGAACCGAATCCTTGATTACTGCCAAACCCAGGTTGGTTTCCACCAAAGTTCATTTGACTTCGCATTTGATGTTGCTGTTGTTGTGGTTGTTGTTGACCGCCACCCATTTTTCCAAACTGGTTCCATGCCATTGCTGTCATGCCAGCACCTCCAAAGCTAAGATTTTGTTGAGTTGATGTGGATGGCATACCCATGTTTTGACCTGCTCCCATTTGTTGCTGCCCTGTCATGCCTCCCCAGCCAGGCTGCTGACTTCCGCTGAATGACGACTGCTGAGCCGATGTAAAGTTGCCAAACCCCCCACCAGGTTGGTTACCACCAAAAGCTGTGTTTGATGGCTGGCCACCAAAGCCAGAACTTACTGGCTGATTGCCAAATGCAGAATTTGTTGGCTGATTGCCAAATGCGGAGCTTGTTGGTTGAGCTGAACTGAAACTTCCAAACCCACCTCCAGCACTGGATGTCGCTGACATACTACTAGCAGGGCTCATGTTTCTTGTGGGACCATTGAGCTGTCCACCCAGACCCTGAAATGGATTGGATGGCTGCTGTTGAGGCTGCTGGGAAGGAAAGCCACCAGACCCCACACCTGATGTTGTACTTGAGAATGGGTTGGGTCCACTTGACATCCCGAACGACGACGTTCCCGTGGAACCAAAGCCTGATGCGGAACTGACACTGGTGTTACTGCTACTTGCAGATGGACCAAACAAGTTATCCAACTGACTCAATGCTGCATACCTGTCACTAACAGAAGGTGCACCTCCTGAGGCTGACACTAGAGGCCCAAAACCAGAGTTAGATGTTGCTGGTGGCTGTGAGGGAGCTGCAGAGAAATAAACAGTAATATCCATTATTACAAGACTGTGTAGCACTCTTAAATTCTGAGAAGCATTTCTCTCCATTCTCCTTACACAAATGTCTCCTGCCTTGTTCCTCTATTATCCCCAGGGAGGGTACTCAGGTATAATATTGATGGGGATGTGCAAGGGCTTTTTTGTGGTTTGAAATTTGTGATGTGAGGACTTTGTTTGTGTTAGATATTTTGTGGTGACTTTTTTGGGTGAGAGATTTTGGTGAGGACTTGTTGGGGGTTGGCAAAATGGATGACCTTCTAATGCAGAGAGAAAAGGGATTTTTTCGGATTATGTTCAGGGCCACTGGACGATCCAATAGGTCTTGGCTGTTAGCATCAGCCATGTCAGTTGTTACACATTGCTATTAGCCATGTATTCAAGTATGTTATTACCTTAATATTATTATCCTATTATTTCCTTATTGTCAAGCAACACTTAAGAATGTATTTTAATATAACAAGTTTGAAGATAACAGAAGCACGACACAATATAATTCCTTTCCATGCGATTGAATGTTTGCTACGAGAAAAGCAAGACCGTGGAAAAAATAGAAGCCTTGCTCCTGTACAAACCAAAACAACAACAGTCCTTAAAATCAGTGAACCAAACTTTTGATCTGACCTGTTGATGTCTGTGCTGCAAATGCACTGAATCCTCCAGACGAAGCCGGCGGCGATCCAAAAGCATCGAAGAAATTTGCTTGCTGCTGAGGTTGTGCTGCAGGTTGTTGTTGTTGTTGCTGGGGTGGAGCACCAAATGCTGCAAAACTTGGTTGTGCCTGTTGAATAGGCTGTGGCGCTGATGAACCAAAAGGGTCAAATGTATTCTGAACAGGAGCTGCTGGTTGTGCTCCAAACGCATTGAATGAAGCAAAGCCACCTTGCTGAGGAGGTGAACCAAACTGACCTGGAAATAAAAGTTAAGATTTACTAATGATACAAAACTAAAAGCAATGTTTCTTATGCAAAATTAACACTCCACAAAAAAAGCAATGTAAATTTTTGTTGCGTTAATGTCTTTAAGTGTTATTTTCCATGACCTTTATTAGGTAGGTAGGTAGGTAGGTAGGTAAAGTTGCACATGAGTCACAGGTGGCCCACATGAGCCACAGGTAAACCACTTGGTAGGAGCTTAATCCTTTCATTCCTGAGTTTTTCTACCCTTTTTCCCAAACTCATAAGTAAAACCTTAATGGCCATGTATGATATACCATTTGAAAGGTCTTTATGAGAGGAGTTCTTATTTCATATCAAAATTGGGGAAGGAAATCATGGCTTTAACATAAACAGGCTGAAAATGTCAGTCAAAAAGTTCAGAAATGTCTCAATGTTTAGACATACTAGGAATACCCCCAAACTATAGCTTATTTTGCAGCTCTCAGTTAATAGAGTAACATGATGAGCTGTCTCACACTGCAAATGTGTAAAACAAAAAATTGTCAAAAGTTCCAGTGGTGGTCAACCACATCATTGATAATAGGGGGGGGGGGGTACAATTTTATAAGTGTTCCCTACACCCTTTCACTCCCGGAGTCAGATATGGTGGTGTAGTTCTAACTTTTGATTCTGTGGACAAAATCCTACAGTGTAACCATTCAAATGAAAGCTCTTTATGAGTACTTTTCTATGGTACCATTTGTTTTTCAATATTTTACAAAATGAAATTTGGAATTTTTCTTGAATTTTGATATTTGGCACTCTTGGGAGTGGTGTCCCAAAGTAGGGGTTCCACTGTAACGGAAAAATTCTAACCTTGAGGCTGTGGTTGAGCAAATGGATCTCCACCTAAATCACCAAGTAAGTCTACTGATGGCGGCTTTGGTTGTGGCGGAGCTGGCTGAGCCTGAGCCACCTGTACCTGCCCTGGGGGTGGAGCAACAGATACAGGCATCGCTGAGGAGCTGTTCTGACTTCCTGTACGAGGTCTCTCCCTTGTAGCTTGTGCCTGAATGAATGAAATACTGAAGTGAGGAAGAAAGAAGGCTTTTTTTAAATAGCATGTGATCCCAGGAGGGATACTCAAAATTTACATGACGGGGGGGGGGGGTCTGACGGAGCCTCATTTTTTGAACCTAAAAAAATACTCGAGCTTGAAATTTACACCCAAAAAAATACCTAGCATCGAAATTTTATACCCAAAAAAATACCTAGCATCGAAATTTTATACCCAAAAAATACAAGACGTTTACACCTAAAAACTAATTTATTGAATCAAACATAATCTTCTTCAGCATGATTTTGTGTCAATGAGCTAATAAAATGGGTATGCCGCCAATGTCTCTTCATCCTCCCTTCTGCTCCACATTTCCAGACAGGTCCTCATTCTGGCACTACAGCATACTTCTTTAATCCACTTTTCAGTTTTGACACATAATTAAATTTTCAAACATGAACTGTAACGAGCGGTAAAAAACTTTCATATTTTTAAATGGGAACGTCGCTCTGAGATTTGAAACCCAAAAAAATATGCTTATTTTTTTTAAGACCCTCAAAAATACCCGCCGGATTTCTTGACCCCAAAAAATACCGAGGGTTAAAATTTTAGACCTAAAAAAAATATGTCGGACCCCCCGTCGCGTAAATTTCGAGTATCGCCCCCCCCCCCCCCCCCCCCCCCCCCCCCCCCGGGCATGTGATACAGGTAGGTAGTTTACAAGTAGTACTCCACAATACTTGGGGTGTTTTGGCAGCCTTGTGCCGGGGGTTTTCTATGCCTGGCCCACTACTTTGAAAGTGGAGAAGACCCTGAGGAGGAAGTTGCTAGTCCATTGCAGGGTTACCCCAGCATTACAGATACAGTCGAACCTCTCCATATGGACACCTCTCTAATATGGACACTTCCCTCTGTCCCTACGGTGTCCATATCAGAGAGGTTCGACTGTACCATGCAACTCTTTACAACCTCTAATTTCATTGGACCCGGGTATAATGCAGCTCTACTGTTTTCAGGGCTAGGGGTCCATTGTTGTGTTGTTTGTTCTATTGTTTTCTCAGCAAATCAGAGAAGACCTTGTAAGAGCTGCATACTGCCCCCAGCATTATGTCGCCAGTACAATGTGGTGCAAAGTTCCTTGTCTAAAGGAAACATAACAGCAGATACCAGGGTGCGATACCCAACACTGGGAGGGGTTGTGCATAGCAGCTGTGCATAGCAGTTGTGCATAGCAGCTGTGCATAGCAGCTGTGCATAGCAGTTGTGCATAGGAGTTGTGCATAGCACCTTTTGAGGGGTTTTGAACAAAATGTGAGGTATTGAATATCTTGATTATTCAAGCAACACGTAATATTATTCAAGAAAATTTTATAAACACTTCCGTAATTTCAGGGTTGGAAACTGAATTTTGAGAGCATTTGCCAGCCAGGGCAAGTTACTTCCAGAATGAAATCGCCCAGATTTGTTTTTACTCAACCCTGAACAAAATCCCATGCAGCCCTCACTAAACAAAAAGAAAACCTTCCTTATGAGGAAATAATAATCAACATAATTAAATAATTTTTCAAGTACGTGTCCTCAGTGGTTCTTGGCACTCATTTTGTTCTTCAGTTGCAGAGCATAGTTGTATACAGTTTTAGCATGACTTGAGCAGTGTGTGTTGCAAAAGCCTCATGCGACAGCTATAAGCAAGAGTTATATCATCTAAATCAATCTTAACAGTTAAAATTGTGCTTGCCAAACTAGGCAAGTGGCATTCAATTTATACTTGTCCAAACAGATTAATTTACACTCACAATGGCAAGCGGCGAGTTGTTGCTACCTCTGTAATTTGTAACAATATGAATACATTATATATGAATGTATTTGAAATAACACTTTGTTTCCAGCTCTACTCACTTGTACAGATACAGCAGGTGCATTTTCTCCTAAAAGATGCTTTAGTGGTTTGGGTTCAGGCTGGTTCTGACTTGTGTTGTTAGCAGTAACTTGCTGTGGGGGAATGTACCATCTTTTCCGCTCATATTTCTGCACCATGAAATCTTTTATCTTTTGATCATCTTTAGATTCTGGCTCTGGTGGCATTGAAGAGTTCCACAGACCAAGCCACACTTTTTTACAAAACTAAAATAATAACATGCTTCTCAATAACTTATTTATCAACGAGGCCTGACAACTTCACTCGCCTGGTAGCTTGAGGCTAGTGAAAATAGAATGTGCCAGATTAAGGATAGTCATGCAGAAAAGCAAACTACATTTAACAGCATAAACAGCACCTCAGGAAAGTACTGTTTAACCCTTTAAGCCCTAACATCAAAATTTAAATTCTCATTTCTAGTCCTTACATTTCCTATAGAAGTAGTGGGGAGAAATTGTTTGGATATCAAGACAACTCATCTTGTGTGATCATGTCCTTAATTTTCATGACCTTTTTGATTGATAAGGCATTAATATTACAATGAGAAATTTGATGCTGATCACTCTTAGAGCTTTCAGTTGAATGGTCACACTTTAGGATAACATTCACAGACTCAAAAGTTAGAACCACTTTGTACAGGATAATAAATGACTCCACTGGAAAATACTGTATAATAAGCATTTAAATTGTCACACATTAGAATTTCATTCATTGACTCAAAAGGTAGAACTAACTTGTACACCAGTATAATAAATGTAACACCTTAGGAAAGTAGTAGTACTGCTCAGTAGTTGTCATATGAATGACCACACTTAAGGATTTCATCCACCCACTGAAAAGTTAAAACCACCTTGAACAGCATAATAAACATCACCACAGGAAAGTACTGCTCAGTAGCTTTCATTTGAATGGTCACACTTTAGGATTTCATCCACAGACACAAATGTAAGAACCATCTTGTACAGCATAATAAACCACACCACAGGAAAGTACTGCTCAGTAGCTTCCACTTTCCCAGGGTTCTCCCTAAATTTCAGCTCAGTAGGTAAGGGATTTTTGCTAACCGGTAAAGGGAAAACTGTGTGTCAAAGACACACTTTCCTAGGGGGGTCCGGGGGCATGCCCCCCTCCCCCGGAAAATTTTTAAGAGCTAGATTCTCTGAAACCCCATTTCCTACATTTTGAGACCTATTTTATGCAAATCAACTTGATGTGCAACTTTCAGCCTTCAGAGTTTGAACAACTTACGACAATTTAAACAACGATAATTTTTATTTTCAATAATTTTATTCTGAGCTCAAATACGTAGCCTAAGAAAAATCATGTGAAATGACTTGACTTAATTCCTAAGTCTCCTCTGGGAGAATAGGGCCATAATCATGTGAAATAAGAGCGGCAATTTCCGGTGATACCTTTGCTGTGGCTTAAATGAAGATAGTCAGCGGTCTCATTTCGTTCCTGCGTCGAAATCGCTGCAAATCTGTTTACGGTAATAGGTCCATGATAACCGTCACATCACCAAATGAAGAAAACATAACAAGGGAAAATGTTTCTTAGACCTAACAAGGGAAAACCTAACGACCTGTTTACACTTTCAGTGTCTTGAATTCTAAACATTCGCGTTCTTGGAGGCTTTTATTTTCAAGCATCCTGTCAAACAGTTCACCGGAACATATTTTAAACACCTGACGACGAAGAAATTCAGCTTTGCCGCTACAGTCAATTCAGCCACTAGCCAGAACTTTTCAGGAAATCAACAATTTTCTCCTCGCTTTTAAAGCTTAAAGGTTTACATAGTAAGCTTAATGTTTAGTTCTTAAAAGAATTCTTAACTTTGTTGTCCACGGAAAGAAAAGAAAGTATTGACTGCTGCCGCTTCATCGTGGAAACTGAGCGGCGACACACGTACGGGTCACAGCCGTAGGAAGGATTGAATTGCGATAGAAAGCCCGCGAAAAATTGCTCTTGCTTCGAAAGGTACTGTACCAGCCACTCGCAGCCAGTAATCAAATAAAGTACTCACATATAATAGCTGCGTACACTTTTTATTACTCCATCTTTTCATTTATTTTCTTACGATGACGACTACATGGGTGGAACGAAATTGTACATTTTTTTGAACAACTTGTTGAATTTCCAAAACCTCCAAGCGGTTACAGGCGGTAATAAGTGCTGCTTCAAGCGGTAAATTTTACCGGTTACCGCCTGATAAGGAGAACCCTGCTTTCCATTTCAAGTGTGTTAAAATATAGAACTATTTTACATAAAAAAGGAAGAACTTTAGGAGTGAGAAAGTTTTTGAGCATGCTGTCAAAGAAGAAATTGAAAACACTAAATGGCACTGGTAATCCAGCCAGCTTAGAGGATTAAGTTGTTAACATTTTATGTTTAAACTAATTTTTAAAATAAATTTTTTCAAACTTCATGAGCGAGTACAACTAAATTTGGACACTATATACTTATTTGATCTGTCATTATAATAGTAAAAATAATTAAATTTTGTGTTTAATGTAAACGAAAATAAGAGGAGGGATGTGCATACAGCGTGCCTAATTGTTGAGATTCTGTAGATATGGTTATGTTAATTAACTGCAATCCACATGGAACATTTTCTTCAAGGATTGGTATTTTAATTTAACACCTTCACATTGCCTTAATATCTTTATAGAATAATCATAAGTTTGGATACAGTAAATAATTAATTAATCAGTTAATTTTGATGTTGAAAGTTGCAAGAGCTTCTTTCTTTGCCCAAAATATTTAAAGATGTATTTTTAAATTTCATACAGAGCAACTTGACACGAGTACAGGTTTTTAATAGGATATATACAAACTCGTGTGATTTAATCAGAAATGTTTAGAGGATCATCAACTGAATGAATCAATCAAAATTTACCAAAAGCAAGCGACAAACTAAGTCTTTGATAACACTGCAGCTTCATGCATAGCAGCATTGTCTCTGATTTCCCATGAACAATAAAACCACAAGGACCTAAAGTCCCGCCATTTTGTATACAAACACCTAAACTATTTTTTGGTTAAATTCTGAATGAATTTGCCGCTTTCCATATGCACCAAAAAAAATAGGAACGGAATAAAGATTAAACTTAAATTTAAGATAGTGAGACAAAACAGATTACAATGTGAAAATTGACAACCGGTAGGATAAAAATGCATTTCATACGACCGGCAAGAACAACATCTAAGTTTACATGAGCTGAAATGGTAAGTCACGAATGGTCACGATTTCAGTTGTTAAATCGATTTTCTATATTTTAGATACAACAGTTTATCTTCCACGCATTATAGTTATTTTATGGACTATCAAGGAGACGGACTAGTTAGTTTACATTGCAACCACAAATCAACCTGCCTAATATTGGTCAAATGGATCGTTGTGGATGTGAAATGCAGTCAAAACTATGTTAGGGGTGTTACGGTGTGCTGCTATCAAATGTTGCTGTACTAAAATAGTTCAGTTTTAATTGAAAAGGTGCTGACAAATTTTGTAAATTTGTTCAATGTTTCGGTAGGAAGGAAACACACGAAGTAGCTAGAAATCAAAAAAGTGTTGTCAGATTTGTACAATGGGAGAAAAGGCAGTAAGCAGTTTCGTTGCATTGCAAACTTAAGCTTACCTCATTTCCTTGGCCTTGTAAACTCTCTATTTCTTGCTGTGTGAAGCTGGTCATTGAGATTGATTTGACTCTTTGAGGAGGGTTTAATCCTCGTCTGTCAAACGATAAGAAGAAGGCATTAGCGTTTAACATTTAGCTGCAAACTCAATCACTTGACTCAACTTAGCGCAAAAACCTCGCCAAAATTTACGCCATCTCAACTCACAAAATGCCACTACATGATGTACAAACGAAAGATCCTATTGTCGTATTCACATATGTAGGTCCTCTTTGTCCGCAGTCGAAGCATTTTTTGTTGTGGGGTAAAGCTGCGAGATCTCTGAGAAGTTTTAAGTTCTTTTCGTCCTGCTTTTTCTTCCCCGAAGCCATCATGGATGTTCTGCTCCGCCAGCGTACCACGCACTGCGCAAGTCATTGAAAGAAAACTACAGGGGAGGGGAAGAGTTAGACTATCCGGTCACGCAATATTCACAGAGTAGTCACGCCAAGCTTTTTAAATTTCGACCAAAAAGTTTTTCATCCATTCCTGTTATTGTGAAAGAAAACTTCACATTACACTTAATCTTGAAAAATATTCCATGAATAAGAAGTCAAAAAGTGTGCTCTTGTCATCACTCCTTAAGGATTTGAGTATCAAAATATGAGAAGAAACTCTCCATGTACCCCGGCCCATGTACCCAGCTAGTCAAATCAAGCAAATTTTAATCAGCGAGGATAAATTTCTTTTTCTTGTTATTCATTTCTTTGTAAGACTTCTTGTATTCAATTTACCTGGCTGAGACAATTGGTGATAATTGCGTCACGATGTCATGTAATACACTACAGGATACGTGATATAGCGCGTGACGTATGTAAAAAGAATGCGGATGAATCCCACTTCCTATATTCATATCAAATAAATCAAATTGTCAGCGTGGTCAACTCACATTTTGACTTCCGTGAAACCCAAGATCTATTCAGATATGGATATCTTTATGCTTCCACATGCCACATGAAGCTGTTGTTAACTTCGTGAATGAATTTATTAGATTTGTAATAATTTAATTTATTACATTTGTAATAATTTAATTTATTAGATTTGTAATAATATTTAACATGTTAGGTAAACGCTTTTTTTTCGTTTGTCTCACGATGGAGTCACTTTAAGATGTTGATCGCGACGTTTCGACTGCTATTACTGCTAGTCTTCATCAGGCGATGAGGTCGATTGGTTACGTGTCGCTTATGTAGCACGTTGGCTCATGAAGACTAGCAGTAATAGCAGTCGAAACGTCGCGATCAACATCTTAAAGTGACTCCATCGTGAGACAAACGAAAAAAAAGCGTTTACCTATCTTACACACCACGATGAACAACAACCACATTTTTAGTAATATTTAACATGTTGTTTTTGTTTTAGTTTTTTCCTGGTATTTTTCTGTGATTTTACTTAACCCGTGAAACTCTATCTAACAATTAGTGTGTGATAGTCCAAATTAAACAAAAGAAAACAATGGAATAGCCTTTTTCACAATAAAAATCAACGTGGTTGCGAGGCAATTTCGGACAATTTTGTAGTTTCTGGCCGAAATTGCCTCGCAATCATGCAAATGAGAAAGGTTAACCGTGAAAAGGGCTATTATAGTATAATAGTGCGTACTATTCTACTATCTATTTCAGGAGTCAGGCTGAAGCCTTTTCAGTTGGGGCACGAGTGAGATCTGGGTACGAGATTACTTAGTTGAGGAAATGTAAAATAACACGGCAAACTGATCCTTACGGCGGAGAAAAGATTGAGGCAAGAAAAATAAAGTAAAATAAAAGATATATATTGTGTGCCCGATATTTCGGTTTGAAACACAAACCTTTGACGGGGGCTAAAATAAAAACGAGTATATACGTTAATATCGTTACAATTTAAAAAGTTTAAAATATGGAACCAAGAAAAATGATAGGTTACTACATAGAAGCGTCGTATGATAAACTGACAAATATGATAGTTGACTAAATAATGACAGGCAGTTTTGCAAAGATAACATAATTACCTATAATTAGTGCAGTTCATCGCGTTTATTAATGCCCGAAGGTTCTAGTGCTTTTGCTTTGTCGATGAGATGAGCTTCACGCGCCTTTCTGACAGAGGTTAAGACAATGAACAGTAGAAACCACAACTACACAACTACTCTGTCAGAAAGGCGCGTGAAGCTCATCTCATCGACAAAGCAAAAACACTAGAACCTTCGGGTATTAATAAACGCGATGAACTGCACTAATTATGTTATCTTAGCAAAACTGCCTGTCATTATTTAGTCAACTATTGTATTTGTCAGTTTATCATAGGACGCTTTTTTATTTACCTGTCAATGTAGTAACCTATCATGTTTCTTGGTTCCATATTTTAAACTTTTAAAATTGTAACGATATTAACGTATATACTCATTTTTATTTTAGCCTCCGTCGAAGGTTTGTGTTTCAAACCGAAATATCGGGTACAAAATATATATCTTTTATTTTACTTTATTTTTCTTGAGTCAATCTTTTCTCGGCCGTACGAATCAGTTTGCCGTTATTTTACATTTTTTCTGACAGAGTCTCTTATGTTTTTTATAAGCTCGATGGGAAATCAATCTCACAACACTTCAACCAGCCAGGCCACTCACTCAATGATATCATACTCATTCCCATAGAGCTTATAAAAAACATAAGAGACTCTGTCAGAAGGGCGCGTGAAGCTCATCTCATCGATAAAGCAAAACACTAGAACCTTCGGGTATTAACAAACGCTACGAACTGCACTAATTATGTTATCTTTATAGCAAAACTGCCTGTCATTATTTAGTCAACTATCATATTTACTTTTCTCCGCCGTAAGGATCAGTTTGCCGTGTTATTTTACGTTTATTCAAGTTTTTCTACTGATCCAGATCTTTGTGACAGATCCGGCACCTCTCATTGGTTTGTAGCTGTGGTTTCTGCGGTTCATTGTCTTAACTTTAGTAGAAGGACCCTGCTGTTAAGCACTTTCGAATGAAGAAGGTATTCTCAATAAAGATTTCTTATAAACTCACCGCCGCGCCCGATGTAAGATCTATACAGATCCTCCTGAATGCTCCCCTGGAAGTAATGCCCTATATAAGCTACATAGTACGGCCTAAATGGGTACGTTTTTAAATCAACGAAACTGCAGATACCGTGAACGATCTAGTGCGTCACATTGGATCAAATACAAACAGTGATTAGCAACAGACCACTGCAAGGACCGATCAAACAATGTGGAAAGGCATTCTTTCGAAATGGCACTACGGTCGGCCAAACCTGACATGACATGATCAGCGCTCAAAACTAGAGAGTAGACACAGACAGAATGATTAGCGACATATATGAGATAGGTGAGGTGCCATTCGAGTCTCATCATGTTTAGCTACGGCGCACTGAAGAGGGCCAAAAAGCCCGAAACAGCTGTCTGCGTCTTCTTTCTAGTTTTTTGCGTTGATCGTGTCCAACCTCGTTCCCAGGGTTTTTTGATCCAATGTGACGCAACAGATCGGTTTCATATCGTTAACGGTATCTGCTGTTTCGTTGATTTACGTTTTTAGGCCGTTTCTATGCCGTTCGTTAAGCGTGAGAAAAGGTTTCGGTTTAGGTTTCTGTGTCTCATGTTTGCAAAATTCGAGAATAAAATGGTTAGATCTGAATTGGGTAGCAAAAATCTCATATTTAGGGCTGAACCCCCGTAGTGTATATATTATAACGGTTTTCGAGCTCAGTCAGTTGCCCTGTCGAAGTCTTTACAATAAAGACGAAATATCGGCAAGAGGAGTTATGTCTGTTTTTGTTGTTTATAAATATATTGTGGAAGAAAGATCTAGACATAGGTTGTTGATCACCTTCGTCACTTTTATAAGGAAGTCCTTCCCACCGGGAGGGGCTGAATATCAGTAAGGGTTTCAAGAAGCGTCCTACCGCCCACGCTACCTGCGCAAACCGTAAACTAAATTCCCCACCCAATGTGAACAACAGGGTCCTGGTCAAAGGACGAAAGCGACCTATCCTAAGTGTACTATACTAGCAAAACAAATGACCACAAAGGACATGTCATTTTCCGTATTTCTTTATTCACTCGAGAAATCCCTCTAGCTTTCCCGAAATTTCCATTTACACGCGCCTTGAAACGTTTCAAATTATACTCCATTACATTACACTTTTCTTTTCAATCTATGGATGAGCCCCTATTCTTTCCCCATTCCTCCTCTTTAACGACTGTTACGGAGGTTATGGCATTTCCAAACGGACACATCATGGGTCAATTCAATAAAACTTTTACAAGTGTAATTTACAAGTGTAGCCATTATTTTCAACCTCCGAAACAATGGCTACACTTGTAAATTACACTTGTGAAAGTTCTATTGAATTGACCCCATATGCCCTCAATTAATAGCCGGGTGAATGTTTATTTTTATTTGCTCCAGCAGAGATTGATTATTCAAGGGAGGCGATCATCCGATTATCCCGCCTTAAAGGGGATTATTTACAGCATGGCTATTCGAGGAAATGCTGCGTAGCAATCGTCTTGAAAAGGTCGCAAGCCTAAGAAGCAACAGGGAGCTTTCCTTATGCCATCTCTGTCATATTATACGCCCCGCATGTCTCTTATATTTTCGCCGCGGCGTTGCCGCTCGTCGCCAGTCCCCGGCTTCTCACAAAAGCGTGCCGTGAGAGAACCTCTGTTACCCAGGGTACCCCTGGTTGGAAACCGCCTTAAACAACACCCAGAGCTTAGAAGCGGATTACACAGCAAAATAGGCAATTCAGTAGCCTACGTGCTAGCTACCTATTTCTTTTCTTTCTTTTTTATTTTTAGATTGTCACTCGCTTAGTTAATAGGCAGTTTTCCTTAACAACTTTACAAAATAATTTCTCAGAAACCTAATTTATTGCATTAATGGGTCATGCGAAGTTCTATATAAGAATTTTAACCAAATATTTTTACCCAAAAATCGAGTAAGCTAGATTCTTTAGTTACATACAAAAGTAAAAAGAAATTTCAACATTTTCATACACTACCTAAATAATTAATATCTGCAAAGTAATGACCATACATCACTCAACATCTTGTACAAGAACAGGCTTGAAGTAAAAATATACTTTTTAGTATTACTCAACTCTTATTTTGGAGCGGTTTTCAGTCGAGTTTCGAAAGCAATTCGCGTTTGCTTTGGGTCACTTTGTGATTGGTTTAATGGAATCTCGCCACTTCCGACACTTCCTCAATTAGAAGGAATAACAAAACTCGTGACTTGCTCGCAAGCGTTTTCCCGCGCTTGGCGCCGACTACATGTATTTTCCGCGAGTTCTGATTGGTTCACTGGATTGTCTGCGTCTATTGTGATTGGCCAGATACAATAACTTTGTTTTTGGGTTTACGACACTCAATTCAAAACCACTCCATGCTAAGAACAGTTAACAAAACGAATTGCTGTTATCATCGGTGTATGATTACTGAATCGGTTTCTGAAAACCAATCAAAGGCTCTTATGAGCCAACTCGTGAATACAAAAAGTTCGGACCCCTCCTCTCTCCTAGGCGTTTTACTCCACCGACTCCCCACCCCACCCTCCCCTCCCTCCCCTCCACCTTTCGCCGTCCCCATGGATAGGGCAGGTGACCATTACATATCGCGGGCTCAATAGCCGATCGAGGCATCGAGGGAAATTTTGTTCCACTGCTGTACAAACGGGTCTTTTGTCTATTCGGAGTGAAACTAAAAATTGGCGACAGTGCCTTTATAGTGGCTCAGTCGCTCTTCATAACCATGTTCCCATGCACTGCAGGTGGTTTAATATTTACAAAATTCACTCCAAAAATAAAGTTCGTAAACTGTGATTTCCTGTCATTTTAGGCAACTGGACAAATTCGTAAGTAAGATAGAGAGGCGAGGAATTAAGTTTGACTAACTAGAAGTTCATGTTTTTTTCTACCGGTGACTTAAGATGTTTCGATACAGTTTTCTGGAGGTAATACCTACATTTTTCAATGGGCTTTCAAGCGGTCTTTTCCAAGTCAGATCAACGTGAAATTTTCACTATTAACTGGCTTTGAATTGAAGTTTAGCTAAATATATATTCTGGTAAAATCGATATTACCATGACGACGATAAACAAGAAACTTCGAAATCAGTAAAAGTGGAATTTTGCACGTTTACGATTTCGCATTGAAAATCCCAGATAGACATCTTAAAATATGGTTTATGACATATATATTTTGCAAGAATAAAACAAGTTTGTATGCTTGATTTCAAATAAATCGCAATAACATTTCAAGTCTTACTATTTGTATACTGGTATTAAACTGATCGAGAGATAAACACACTGGTTTTGTGAAATTACTTAAAGATAGTGTCAAAAAGTAGCTTGATTTTATGTTTGTACACCTTCAAAGTTTTGTTTACTTTCTCTTTTGCGATCTTGAGAACTACCGTTTTTCTTAGCATCGCTTCATGTGCAATTTATGGGTAATTTTCGATTTTAATCGCTTTTGCAAAAATCTGAGAAACGGCTCGATATTTTTTTTTAAAACGTTGACCAAGCATGCTTACCGATGTGCAAAATATTATCTGAAAGTTTCATTGACATTGATTCACAGGAACGCCTTTAAATTTAAAGATAAAGACGACGTACGAACCGGCCGAAAAGTTTGGGTTACAAATTCACTTTTTAAATTTATGCTGAGTAATGATTTCAAATCAATGCGCACTACCAACTGTAGGTACGGTTTCCAGAAAGCTGTATCGAAACGCCTTAAGCTCTTCACTTTCTCCGTGTTTTAATGAGCTGCCCTTGCGTTCTGTCCAGTGGTTTGCTTTTTTCTGCGTAACGGTATAGTGCATTGCACTATAAGCGACTACCAAGCAACCTATTCTAAGACATGCGATATAATTGTAGGTTTGAAAAGTCGTAATCGTTCTTAGTCTCATACACGAACTTCGAGCAGCCCTATCTTACCTCTATTGAAAAGTTAAAAAAAAGCAAAATGCGCGCACACGAAGGAAGGAAAGCAGCGTTAGGATCCCTCGATATTCCACGCATTTATTTTCCTATGCGCGCATATTTTTCTTTTTACTCAATAAATCATAAAAAGAAAGAAAAGCTGTCACAATCTAGTCATCGTATTATTATCTAACTATTTTAGTTTTATTAGCTAGCACCTTTATCTTTTATCGGCAGTTTAACATCTGCGTAAAAGGGGTTTGTACTAAAAATATTGTGTAATTCTTGAAACGTTGGCCTCTTCTCCGGTTTTAAATCCCAGCATTGTAACATCAGTGAATATGTGTGTTCTGGACAAGCTTCAGGTCTTTCAAGTCGTTTGTTAACTTCCTCTAACATACGTATTACCTGAGCAATAAAATAAAATCATCTTATGTCACTAGAAGTTAAACCCTTTCACTGCCAAGACAACCGTTTTCAGATCCAAAAGTTAGAGCCACCTTGTACCGCATATAAATAAACAGTACTACCGGAAAGTAGCTTTCATTTGAATGGTCACACTTTAGGATTTCATACACAGATCCAAAAGTTAGAGCCACCTTGTACAGCATAATAAACAGCACCACAGAAAAGTACTGCTCAGCAGCTTTCGTTTGAATGATTACATCATCCACGGACTCAAAAGATGTTTTTGGTAACTAAGATTGAGTTAAAACATTTTCCGACGTAGAAAAAGTATCAAATCCTTTCTTACGAAGTATTGCTCATTGATTTCCTGTTCTATCTCTGCGAAACAAGACGAATTACTCACATTGTCGTCTTCTCGCACATTTTGTAATTTCATGGCGCAAATTCTGTTTTCCTGGACCTGGTTGTTCAAAAGGTGGATAGCGCTATCCACCGGATAAATCACTATCCAGTGCACAAGCATTAGTAAAACCAATTGTGTTATTCACTGGATAGTGATTTATCCGGTGGATAGCGCTATCCACCTTTTGAACAACCGGGGCCTGTTTTTCTACATACTCAACATTTGGTGTAGAAGTAAGATGTTCCTGAAAAGACTCTGTCTCAGAAACACGTTTTGCTCCACGGAAACAAAATTTGTATTTCTAACAAATGTTGCGTGTACGCGCACAGGGGGGAGGGGGGATTTTTACGCAACAATGTTTCCTCTGTTATGCGAGGTTAAAAGAACACCACTTCTGGAATTCAAACACTCACCTCCCCCCCTGACATTTCGCCGTATGGTAACTGACCAAACGAGTACATTTCCCACAGTGTTACACCATAGCTCCACACGTCACTTTGGTGCGAGAACGTGCCGAAGTTGATGGATTCTGGTGCGTACCTGAGAAGAAATGATTTACAGTGAACTCTCTCTAAGCCAAACACCTTTTAGACCAGCTTCAGCTGTCTGCTTTAGAAAGGTGTCCGCCTTATAGAGTTTAGTTACAGACGGACATTACTGAAATTCGGCCAGAACCAGGCCATAAATGATGTCCGTCTTAGAGAGGTGTCCGCCTTACAGGGGGATCCATCTCAAAGGGACGCTGACACGAGGGCGCATGCGCCAGTTTCCCGAATCTCAGCCTGAATGTTCCAAGTTGAAGTGTCAATTTCAAAATGGCGTCGACAAGTGGCGGCGGTCAGGGTGGAAAACGAAGAAATTCGGCGGATGGAAAAAATATTTGGTACGCCTGGTCCGCGCATAAGATCCGTGCCTCCCGAGACCCGGGCCTCCCGAGTGCAATTCCCGGCGCTAGTCCACGAGATCATCTAGGAACACATACTAAACTAAGACTAAATTTTGTTATTTTAAGGTAGATACGCATCAAAACGCGTGTCTCGATTGGAAAATCCTTTTAGATCGATTTTAATGTTGCATTAAAGACTCCAAATGCGAAACATCTTTAAGCTTATTGTTGTTTATATTCGTTTACAACAAATGAGTTATTGTTATTGTTATCGCTGTTCATGTTACGAAACGCATTCGTAACAAAGCATTACGTCACTAAGTTTACAGCTGATGGAAGGAGTGAGCGAGTGAGTGAGTGAATAGGCCATTTCCGAGTTACGTTATGCCTCGTTGTCAAAGCGAGGCTAGGTGCAAAACCTTTCATATGAAAATGAGTTTAATTTGCATTTGAATAAAAACTCATTTTCATATGAAAGGTTTTGCACCTAGCCTCGCTTTGACAACGAGGCATAACGTAACTCGGAAATGGCCTATTAGCAACCGTTACCGATAACCTGTTCATTACGCATGCGCGTATTCAGGTTAATAAAAATATCCTGAGATGACTTACCATTTAACTGGCCAGCGGCCACCCTGTGAAGCCTTGTAATAATCGCTTCCTGAACCCACTGCTCGAGACAAACCGAAGTCACTTATTTTTACCTGAAATAAAAATTAATGTTTGAGTGTAGCTCACAACAGATCAACCAACATTTTGACCCTGCTGAATGAAGCAATCAGAACTTCAACCATACGCATACACATAGTCCCTTTCACAGGCTGCTATAATATCAGGGAATTCCGAATTCCGGTTTCCAACGGTTTGAGAAAAGCGGAGAGGAGACTCAAGCAAGAAGACAAAAGCAGGCAGCTGGGGGGGGGGGGAGGGGAGGGGGTGAAGAGATGATCGAGTGTGAGGAGAGCCAGAGACGATGTGCGAAAAAAAATAGGTTGAACGTTGAATAATGCTAACGATTTATCCAAAATCAGCATTCCAACTAAAACAGCCAAAAGATATGTCGCTTACCATTTAGGGCTGGTTTCCACTAGTGACGGAATCGGAATCGAAATCGGAATCGAAGTCGGAAGAAAATTACGATCTATAGTGGAAATCACTTGTTTCCACTAGATCGTAAATAGAATCGGAAGAAAAAGGAAAACTTCTGATCCGTCTGATTCCGAGCGATTTACACTAGAACATAAGGTTCCATACAACAACAAACGAAAAATTATTAGACATATAAACTTAAATACAGTTACCCTGCAAATTAGCAAAAAAGCTATTCGAGGCAGGGAAAAGTAATGTAATTGAAAATAATGAAAGTAAGACAATATAACAATACAGAAGCTGATCTGTAGAGTTACAGATTATTTTAAAGCTTTAGATAAAATCATGATATTGGTGGCAGACACGGGAAATAAATGAAATATGCAAATTATAACAATTTCATTTGTTTAATATCACAAAGTATTTGGGGAACATCAATATAGTCATCTGTTTTCTGAAGAATCTCCAGAAAAATTACGTCGCTATTTGGAATCAGCCCTTACAATTCGTTTTGCCGTTTTCGTTTTCTTCTAAGTAGGGGCCTGAACCAAGATAAAATTATCAAATGGTAAAATTATAGAGATTTCGGTTGGTTCATACCAACCGGAATGAAAGGAGTACCCCAGAACGGTACTCCACAATTTCCTCCCGAAATGTCTGGAAAATTACCTGTTCAATTTGCTTTCAAACCGAAATTACTCGCACCGTGCTTGGCACTGGTTGCATGTTTTCTGGCTAGCGCTTGTGGTATGGTTTCTCGCGCTTTGTGGAATCAGCTGAATAGCGTCTGTGGAACACATGACCTGCGGCAAATTCATTGGAGCATGCGCGTGGCGAAGAAAGAAGCGTGTTCGACTGCACGAGAGCCGCCATGTTGGAACTGTATCTGAACTTTAGAACTGTTCGTTTAGTTGAAACTCGTTGTGTTGTAACTTTCTTATGATCGTTCGATTAAATCTGAATCTTGTGGATCAACGCTCTTGTGATTGTTTCTACAAAATGGTGCCGGGACCCGGGAAACGATCGTTTCTTCACTAAACACGAGTGACAACGAAGCACGTGGTGGAGTCAAAATGCCAGAGCCAGACAAAGTCGAGGAACTAAAGGATTCTTTGAAAATCGCCGTGAAAAGGAGGGGCAATTTGCGTCGGATGTTTACAAACGAAAGCAAGAAACTGGCTCCCATCTTCGACACAGCTGACAAAGCCGAGATCGCAGAAGATGACCTTGAACAATTGAAAGCCAGTCACCAAAAACTTTTGGATGCAAGACCAGAAATGAGGCAACTTGACAAAGAGATTCAGAACATTCACGTCATACTGGGCGAGGAGGACACAGCAGATCAAGATTTCGTGGATGCGGACAATATTTCTGATACGCATTCAGCCTTGTTGAGACAAATCGATAAAATCCTCCGTCTCGACCAGCAGAGCTCTAAATCCAGCCCACAAACCGATTCTGGTGCCTCCAAACAGCTGAAACATTCTGCACTCAAGTTACCGAAAATGTCATTACCAGTTTTTGATGGTGACCGAAGGAAATGGCTCAGCTTTTGGGACGTTTTCAAGTCCAAAGTGCATGATGTAAAAGACATCTCGAACGTCACAAAGTTCAACTTTCTGAAGGGACAGTTGTCAGAACAAGTGAAAATGAGAGTTGAGGGCATTATGGCAACCGAAGACAACTACAATTTGCTGGTTGAAACACTGCAGGATAATTATGGTGATAAAACGGCTATCAAAAATGCACACTGTGTTGCTCTAGTAACAATGGTCAAGCCACAGCACACAGCTTCAGCTTTGCGTACCTTCTACGACAGTCTTATGAGTGATATGAGATCTCTTGCCACACTGGATCTTCCCACAACCAGGTATGGAGATTTCTATGTTCCAATATTGCTCGAAAAGCTCCCAGAGAAGCTGTTAACCAATGTCTTGAAAGAATATCCATGTGCTAATCCCACCATTGATCAACTCATTGAGATGATACACAATGAAGTTAAAAGGCTAGAGCAAGTTGCCTACATTAGTAATAACAACCAACCCTGCAAACCGAAACCTCCACCTCCTCCAAAAGTTTCACCTCCTCCAAAGCCTCCATTGCCCAAGGTTCCTCCTGTCAATGATGACTCAGGTGAAACAGTTCCATATGGTACAGCCACTGCACTTCCTGCAGCAGTAACCCCTCCTGTTCAGTCCAAATCTAAGAAGTTTAAACAGTTTAAGGGGCCAAAGAAAGTTCCATGTCGCTTATGTGGGCCTACCAGTACACACAACACATTTCAATGTGAACTTTCTATCCAGGATAGAATGTCTGCAGTTAAATCCAAGCAGTTGTGCTCCAATTGTCTCAAAGGGGGTCATGCCACTACTCAGTGTCAGTCGAAATTCAGATGTTCAGTTTGCCGGCAACCCCATCACACTATACTACATGGAGCTTCAGGTCTTCAATCACCACTGATTTCCCCTCCACAATCAGTCAGTATGCACGCTGCACCTGCTACAGAAAACATACCGCATGGTGAACCAACCACCACACCCACCCACACATTAAGCTTTGCAAGCTACAACACGGAGAATGGAATCAATCCAAATGAGACTTTGTACTCATGCCATTCACAGTACAACACTATGACGTCATGCCACAGTCAACCCAATCCAGTTATTCTGAAGACTGCTGTTACTTCAGTCAGTAATGGTGACATCACTAAACAGGCAAACATATTTATTGATGAAGGGTCATCTCTTTCATACATCACCACACAGTTAGCTCAGGAACTCTGCATCAAACCTCATTGCAGTAAGACTGTGCGTATTAATACATTTGGTGGTGCTACATCTAATAATACGTACCCAGTGGGATCAGTCAGCATCATGACAGAAGAGGGAGCAGTAACGGTGGATACTCTCATCAAAGATGTTATTGTCACTCCCATTGACCGCAACAGCTGGGCTGCTAGCCTCAAATCTCCGCACATCACAGATCTTCAGCTTGCGGATGATTTTAGCCAAACCCAATTTCCAGTTCAAATCCTTATCGGTCTGGATGCAGTGTGGCAGTTCCTGAAACCTGATGTCGTCATGGGCTACCCCACAGCTCAAGCATCTAGTCTGGGATACATAATCTCTGGCCGACTCTATCCTACAACCGAGAGTTCCGAAGAGTGCCAAACAGCTTTACAGTGTCTTGCAGCTGGCCACTCCTTTGACAGCCACCCGTTTGATGACCGTGACTGGTACAGCTACACTCGCGCAAAAGATCTTGAGGTGCACAACAAAGTTGCAGATTTCCTTAAAATTGAAACGCTAGGCATTGAAGACCCCAAGGATACCAATCAAGAGGATGACTTCCTAGAGCGCTTCCAATCCCAAATCACATACCGTGATGGAACTTACTTCGTTCCACTGCCATGGCTGGACAATCATCCTCCCTTACCATCGAACCTTAACCTTGCCCTTAGCCGTCTGCAACAAGTGAAGAAGAGACTACTTAAACTGGAACTTTGGCAGCCTTACGCAAACATCATCGCTGACCAAATCAACAAAGGTTATGTTGAAGCTGTTCCTGCCAACGAAGATCCCTTAAGTCAGACTGATACTCATTACCTCAGCCACTTCTTTGTGTTACGTCCAGAGAGCGAAACGACACCCCTTCGAGTTGTATTCGCAGCCAACGCAGGTCATGTCTCTCTGAATGATTGTTTATACACTGGTCCCTGCCTCCTGAAGTCACTGAACACCATCATTCATCGCTTCAGAGCTAACAAGTATGCCTTTGCTGCCGACATTGAGAAAGCATTCATGAGCATCAAGATTAATGAAGAGGATCGTAACTATGTCCGCTTTCTGTGGTTTGAAGATGGTGACCCAGACAAACCAATCAAGGTTTACCGCTACACCTCTGTCTTCTTTGGCGGAACAAGTTCTCCATTCATCCTGAATTCTACAATTCTTCATCATCTTTCTAAGTATGAGAAAGATCAAGATCCAGTTGTCCAATTTGTTGCTCAAGACCTGGAAGAGAAGCTTTATTGTGACAATGTACTTACTGGAACAGATGATGAGGACACTGCCATTCAGTATTACAATATCTCAAGGCAGGTTATGAAGGACGCTGACATGAATCTGCGCCAGTGGTTCACAAATTCGCCAGCGCTGACCACAATCATCGACGACATGAACACTGGTTCTGAGAGAAATCATGCTGGCCTGTTAGGCATGATGTGGAACCCTAAGGAAGACACACTACAGTTTCCACGTAAAGCCATTGTCATTCCTCCTGAGGTGAAGTTCACCAAACGACAAGTCCTAAGTTCTGCTTCATCAACATTTGATCCTATCGGCTTCATCTCCCCTGTCCTTGTTCCAGCCAAGAAGTTCATTTCATCTCTGTGGGATAAGGGATTTGACTGGGACGAAGTTCTCCCTGGCGAATTACAGCAACAGTACAACCAAATCGCCAAGGAAATTGAAGCAGCCTCAGCATTTGTCACTTCACGTTATTTGGACTTTGACAAAACATTGCCAGTAGAAATGCATGTCTTTTGTGATGCATGTCCCACCACTGCAGCCGGTTGCTGTGTCTTCTTTGTTCAGAATGAGAAGGTCAGATTCATTGGCTCCAAGGTCAAAATTTCCTCATCTAAACATGCACGAACAGTTCCCCAGTGGGAATTGATTGCCATGCTAATGGGTGCTCGCCTTGGTGCAGCCATAAGAGAAATTTTCAGCAAGGATTTCTCATCCATCTCATCGTACTACTGGACTGACTCCACCATTTGCCTCCACTGGCTGTTCAGTACCAAGCAACTTCCAGTGTTCGTTCAAAATCGGACGACGGCGATCCTGAGGCTTAGTGACTCATCTAGCTGGTCCCATGTCAGTTCAGCAAACAATCCCGCAGACATACTCTCTCGTGGATGCAGTGCAGATGAGCTCTTACAATCAGCACTATGGGAAAGAGGTCCTCCATGGTTGACAGAACATTCACTCTGGCCAAGGTGGAGTCCCAAGAGCGTTGCAGAAGACAATGTTGTCTCAGCCACAGCTGTGGACAGTCATGTTCACGAGATGCAGTCTATCGCCGGCAGTCTCCAAGACCTCATTGACATCTCACGCTTTCAGTCCTATGAGTGTATCCTTCGCACCATGTCCTATGTCTTGAGATTCATCTCCAACGTAAAGCATGCCTCTGATCAGTCACGTGGTTCACGCCAATGCCTGTCAAACTGTCATTTTACAGTTCCAGTTCCCGCAGCTGCTGAAATATCCCATGCAGAAGTCGTACTTCTTCGCGCTCACCAGATTCAGCACTTCACGCAAGAAAGAGAATACCTTCTTAAACAGCAGACACGGCCTACCCGTCAGCACTTCAAATCCAGACCTCAGTTGGTTCGTCAACTCCATCTGAAGCTCAACCACGATGGTCTTTTAGTTGCCCCTGGCAGACTCGAGCATGCAATGCTCGAACCAGATGCAAGAGAACCAATTCTTATTGCTAAGAAGTCCCAGTTTACAACTCTGCTTGTTCGTTCAGTCCATGAGAGACAGCTCCATGCTGGAGTAAGAGACACTGTTGTTGCAATGCGTAAGAAGTTTTGGTTGCCATCAGCACGAAGTGTAATTACAAGGGTGCTCAAGCATTGTGTCATATGCCGATACCAGATAGGAGCAGCATACAAGCTACCTCCTTCACCCCCCTTGCCTGACTTTCGCCTTAACAAGGTGAGACCATTCTCTACAGTGGGGATTGATTTTACTGGTCATCTGATGGTCAAAAATGGTAACAAGACAGAGAAATGTTATGTCTGTCTCTTCACCTGTAGCACTACTCGCAATGTCAATTTGGAGATTGTTGATGACATGACAACCGAACAGTTCCTTCTTGCATTCAGGCGTCACTGTGCCGTCTATGGGACTCCTTCACTGATCCTGTGTGATAATGCCAAGACATTTCAGAAAGGAAATGAAGAAATTCAGAAGTTATTTCGAACCGTAGAAGATCAAGCAGTGCAGCATCACCTTGCCCAGAAGAGAGTTAAGATGAGGCATATTCCTGCCAAGTCACCGCACTGGGGTGGTATGTACGAGCGGCTGATTGGTGTGGTTAAGATGTCTATCAAGAAAGTTCTTCGTCGTGCTCTCATCAGTCTGTCTGAGTTACAAACACTCGTCAAAGAGGTTCAAGCAGTCGTAAATGATCGTCCAATCACATTCGTCTACCATGATGTGAATGATCCAGAACCCTTGACACCGTCCAAGTTGCTATATGGTTTCGATGTGACTGCTTTGCCACACCCTGTTGTTGATCCAGACGAGTTAGAAGATGAAGACTTCAATGAACACGATCAACTCAACAAGGCCTTGAAACGACGCTCGTTACTGTTTCAGCACTTTGTTCAACGGTTCAAAAGTGAGTACCTTGCTTCGCTGCGGGAGCGTCATGTGTATCAGTCTAAGAAGCGAGGGTTCCAAGAGGAGATTATTAAAGTCGGCGATGTTGTACTAATGCATGCTGACAATGTTCCTCGAAGTTCCTGGAAGTTAGCCATTGTAAAGAAAGTTCTTCGTGGCAGTGATGGCCTGGTCAGAGCCGCAGAGATAAAAACAAACTCCGGAGTTACCAACCGTTCAATACATCTCTTGTACCCTTTGGAGGTCACACTGACGGATCCTAAGGAACACTTTACAGAAACCGAACTGCAGATTCCACAGGTCGAAACACTCAGAAGAAGCAAAAGAATTGCTGCACGCCCCCGCCCCCAGTATGTGGAATCAGCTGAATAGCGTCTGTGGAACACATGACCTGCGGCAAATTCATTGGAGCATGCGCGTGGCGAAGAAAGAAGCGTGTTCGACTGCACGAGAGCCGCCATGTTGGAACTGTATCTGAACTTTAGAACTGTTCGTTTAGTTGAAACTCGTTGTGTTGTAACTTTCTTATGATCGTTCGATTAAATCTGAATCTTGTGGATCAACGCTCTTGTGATTGTTTCTACACGCTTGGAACCGGTTGCATGTTTACTGGCTGGCGCTTTTGGTATGGTTTCCCGCGCTTGGAACCGGTTGCATGTTTATTGGCTGGCGCTTTTGGTATGGTTTCCTGCGCTTGGAACCGGTTGCATGTTTATTGGCTGGCGCTTTTGGTATGGTTTCCTGCGCTTGGAACCGGTTGCATGTTTATTGGCTGGCGCTTGTGGTATGGTTTCCTGCGCTTGGAACCGGTTGCATGTTTACTGGCTGGCGCTTGTGGTATGGTTTCCCGTGCTTGGAACTGGTTGCATGTTTACTGGCTGGCGCTTGTGGTATGGTTTCCCGCGCTTGGAACCGGTTGCATGTTTACTGGCTGGCACTTGTGGTATGGTTTCCCGCGCTTGGAACAGGTTGCATGTTTACTGACTGGTGCTTGTGGTATGGTTTCCCGCGCTTGGCACCGGTTGCATGTTTTCTTGCGTTTCACATTGTTTGCACAGTTTCCCGCGCTTGGCACCAGTTGCATGTTTCCATTGACAAAATGAGTTCATTGCATTATTTTAATCACTACAGTCTAGACACTTACAAGTTAAACATTTGCTTCAGCTGCCTTTGAGTTAATGTATCTTAAAGTATCTTAATGTTGCCCCTTTTCTGACCTGTTGTTTTGTAGACATGAGTATATTCCTTGTTGCCAAGTCCCTATGAACGAAGCGTTTTTTCTCCAGGTACATCATGCCCCAAGCTATCTGAGCAGCCCACAGCTTTAGGTCTCTCTGGGAAATCTCTGAATGATGATCATTTAAAAAGTCTAGTAATGCACCCATCTGAACCAATTCTTGGACCTAAAAATTAACGACAAAAGTGATTTTCAGTGATGAATACAGAATACAAGGCCACTTGTTTGCATCTCATTAAATGAAAATATTCCAGGTCTGTTGTTAAAACTCTACGCCAAAATGTAGCCTGCGTGGCAGGCGTTCAAAGGGGAAGGGAAGGGAGAAAATTCGGGCGCGCGAGAACGCGAAGGGCGCGCGAGGGAGGGGGGAAGAGGGAACGTTCCCTTCCCTCCTCCCTCGCGTGCCCTTCGCGTTCTCACGCGCCCGAATTTTCCCCCTTCCCCTTTGAACGCCTGCCACGCAGGCTAGCCAAAATGCGACCGGTCGATCGGCTGTTAACGTGAAGCCCGCGATATGTAATGGTCACCTGGCTTACCCTTAGTGTTGGTGTTTGAGGGAAGGGAGGGAGTTAGATGCAAGGGGTGGGGGGTCGGTAGAACAAAACGCCTAGGAGAGGGGAGGGTCCGAACTTTTTGTATTCACGAGTTGGCTCATAGGAGCCTTCGATTTCAATTAGTTTACACAACTTGTCAACTTAGCAGCTTTGCATTTCAAGTCTTAACCGATGTTGTTTCTTTAAATGTTTCCGGTTTTGTCTCTTCAGGCAATGATCACATAATCCGTTAGATGAGTCCACTGAAACTACCTGAAGGCATTTTTTTAAATAGCTAGCTCAACAAATTATCCAGCAATAATGGATTACCATTTTGACCTCAGATAATTTGATCTTTATGAGACGAGTTTAACTGAGGCTAACTTTGGGTACCAGAGGTTTTCTTTTCTCCCGGCATTAACAATTGGGGTCAGAGGCCAGGGGTCAGGGGATTGAACAACAGGCTGCCAAGCAGCGAGAGAAATAGCAATGGGAGAGAAAAGATGGGTGAAATATGAGAGAGATGAGAGCATGGAAAAAAGGCTCTGGTACCCAGGGTAAACGTCAGTAAAAGGAGAAATAAGTCTTGTAGAAATGGCGTGCGGCAAATTAAGTCTGTAAGCTTTTAATCTCTGTTCAGAGCATGCCTTTCTTTCTTTCTTTTTTAAACTACATTTACCTTGTTAATACACAAAACGTTGAACGAGATATAGTATCCGCTCGGAGTGGGTACTTGGGTCAACTTTTGCTGGGTATGTGCCGCTGGCCTCTCAGAGCCCATACCCCATTATAGTCTATTTTGTGGCCAATTAAAGACCCCATCTTAGTCACTTTTGAGTAAATGTAAATTTCGCAATCCCAACTTAGTCACTTTCTGTTTAGCCATCTACCTTGAGTTCGGAACACTTTTATCTAGGTCATCTTCAAATGAGTTGAAACATTTATTTAATGTAGGAGACTTTACTCTTCTCCTACAAACCTTCTGGTACATTTGTTAGCCGAAAATATTTACAAGCTAAAACTACCCAAAAAATACTTGCCAGAATTTTCTTTCCCCAAAAAATTCCGACATTTTGCGACCCCATTCTAGTAACTCTATTGAAAATGCAACCCCAGTATAGTCAATCCAGTTGTGAAAATGCGACCCCATCCAGCAGCACATCCCCATTAGCCCATTACTAGGAAGTAACCCCCCCCCGGGAGTATCCAGGGACAGTATATGCAAATTTTCACTGGTTCCATCATCTGTTTTTAATTCCCCAGTGTATTACGTGTTAAAAGATGATTGCTATAGCAAACTTTATTTAATTCCCCGTCACCCAGTTGTCTAGACAGTCTCGTTTCACACCAGGTCGTCAGGCTAAGTTGCTTTGGTCGTTTTAAATCTGTTTTACACTTCACTTCTTTGACTTAGTATGGACAATTTAAGTGCCTATCACCCCTAGAAAGTAATTTTCAGAATCAACTCTATGTACACTGAATAGTTGAATGGTAAAATATTTCTTGTTTTGAACGTCGCGTTTGTGAGTTATAGAGATTTGAATTTACAAAATGCTAATTAGATGACGTCAACCCGGGAATTTTCCATTATTTCTACGCAAATTTACAATGCGCAGTTTACAGCTTGAGGATAATTAATTTGATAAATACTAAAAATAAACTGTGGATAGTCAATTGATTCGTAAAAAATGTTACTTGAAGGTGAAAACAAGTAGTTGTATAATAAATGATTCCCGGGTTGACGTCATCTAACTAGCATTTGGTAAATTCAAATCTCAAAAACTCACTAACACGACATTCAAAACAAGAAATAATTTGCCATTCAACTATCCAATGTACGTTGAGTTGATTCTGAAAACAGATCTTTTGACTTAACCTTACTTTGTTTCGATTTCACAAGATGGCTCTGAGAGCCCTTTGAGTTTTCTTTTCGTCAGGCAGAGTTGTCTGCATGCTGTTATCCTATTCCACTTCAAGTATTTTAAAAAACCCTCATATAATTAATACTTACCAGTATTAACGGAGGACCAAGACACACGCCAATCAACCGCACGATACACGGATGATCCAGCCCTGACATAATTCGTGCTTCTCGTAAAAATTCCTATGAATGGAAAATCAATAGTAAGATTTTTTTGCTTTCTTTTTACAGATTGATTTGCAGAATAGTTGTGTGCATTCAATCTTCTTGTGAGTAACTACAAAAAAATGCAAATTACAAATAGAATCTTTGAAGAATGACTAATTTTAACTTGTAATATATTTTTAAATAATTAATTTAATATTGTGATGCCCAGCATCTTGACTCTGTTTCTTAGCACATTTTAGTTTATTTTAATCATGGTAAATAAGCGCTGTTCAACAAACACTAGAACTTTAGCAGGTTCACTACCACGTGTATAAATAAATAAATAAATTGTTGTTGTTGTTGTTGCTAGGCAAGGCTGTCTCCTTTTACAGAGGTCTCAAAAACAAAGAAACTTTGGTAACTAAAAGGATAGGTGGTCGTTCACGAGAGGTGGTCCCCTTACCTGTTGGAAAAAAGAAGGAAGTACTACTAACAGTACTCCTTAGTGTTGCCTGTCCTGTTCACATTCTTTACAGGTTGGATGGGTGGGGTGGGGTGGGGCTAGATATGCTGTAGTCCTATATCATCTTTCAAATAAATAATATTGTAAAGCAGATTTGAACATGAGTAAATGTAAAAGCGTTCTATGGCTAAAAAAAAATTAAAACCTGAACTTTTGGCTGCCTGTACTGCAGTCTTCAAAAAGTAAAAAGAATGATGAAAACGAAAAAAAATATGCATAAAATTGTAAAACCAAATTAAGAATGTATGTTTAAACAGGATTCCAAAGATTTTCTGACACAGTAGTTACCTGTGTCAATGATAGAATCATTGTCAAAGTCAATGTGATATTCATGAGACCACGCGCAGCTTGCAATGTTAGAGCCTTTGGTGCACAACTTGATGTTTCTGATGTGCTCTTTTTTTTCTAGCAACAAAAGATCTGCTAGTTTCTCCTATGTAAATCCATGAACAAGTGGCACAAGGAATTTTTTACACAACATTACAATTTTTTCTTTGGATGGACAACACTTTGAACATGTATACATAGGGAATCGCTATGTAATGTACTTCCCTTACCATCTCCAAAACATAAATGTCAAATCAAGCAAGAATACACTTCAAAAGCCATTCTACCTGTTCTCCATGAGCTATCTTTTCAGGATGTAAAGTCTTTAATGCCACTGGAACCTACAGAGAACCACAAAACATGTCAGCAATTTAGTGAATAAGTCCCATGCTCATGACACGCTGAAATAATCATACAATTCACTGGTGTGTGAAAGATCACTAGTTTGACTGCCAGTGCTCGACCTTAGCGGTAGTCCACTAGCCCAGGGCTAGTAAAAATTGGGTTTGGGCTAGTAAAATTTGAGGACCACTAGCCACTGGGCTAGTCATGTTAGAAGAGGTTTTGAAAAGATAAATAAAGAAAAAATTTAGTTGATTGCCAAAGAGATAGATCAAAGTGCCCTATGGGCTATCTCCTGTAAGTTCTTCCCATCATGCATTGCTGTCATATTATGTCTGACTATTGTTTTGGATGTTACAATTTGGCATTTAGGTAAGGGTACGCGGTTTCTTGAGTTTAAATCCTCATTTGTTGTTACTGTTAGTGACGAAGAGTGTCCAGGAGTTATTTCGAGTGATCACGAGGGACGATGTCATTATTAAGCCGTCATCACGTCATTTTCAATCGAAATGGGGTAAACCGTACATGATGAACGCTTTTGGACCGTTTGGCATGTGCGACTTCTATCCATCCATATCTGAAGACCTGCTCCTGAATGCATTAGATTATGCCTCCAAATTCACCTCTATCACTAAAGAAGACCGCCACATCATCATCCATGCAAAAAAATCACTCCTTTACCACCAAAACTCTCCATGGACCAAGAAGAACACAAACGACATGTTTGATGTTACAATGGGCTCATACGACGGAGCAGAAACGTGCGAATTGATAGGAACTTACATGCTCTCCTTGATCGCATCCAAATTCAAAGATGAAGTTGGACTGTACCGCGACGATGGTCTTGCAGTTTGCAAAGCCACCCCGAAAGAAATTGAAAAAAACAAGAAAGAAGTCAGCAACGTATTTAAATCAAATGGCCTAAAGATCACAATCGATGCCAACAAAAAAATCGTTCACTTTGTTGACGTAACCTTCGACCTCACAGACGGAAGCTACAAGCTATACATGAAGCCCAACAACAAACTCTCGTACGTCCACCGAGCAACCACCCCCCAGCATTACTAAAAAACATACCACTCAACATATCCAGAGCCCACTCCAAGAAAGAAAAGAAAGAGAAAAAGGGACATAACATGGTACAATCCTCCTTTCGATTCAAACGTTAAAACCAACATTGGGAGAAAGTTCTTCCATATCGTCGATAAATGCTTCCAGAAAAACCATCCACTCTACAAGATTTTCAACAGACACACTCTCAAGCTAAGCTACTCGTGTATGCGAAACATGAAATCCATCATATCGTCACACAACAAACACGTTCTTTCAAATGCAAATGCACCAACACCGCAACCCGACACCTGCAATTGTAGAAAAAAGTCTGATTGCCCACTAGAAGGAAAATGCCTCCAAACTAACGTCATCTATCAAGCCACAGTTACCACCGAGACAACAACTGAAACCTACGCTGGACTAGCCACAAACTTTAAGGAACGCTACAGGAACCACAAAACATCCTTTCGACACTCGAACAGAAAAATCGATTGCGTTCAATTGAGTTCGCTTTTCGAACTCAGTCGAACACAATCAGATGGACTGAGTTCGATTGAGTTCGATTTGTTCGATTGAATTCGATTTGTTCGGAAATCGAACTCACTGAAAGTACGGTGTTCGATTTCGTTCGATTGCCGAACTCAATCGAACTCAATCCACGGATTGAGTTCGATTGAGTTCGATTTCCGAACGTTCGATTTACTATGCCGGGTATTATGCAACTTCTCACAAAGTTTCACATTAAAATGATAGCAATACATGTATATTGACTGATGATTATTTACATTTATTTGGTTTGCATTTCTTAATATAAACGAGACATTTATAAATACTGTCAGGAACAGTACAGAGCATTAACATATACTAACAACTAACAGCGGTAGCCTTCTACGCAGACGTCCTTTAATAGACGTCCCACGTTCGCGGGGGAGGAAAGATTGCGTGACGAGCCCTACGGACGTCACGGCTGCGTAAGAGGCTACGTCGCTCATCGAATCTGTTTCACTGCAGGGGCCAGTTTCATCGCAGACGCCGTTTTCATTACGAAACATTTCGTCCGAATTTCACAATGAATATTCACATTCAGTAATAACACTGTTGTTTTGTATAGTCCTTTACTCTCTCAAACCAGTATGCAGCTATAAAGTGACCATGTTTTCAAGGTTTAAAAAAATCGGCCGGCAAAGGTTGGCAAATCGAATTGATCGAAACAAATACGGCCCTAATTATCGAAAGAAAAGGATTTTTGGGATTTAAATTAGCACAAATGACAAAAAGGCACAACATTAAAGGAAACGCGAGTTATGATTTCAAAAGCGCTCGCACTGCCCGCTCTCTAGAAGGTAAACACAGGGAAAACCCATCAAAGTGGTCCTCCAGCATGGCGGACGGTAATTCAAGGGTCACCTGAGCGCACACACTCTATATAGGAATTCGTGCATTTAATTAAAGTCGACGTGTTTATTGACCTTTATTGAGATAAGCGGTTTAAGGTTAAAAGAATGTCTCTTAAGTTCGTTCATTCAGGCCAGTGATTTCTGGCGCGGACTCGACTGTCTGTGAGTGACTCGTGAGTATTTTGCTATCAATATTTAATTCAACTCAAAACACAAGTTCTCCTTACTGATCCCCATACATTTCGTATAAGACAAATCAGGAGAAATTGTTAAAGGATCAAGAGAACTCATCTTGGGTGATCATTATCGTAATTCTTATCACCTCTGTACTTAATAGTACATTGATACTACAAGGAGAAATTTGGTACTGATCCCTACTGGCGCGTGAAAGGTTAATTCAAAATGCACATACTGTAAACTACAAAACAAAAAGTCACAGGTTTTTATACCGAGATAAACCTAAAATTGAACAGATATACATAAATTAACTTAAAAAACATAGACATTTTCATGCCCCTCGCATTTTACATTAAAGCTTTCAGAGCTTTTCAAACCCAATTCACAAACTCTTTTAAAACCCTTCCCTTTCTCAATACTTCTCAGACCTCTACAAAATAAAATATCGCCAAATAAATTGCCGTCTCTAAAATTTCAGTTAACTAAATCAAGCTATGAATATATCGCTTCATCACGCCACAAACCTGCGCTCGCTAAACCCCTTTCAAAAAAATCATCAACCTATAAATATATCCCTTTGTCAAACCACAAACATCCCCTCCCTAAACACTTTCAAAAAATATGCAACTCGACTCTTGTTTTCTTATTGATAATATCTAACACAAATCTGCTCCAACCAGTTTTGTGGACGTGGCCAAACCCAAGCTCTTCTTCTTCGTTGCGTGTTTTGACTCATTTGACTGAAAAGCGTCAAACATAAACCGGCGTCGATTTCTTTGTGTTATTCTAAATTCTTCTTCCACAACGAGAAAGTGATAAGCTTGGTGAAGTAGCAAAGCCCGCTGTCGTCGCAGCAGGAAAAATAAAAGCCAAATAAGAAAAGCAATTTTGAGCTTTCGAGGTTGCATGATGTAAAATAAATGTTAACATCTTTGCCGCACTCATGCACATGCTTGAATATACTTGGCGTGTAATTTGATTGACGGCTCTGTCACTTGAAGTATACTCAGAATTTTAAATATGAACACTTATCAATGTAAGTAAACATACGTGATCTAAAGTATACTTGAGGTTACTTATTAAGGTCTATTTACTACGCTAGTATGAACCCACCTATTGACTAGAGCGTTTCCATTTTAAAAATGGTGATAAGTGACAAATTGGTTTAGTCCCTTGAGATTTAGAATGAGTCTGTGGCCCCCGTCTTTCTTAGGTCTAATGAAGACGGGGAAAAACACTTCATAAGAATCATGATCAGTTGTTTCAATAATACTTCTAGACAGTAGTTTTGCTACTTCATTGCCAATAATGGCACATTCTTCAACAGAGAAAATAGCCCGGGGAAAATAGATTGTGGGCGTGTAGTGTTAAATGGCCTCGTGTCCAACTCAAGAGTTGCACCTCTGACAGATGTCAGAATTTCCTTATCAGAGGTAATGGACTTGGTTATGCAACCAGCCCTATAACTCCAAATATTCCTTTAGGTCACGTACCGATTTTTTAATGTTTTTCAGAGATTGTATTATGTCCTCTCAGTTCGGTTCTTGGAGGTGGTTTTTTCTGGTCCTTCCCTAAAATTACGGCTTGCTCTCTCCAGGCCTGGAGTGTTTGCCAAAATTCTTTTGTGCGCTGTGCTTGTTATCATAATGGAAATTGTGTGGACGGGAAAAACGTGTCGCGCCAGATTTGCCTGCGCCTATGGCTTTCTCAAGGTTGTTCGTATCTTTAGCATCGCGCACTTGTTTGGCTAAGTCGGCCCCAAATAGCAAATCTGAACGACTGGCCGACTCATTTGCCTGGGTGCAAAGCGAATGAAATTCAGCTTTAAGGGCCGGTTTAATCTGCTCTCGGCGTAAGCGGGAAGCTCCCCGACAGCGTGTCCTATTAGGACAATGGCGTCGGTATTAGCGGCCAGTGTTTCTTTATCTGTGTTCAGTTTCTGGTCCACTAATCGATCACTTGCTTTTAAAATGCCGAAAGTGGCTTCCTGTAAGGCTTGCTGTATGTTACTGACTCTCAGGTCGGCTTTGCGCTTAGAATTATTCATTTGATCCCAAATTTCTGGGTTGACTCTTACGGTGGATATGTCGGCGCAATTTTCAGGTTTGGCTTGTTTAGCCAGTAGTGCTTTGAGCTTATCGTTGGGAAGGGTGATGCCCCACCATTTGGACGCTATGTTAGCGAAGCTTTGATTTATTTTGGCGCCAATATTTTTATCATCAATGAGGTCAGCCTCGAGAGATTTGAGAAGCTCGCGGCCTTCTTCGGGCTAGCTCAGTTGTTTTAGATGGCGCTTCGACCTCATTAGAGTTCGATCCCTCAAGGAGATCCGTGTGTTTTGGCGCTCAACAATCGTTTTTAATAAGGAGGCCATTGTGCCCATATTTACGTTTATTTCTGAAGGTGTTTGCGCTAGGTTTTCGCCAGGTTGGCTTGTAGACCGACCTGCTTCAGCAGGGTGAGTGATCTCAGGTTGAGAATTATTGCCAGGTTGGCTGTCTGACGCACCAGTTTGGTGGCTAGCCTCAAGTTTATCGTTTTTAGCTGACATGATGAACAATTAAGAGGTTACGACACAATTTTTGGATGTAGATTGCTAAAGGGAAAAACGAAAAGTAGCAACCAATAGTTAGTGATCTCTATTCAGATTGTAAATACTCACTACATTAAGTATCCGTCGTTTCGGCTCCGCAAGCGAGCGTACAATGGCTCTATAAGCTAGCGCGCGTGCGTCTCATGGTACTCCGTAGTGACGTAGGACTGATGACAGATAGAACAGTAATGTGCTAACAAAAATGCAACAGGAATGTCCCCACAAATTCACTAAAAAGTCTATTAATAGTATCTAACGCATTTTTTGCTAACAAAAATGCATAAAGAATGCATGTTAGCCCACATAAACTCCTGTAAGTTAAACATTAACTTACAGGAGATAAAAAAGAAAGAAAGAAAGTTTTCTCGCATTTTATGATGGATAACTCCATGGACGACTCCAGCAAAAGACTGCTGGGAAGACTGAACACTAGTGGGGCCCAGTAACTCACGGACATGTAGTCATTTGATCAAAATGAAGTGTGCGCAGAGCCCGACCGAAATAAAAGAGTGCAGCACACGACTGAAAGCTCGAGCCTAAGGCTTGGCTACCAGGTGATGCCTGTTGGCTAGTAAATTTTAAACCTCACTAGCCCAAGGACCAGTTTAGTCAAAAAGTTGAGGTCGAGCACTGACTGCCATCAGGGGCTCAGATTTTTTTGTAGTCCCATCCTTTTGACATGCTGAATACAAGTTAATTTACAGTCACATCTCTCAACCATTAAGCATCCATGTTATACATGATACATGTAGTTAAAAACAATGTTTGTATGTGGTACAATGACAAATTAGTGTCCTTTGTGGAGGTGAATGCCTTTGCAAGGTGTCTGTTAGTGAATCCTTGGCTTTAACTAAAAGTATTTCTAAAATTCATTAATAATAAGTAAGGAATAAAAAAAAATAAAGTTTAACGAAGGTTTATAAATTCTGATACAGAACAGCTATACTGATATCACTGATACACAATACTAATAGGAATGCTAAAATAAGCTTTATCGCCATTGTTCTTTTAGAAGTCAGATAAAATATTTTCAACAAAACTGTAAGAATATTTACAATGGCTTGCCTGTGGCTCACAATACTATTGTAAATACCCATACAGTTCTGCTACTCATATTTTAACTATTACTTATAACTTGATTGGTCTGATACATGTTAAATTTAAATTGGAGTAAACATTGATGTTCTCCAGGTGATGTGTGACACTTGATTAAAATAAAATGTGTCTAAAACGTGAAAAAAAAATTGCAAAAATAAATAAAAAATTGTAAAAAATGTCATAGTGATCAAGTTCACAAAAGTTTCGGGCATAGCCCTTCATCGGTGTGAAGATTCATGTTACCTGATTTCCTTTAGGGTCTGTCCACACACCCTTGAGTACTGAGCCAAATTCTCCCTGACCCAGCTCTGCACCAAGTTCTAATGATTGTCTTGTAATCAATGTTTGTTGAGACTGCATAGTGTTACCTGTGAAAAGAAGGGATTGTAACAACCAACTGAAGTCAATTAATACTGGAATAATCCTTTTTTTCCCCAAGACCAACAAAACTCAAAATTTAAGAAACATTGTCTCGGCAGACTCTCCCCTCCCCAAAACTTTATTTCAGCCTCTGTGGAGAAGATGCTGATTTCCCTTTCGCAAAGGGTTAATGCCATTTTTAATGGTCGATGCCATCATTATGATGGCCAGGATATTGATTTATCATTTTGCAATAAGGTTAGCCTTCACAAGCCTAATGGCTCACAACTGCCAGAGCTCAACCCAATTTCTGTAGCATGAAGCGACTGAGAGTATTACTACTCCCCCCCTGGATGGGATGCTAGTCCATCGCAAGGTCCCCCCCCCCCCAGCATTATGTCGACGGTGCCCATTTAAACACCTCGGTGGAGAGAGACAACGTGGAACAAAGTTTCTTGTCTAAGGAAACAACACGACGGCAGATACCAGGCTCGAACCACCGACCTTCGGGTTGAAAGTCCAACTGCCAACCACTAGACCACTGTACCTTCATAAATAGTAAGAAAAAATCCCGAAAAGTGATCAAAGCAAATAGATATTACCTTAACTGAAACAATAACGCCTAAAAAAGTCACTAAATCAAATTTGATGAACTGTAATCCACTTCCATCCTTGCAATCCTGCACTTTACCTCTAAACTACTGCTTTTGTTTTGCTCTATAGAATCTTTTATCCAATTAAGTTATATATTTGGTGGCATTTGGCAATATAACATGGAAATAAATTTAGCAAAATTTTGTTATATGTGTGGAACAGTGTCCCTTCAAGGGAAAGACTTTCTAGAAATAATTATTACCACTCTCCCAACCTGGAATAACCCCTCCCCCCCCCCCCCCGCCACCCCCACATACCTTGCCACATACCTTGTAAAGGAATTCGATTGTTTGGTTTTGCAAAACTAGGGGGTGCAGGGGGAGTAGGTTTCGTTGGAGAATTAGGGGGAAGGGGTGGCGGTGGTCGTCGTTGTCCTCTTGGCGGTGGATTTGTCGGTGGAGGAGGTAGTGGGTGTCTGTCATCCAGTTTGCTAAAATTCTCTCCATCATGGATGGCTGGCACATGAGAGCCGTGTTCACTAAGAGATCTGTTTAAACGTGGAGGTGGTTTCCTAGGAGAATTGCCATCAAGGAATTCCTAGTTGAGGAAAAGCAAAATGAGTTATATTTAAAATTATGTTTTCTAATTTAAAATCCATCACTGTTGACTACATAGTCTACTTGGTTTTTTGACAATAAGGCATGATCATGAGAATTAATGTCAACTTTAAACTAAGAATTTAACTTCTAAGTAGTGTGAACACGTCTCTAAAATATGTTTTGTCAGGACTTCAGTTTTGAATTGATTAATCACAAACTGAAACTTAACTAGCAATGAAAAATGCCTGTTAACAAGACTGAGAAACAAAACATCAACTTGGCCTTTTATTTCTTGTTTATTTAAATTATTGATCACTCAATGTTACTTTTATTTATTGTTTATTTCAAACAACTAAGTGCTGTTGTGTATTTACTCTTTTTTTAAGTTAACATACAAATTCTCCTTACTATTCTCCTTTCATTTCATATAGTACTTGTTGGGAGAAGTTGTTTAAATATTCAAAGTAGTTCATCTTTGATGATCGTTATCTTGATTCTCATGACCTGTAGGTTTGATTATCCATTGATATTACAGGGAGAAATTTGATGCTGATCACTAGCTGGACTATTATTTATAATGGGTTAAAAGAGCAATACAAACTGCTGATTCTGCTCGTTGGAAGAGACTTCTTGTCGATGAGCTTCTTCCAGCAGAAATATTAAGTGCAGAGGTGCTCACAGCAGATGACAAGGAAGGAGTTGCTGGTAGCATTCCTGATCTCATTCGAGGCAGGATGTTCTGAATTATAACCGGAGGATTTCCATCTGGTGGAACAGCCATCTTGAGAAGAACTGGTAATCCATCTGCACATCTACTGTAATGGTCAATAACGTGTGGTAGAGTTTCAAACAGTGGACCATCGTCAATATAGAACCATCTGTCAGACTGTACAAGAGTAAAATTAATAGAACTGAGCTTCACAACATAGCTATGTTTTCTCGATTTATAAATGCAGTATTAAAATAAATGCCACGGTGATAACTGGTTAGTTTTAAATAAATGCCACTGGTGTTTCTTTGAATGTGATAGTGCATAGTAAGAATGTACTGTCCCGTGAAATAAACTGCCACTGGCAATCACTTTACAGTTGGTTGAGTATGGTTTGTTTTAACTTTACATAATTTTTGTGAATGAAATTGTAAAGTGTGACCATTTCAATAAAAGATATTAAAGCTATTGAGCAGTACTTTCCTGTGGTGCTGTTTATTATACTGTATAAAGCGGTTCTAACTTTTGAGTCTGTGGATGAAATCCTAAAGTGTTACCATTCAAATGAAAGCTACTGAGCAGTTCTTTCCTGCAATACTATTTATTATGCTATACAAGGAGGTGGTTCTAACTTTTGAGTCTGTGGATGAAATCCTAAAGTGTGACCATTCAAATGAAAGTTATCGAGCAGTACTTTTCTGTGGTGCTGTTTGTTATGCTGTAAAAGGTACTTCTTACTTTTAAGTCTCTGGATGAAATTTTAAAGTGTGACCATGCTGACGTCCGATCCCATTCTCCTAAATGTAAAGTGCAACTAATTATATTCATATAGAAGCAGAGATGCCAACCTCTAAAGATTAAAAATAGGAAGAATTTTTTTTTTCTGGCAGTGAAATTCCACCATCACCCCCCCCCCCCCCCCCCCCCCCCTCTGAGGCGTGAATTGGGCGCTAGAGTCAAGGGGGGTCCAGAAAATTGTTTTTGGCTTTTCCCTCTAAAGGTACCATTTTCTGCATTCCTGAGACACAAAAAGTGTTTGTGAAGTTAAGATACGATGAAAGACCGCATTTTTTTTGATTTTGGGAAAATTTGGGTTAAAATCTTAGCCTGTTTTAAAGAAAAGATCCAAAATCACTTTTATCCGGGAGATTTGGTGACCCGAACGGGAGACCGGGAGATTCATTCCGTATCCGGGAGACTCCCGGATAATCCGGGAGAGTTGGCATGTATGTAGAAGTTCGTGCTATACATCTGTATAAATGTAAAATATTATTATTATTATTATTATTATTATTATTATAATTATTATTAAATATTAATATTATTCAAATGAAAGCTCTTATTATAAGTAGTTCTTTCATTTGGTACTGTTCACTTCTCATTATCTCACAAAATGAAATTTGTTAATTTTTCTTATGTTTTTTGAGTCAGCACTCTTGGGAGTGATAGGGGGAAATACAGCCTATCTATATATTAACAAATTAAATTTATAATTACCCTGCTCTGTATTCGATAATGATAAATCTGTGCGTTGACTGCCACAGATAAGACGTAATAACCATGATCTCTGGTACTCAGACGGACAAGGAACAAACCATCCACCAAACCCCACTTCTGAAACAGTGTAATGGCTTCCTGTGAAAAAATACATCAGAAAACAAACTAGTAAACAACAACAACAATTTATTTATTTATTGAAGGGCTGGGGCATAACTGGGGCATAACTGTCCCATGTCAAATTTTCACAATTTTCACTAACCAATTGTCATTTCCAAGTTGAAAAAGCACTCTCTTGCTAAAGTAACGGCAGGTTTGTGTAAGTTAAAGTTAAAGAGAGCCATTTAGGCCAAAAGATCCTGTATTTTCACAAGAAAAGACAAAATATATTTTGGCCACTAAGCACCCAAAATGACTCTTCAGATCAAAACATTTTTTCCCCAAAGAATGCAAAGATGTAAAACAACTCCAGGGAAAGCAACAGAGGAGCACTTAATGTTGTGCTGTTAATTGGTAAACATAATTTTCAAACTTTTACCTTAATTCAAATTTGGTACTGTTGACTGTGAACGGGTTAGGAAAACTATAAAAAGAAAACATTACACACCTTTCTTCCTAAATTTTCATGTAACCACATTCTTGGCAAAGTCTTTGGAGGCTGCACTGGGTAATTATCAATCATTTCCGCAATGTGTCTATGCTCGTAATGAAGGGCAAGATCCCTGGGTGTGTCACCTTCTGCTGACCGTGGGTGCAAGGGAGCCCCAAGCTCCAACAAAACCCTGACGCAATCAGAGTTACCTGAAGTGGAGAACACTTGTTACTTCTGACATGTTCATTGCTGCTTGTTTAAACCTTTTTCTTTCAGAGTCAAATGGTGGTCATGCAAGGTGGATTTAGCTTTAAGTCTGTAAATGAAATTCTGAGGTGACCATTCAGATGAAAGCTCTTGAAGGGTGCCCTGTGCTGCTGTTTGTTATGCTATGTGCAGGGGCTCTAAGTTTTGAGTCTGCGGATGCAATCCTAGATTATGACCATTCAAATAAAACCTACTGAGTGATACTTTTCGATAGTACTGTTTATCATGCTTTACAAAGTGGTTTTTTACTTTTATATCTGTGGATGAAATCCCAAAGTGTGACCATTCAAATGAAAGCTATTGAGCAGTACTTTCCTGTGGTGTTGTTTAATATGCTGTACAAGGTGGTTCTAACTTTTGAGTCTGTGGATGAAATCCAAAAGTATGTCAATTCAAATGAAAGCCATTGAGCAGCACTTTCCTGTGGTGCTGTTTATTATGCTGTACAAGGTGGTTCTAACTTTTGAGTCTGTGGATGAAATCCTAAAGTGTGACCATTCAAATGAAAGCTATTGAGCAGTACTTTCCTGTGGTACTGTTTATTATGCTGTACAAGGTGGTTCTAACTTTTGAGTCTGTGGATGAAATCCTAAAGTGTGACCATTCAAATGAAAGCTGTTGAGCAGTACTTTCCTGTGGTGTTGTTTAATATGCTGTACAAGGTGGTTCTAACTTTTGAGTCTGTGGATGAAATCCTAAAGTGTGACCATTCAAATGAAAGCTATTGAGCAGTACTTTCCTGTGGTGTTGTTTAATATGCTGTACAAGGTGGTTCTAACTTTTGAGTCTGTGGATGAAATCCTAAAGTGTGACTATTCAAATGAAAGCTACTAAGCAGTACTTTCCTGTGGTGTTGTTTAATATGCTGTACAAGGTGGTTCTAACTTTTGAGTCTGTGGATGAAATCCTAAAGTGTGACTATTCAAATGAAAGCTACTGAGCAGTACTTTCCTGTGGTGTTGTTTAATATGCTGTACAAGGTGGTTCTAACTTTTGAGTCTGTGGATGAAAGCTACTGAGTATTTCTTTTGATGTGTTGTTTTAATATATTTTACTAAAAAAATCTGGACTTTAATCTAGTTTAAACTTTACCACTGTAAGAAGTCCATGTGCCTGATAATGAAATAAAATACAGAGTAACACATACCTTTTAACGCGGCTACATGCAGTGCCACCCAACCAGTCACTGGGGAGCGGTCCTGCAGCTCAGCTTTTCCTTTTCTTACAAGTGAAGCACAAACTGATGGGTGACCTCCAACACAGGCAACCTATAATGAAGGGAGGAAAGGGTATTTTTGTGTCTGTGATTGGTCATTTCTGTGAATCGTGATTGAGGTATATTCCGTGAAACTTTGCTAAAATCCTTCACTGTGAATCGTGAATATGTACCCTGGGTACCTGAGATTACCTCGCGGCACACTTTTGTGAGATGTCAGCTGGCCAGCAACAAGCATAAAAAATGTACGAGACATTGAGAGGCATGTAATATGAGAGAAATGAGACCACGAGAAAAGCCTCTGACACCCAGGGTAGTGAATAAATCATGAATTGTTTTACTTATTGGCCTCATCTGATGAAATACAGTGTCATGTATGACCATATATAATTCAAATAATATAAAATAGTCCTTTCGGAAACCCGTTGATTTCCCCTCCAGGGTCCTCCAGGAAGTTTAACGGAAGTGCTGAGACCACTAGCACAGATGAGGTGTGATCATCATGGCGGCTGAGACAGACTGAGAAATGCAAAATTACGTTTTTTTTCACTTTATGGCAAGATCCCCCCTACAATAATAATTATTACTAGCAGTAATCACAGATGATGGAGATGCGTTCGAAGGAATTTCCGGTGGAAATGAGCCCCTGTAAAAAACCAATAGGGGCGGCCATTTGGAAGACCGTCTACCAAAAAATCTCAAATTTTACTGCACATAAACCACAGGACAACCAACACGAAATTAGGATTGCATTCTTCGAATGCGATTAATTTATAACCTATTTAGCGCACTATTCAAAATGTGCCCAAATGCACTTAACATCCATATATTTACAATCTAAAAACTAAAACTAAATTACATTAACAAAAATTAGACTATGCACTGTATTTTGCACAGCATTTGCCCTAATTTAAAATTGGCAGCCATCGCCGTGAAACCTTCTAGTCAACTCAACAGTGCAGACTCTAGTCCCAGAGGGGAAGGTACAGCCAAATGCATGGAAAACAAATTTATTGCAGTTTGCACACTTTCTAACACAGCTACATATTAAGTATTGTAAGTTTTCAATTTCACAAAAATTACAAAATTTAACTTTTACCGAAATTATCTGACACTGGATTTCTTTTCAAACACTGCAATTGGGGCAAGTTTGCCCTGATTCCCAAAGATTCCCATTAAGAGCAAAGTCCTCTATTGCAATGGAGTTATTTAGTTTACTAATTTTTGCCAGAACCTTGACCTAACAAGTAGCCCGTTGGGCTTCGCAACTGGCTTGTTTGGTCCGAGTTCCCACCCGACCGTTCCTAGCTTTATTATTTTTTACTAGGAATTAATAAGTGGATACTTTGTCCACTTTCCCCTGCTCACACTGTACAGTCAGCCAATAGCCTGTAGCCACAGCCTTTGGTCAAAATCTATCCCAACTGTCAACTGTCCAAAGTTCACAGTTCTCATTTTAGAGTTTTATATTAGCAGTCCACAACACACAATCTAGAATCTATTATGCACAGTCCAGTCCACATTCACATTTACATTCCACAGCCCACTTCAAGCACTCCATAGTAGTCTACAATGCAGGTCTATATTTTTTCTCTGATGGGCTCGGTACATCTAGAAAAAAATAAGTTTACAACTTTGCATTTTTTCCCTTTAAAATCCTTGAAACCACCTACTACAAGGTGTTACGATTGAAGCCACCAATTTGGTTGTACTCGCTTTGAATATAGGTATTTAATTTATAGATTCCCGAGCACATCCACACTCGTCTGATACTATACTTTCCAAACCATGAATTCTTTCTGTTACATTTGAAAAGACTACTTTTAAAAGCAATGAAATAACTTAGTAAAAATTGACATTAATATGCCACGCATTCCACAGTCCATAATCCACAAAAGTCCAGTCCTGAGGTTACATTTTTTTTTACTATGATGGTTTTGGTACCTAGCAAAGAACATTCCTGTCTTTCTGTGTTTTTCTGTTGTTTTTTCGTTTAAAAAGTCCTGAAATTACTCACAACAGGCAGCGAGGACTGCTAAGACAAAGGCATTGTAAAGAATTAGTTGTAAAATTTGTAATGCTTATGAACGCAAAAGATTGATGTTTTGCTCTTTAATAGCCTCGAAAGAGCTAGACCAAAAAATTGCCGTCGTCAAATTCGGCCTCAACTCACCTGCTGTGTACAAAAACAACATTCACATTGATGGGAGAAATAAATGATTGACTTATTCACCATTAGACCAAATCATGGAAAACGTATGTCACCCACATGCATAAGAAACATTTGTCATATATTTATGTTGACGTTAAAGTCGAGACGACTTTAACGTCTAGTATAAAAACGGAAAATAAGCCAGACGCATTTAACGTCTGACGACTTTAACGTCTTATTTTAACGTCTCAGACGTTAAATACGTCTGGTATATAAACGAGACGGCCTTAACTGGGACGAATTTAGCCCTATTTGTATATTCACGTTCTTAAAATTTATTTGGCGACGAGTTTAGTCGTGTCCAGTCACTTCCGAGAATAGCTTTTTCTAGAAAATCTTGTGTTTTTTCTGTTTGACCGTCCACTTTAATGCGTCCCGTTTTTATTCCAGACGCATTTACGTCTAGACGACTTTAACGTCTCTAGCATGAAAACGGCCAATGGTTAACGAAGCAGTTTGCAACTATAAAACAACATAAATTTCATGGTTCAATGAATTTTCCTGTTTGTTTATTTTCAAACCATCATAAAATCATGTAAATAAATTTATTAGTTTTGAGTGTAACTTAAATGTACAAAGATCAGAACACTGGTTTGATATGGACGCAGGGAAAACAAATGATATTTAAAACCCCCCAAAAGAGGAACAGTGGACGTTTAACCAATGAGGTCACCACCAGGAAGTTTTTAATAATGAAATACAAATATTTAATGTCTAAACAACTGAACAACAGCAAAATTTGCTCGAAGCGAAGTGTTTTTACCTGTAATGGCGTGTTCCCTTCATCATCCTTACACTTGGTGTCTGCACCGTATTTCAGCAAAAGGGAAACGATCTCATCAAACCCAAGCAACGCAGCTTCGTGTAGCGGTGTTGACCCTTGTTCATTTCTTGTGTTTATATCGGATTGATTTCCTCCGCTCAGCAGTGCAAAAACTAAATTATAATTTCCCTCGGCGCAAGCCACATGCAATGGTGTTGTTACTCCGTGTTTTCTACATGACGCAGGGGGCGGGTTCCCTCTGCAAAACTGCGTTAGTCTGATCGGCAGACCATCAGCTTGCTCCATGTAATATTCAATCAGCGAATCCAAACCTTCGAAAATAGGTCCATCGTCTATGGCGTAACACATACCGCCGCGGCACTGGATTTGAAAATGATTCGCTTGATTTGCATGCCATAGCGACAAAACAAAGTTGTCGTCTGTGCCAGCTCTGTTTCTGACAAGAAAAAGACCCTCTTGCCGCCCGTTCTGCAGTAAAAGTTCGATCGCTTGCTCACGTGTGATTCGTCCGTGATACCATGTGCAATCATTGGGAGACGCAGACATTTTTTAAACTGTTCCAACCATTAATAAGGGAAGTCATACCTTGTACTCGAATTTCCGGTATCCAATATATTGGAACTTCATTTCTGTGTTGCATATTTTCAAACAAGATCAATGAGGATGTGACATGCAATATAAACAGCATGGAAACGAGGTTTGCCCACATTGCGTTACGAAGTAAAATTTTCATGTCAAAATTCATTCTCAGACTCAAAAATATAAATAAAAACAGTTTATATTGAACAATGGAATTATTTTCCCACTTTGTATATTTCGATAGGTGAAAATGAAAAAAAAAACCTTTATTTTCTCTTTCAACGTCAGAGAATGTTAGATCGAAACAATTTCGTCCCCAGGGTATTCTCGGCTGCAAAATGGCCGAAAACTCCGAGGAGAAGCCCTGGGAATTTTGCTCAGACGATAACTATTGTCAGCAGTTGCTTGACAAAGAGAATGCGTGGAAGGACCATCGTTACCATGGAAACTGAGCTAAATCAAAATGGTGGAATAACTTGTGTGATCACAAACTATCAGCATTTTACACTTTTCTTTTATTCGAAATGTCTTCTGCGACTGCAACGAAGAAGGCCGCGTCAATTATCCGTACAGTGGTACCGGGAAATCGAACGCTAGATGAGATTTATGAGGAAGAAGCTCGTGAAATTGTCGACGAAGCTATCGAAAACGCTCGCCGCCGCTTGTCAGTGTTCGCTGGTGGCTCTTCAGGCGGGGATGGGGAAGGTCCTGGGAAAGATGATGAACCGACAATAGACCCTGAAACAGGGTACGAGATACCTAATATTAAATGGATGACTGCTGATAACTTTACTGTAGCTGGAGGGTTAGAAAAGATTGAAGAATTTATTAAGGTAGGACGGTTTTGCATGCATTACATATACATGGGCCATTTTTCCATTTAATATCCGGAACCGCCCCCCCTCCTCCATTGAGGTATAAGGAAATCTTGGGGGGAGGGGGGGGTTTACTTGCGTCGGCATCCTTTGATCGTCAAAAATTCCCCAAGGTTGTAACAGAAAAATCTGGAGGTGTTCTGTTGGCACTTTGATCTTTTTTTTTTGCCTTGGGGGGGGGGGGGGGGATGTTGAGTGAATACCTCAATAGGGGGGATGCGGATATAAAATGGAATGGCCCCATGAATGGGCAGCTCAGCTTTGGTTACTTTTAGGGGTGCTCACTATATAGCGAAAAACAACTGTATTAGCTCGCGCTAAATAGCGAATTTAATGTCGTCAAATTGCATCAGCAAATTACAAAATAAAGTTGAAAATGTAAAAATTCAAATTTTACAAGTTATGAAAAAAAAAGATATGTCACTCAAAAATTGCGCAAACACAAAATGTCACATTCCGGAAATGTGTAGTGTTCTTTATCAGGTTTTTTCTTTCAACCAGGCAATTGATGACTAGAGAGAAATAATATTCGTACTCTGTTTAGAAGCTTGAAAATATTCATTGTTCTCTCTCAAAATGACAATTTTATTTGCCATATGATTGCAACATTAATTCACTATTTTAGCATATACTAATAAAGTTGTTTTTCACTATATAGCACTGCACCGTAAAAGTAACCAAATACATTACTACAAGTCCATGTACATTTCTTATCTCAGGTGCCAATATCAGTCACCTTGGCCATATGTACACAAAATATATGAGGTGATCACATTGCTGCTGTGATTAGTCAGTCACTATTTGGACTGAATTAATTGTTTAATGTAGTCTGATTTAGTCAGTCTGACTGCAGTCACCATTGGGATTGAATTTAGCGAAATGGAAAACAAATATACCAAAATTCCACATCCTTAAATATCTTTTAAGTTGGGTAAACCATTACTGAAGGTTAAATTTTAACAAAATTTTGCAGACATGGGAGCGTGACAGTAGCTGGCTTTACTGCATTGACTTTTTAAGAGAAGAAGAGCATCCATACAGTTGGAGATATCGCTATGCTGTCAAGTGGAGTATACCAACAAGAAGAAAGCCCATCCCAAGAGCAACTGCTTCAGTGTACATCACTATTGAAGTTAGCAAATTTAAGCCAAAGGTATTTGGTAAATGTAAGGCCTACAATGTAAACCATTGGGATTGGTAGGGAGGGAGGGAAACCCGTTATTTCGCTTAGGAGTCATTTCACCAACTGTCAGTTCGCCTACATGTCACATTTCCAAATTGAATCAGTAATTAATGAAATAAAGTCTACATTAGTGTCTCAATAGTTTATAGTTGAATCTGTAATGAATGAAATAAAGTCTGTGTAAAACATAATGTCTCATTCTATCAGCGCATTATACCTTAAAAGCAAAAAAAAGTAAGTGACATTATTTCATTCTTTAAGAGCGTTGTACGATAGAGGTATATAAACAGAGTAAGGGTATATCCCTTGTTCTTTAACACGAAAAAAAAAAAAACATACACGTATATGTTGTAGGTCAATTTTTTCCTAGGTCAAAATGCATTTCAAACTAGTTTGATTTGTGCTTTTCTTTGTCTTAGGATTATGGTAATGAATCTGGAACAAAAGAAAATCAAACTAGTTTGAAATGCATTTTGACCTAGGAACAAATTGACCTATACCATATACACATACTTTAAATGAATGTATTTGATAGTAGAAGAAACGACCTAAGACATAGGCTAACTGACATAACACACATAGGCAAATCAACCTTAGATATAGGCAAACTGACCGTTGGCAAAGTGACTTGTAGGTGAAACAACCGTAAATCGGAGGGAGTGTGCATTGTCAAATATAAAACTGACTGCGCATGGTGATGCAAGGTCCAACTAACTGCGATAATGGCTGTGGGAGGGCAACTCCTTTCAATACATGAGTAAGCCTAAAAGGTATATTTTTCTGTATGGCTACAGCCCAAGGGAGGAGGGGGAGGGGGCCGACTCCCATATAAAAATGACAGGGATGCTCGTTGTACCTTTCAAGGGTAAAAAGTTTGAGATTGGTACCGATTAGGGTGTAAAATGTAAAATGACAACTGTTAGATTTATCGCCCTACCTTTTAGGGTATTGAGGCAAAAACATATGACAGAATATGACATGTGTTGTTTCAGAATTTGTACCTCTTAGGGGTAAAAATTCCTTTGAGCCATGCCCAGTAACTTTTAGGGTGTTCTTCAAAAATTTCCAACAAGCAGGGACTAAAGTGACTGTACTCTGTAGTTGTCTGTAGTTGTTGATGCCAGTACCTTGTTTCATAGAGAAATAATCAATAAACTAAAAGTATATCGACCACATAATACATCTGAAAGACTTTATGAAGTCCATAGACTGTTCTGTGATTTTGTTGTTGTTGTCTGAATGGAGAAACATCTACTGGTATTGCTTAAGTGCTGATTCACATCTTTTAATAGTAGGACCCAAGGTGTATTTTTTGTAGGGTATAGGCCAGAGATCTTCGGCTTGGACCATTGCCTTTTTCAGTATTTATAATCCATAGTTTAAGATCAAGGCACATATTCAAGATGGACTTCACATAGCAATTCACTTTCAGTTTGGGGTGTAGGTAATATTTACAAGTTGTTAACAAAGAGAGAGGCACTTTTTTGGGAGACATAAAACTTTGATTAAAGCTCAAACCTTTCTTGTTTCAGACTTTTCCTGTTGAAGTGTACTATATTTTTGAGACACATCGTCTGGTCCACAGGTACGTTACCTTGTCTTTGGACAAGTAAGTAAAAATTAATAGCCAAGAATACAGCTGTTTGTCTTCGCTGCTTGGCACAAATGCCCCTAGCTACCAGAAGCAAGGAGAGGAAGTTGTATTTGCAGGAAATTAAATTGGATAACTAATGACAGAAATAAAATATAACATACAGAAGTAAATACTGTAGATAACATTATAGGTTATTGCCTACATGGTAGGTCCATTGTTAATTATTACTCCAATGAAGATCTATCAATAAGGGCCAGGAGCCAGGATAATTTTTCCTCGACTATTATGTGATAATTTTCATCTCTGGCTTAACTGTGAGTGAAAAACTTAAAAACACCAAAAAGCAATTTTCCTTAGCTAGAAAAGTTTAAAAACACTGCCAAAAAGCAATTTTCCCCAGCTACTTTTTTCACTTCCCGGCCACCTCTTTTAAAAATTTAGTGGTAAAGTTCTAAAAACATCTTGCACTTTCTACTTTTCCTTGTTCAGTTTGATAGCTAATTTCAACAGACAACGACTCCTTTATGGTTTCTGTACATTTCTTACAGAACTATACTTGGGAGAAGTTCTTAAAATATCAAGGCCATTTGATCATTTTCTTAATTCTTATGACCTCTGCTTGGATATGCATTGATATAATTTGGGGAAATTTAATGCTGATCACTTTTGGCACTAAAAGGATTAAGGTAGATGTTCATGTACATGTGTTTTTTTATATTAGAACTGCAACACTATTATTACAGCACGAAGGGTGTACTAGCTAAAGATGTAAAAAAGCAACATAAACAATCTGGTGGCAAGAAAACATAGTATATATGGTGAATAAACAGCTAGTAAACAAGGACATACAATCTAATTTTAAGTAAATTACTTTTAAATCTTGAAATACTTATATATATTATTGTTCAAATTTTTCTTTGGTTTGAACATTTTCAACCCAGTTTGATTTTTATTTCCCTTTGTCTCCGACTCATTAACATAATCTAAGACAAAAGAAAACAAAAACCAAACTGGGTTGAAAATTTTCAAACCCCAAAAAATATTGAACTGCAACATATTATACAAAACATGTGCAGACTATACTTCTATAGACTACGAGCAGTCCCTCTTTCTCAACTTGGTCCATCCAGCAAGAAACAAGGGGCTCAATGGGGTTAACCGTAAGCCGTAAAACAGCCTGAAAATTTAGTCATTAGGCATAAAAAATGTTAACCATAAACAATATTTTTGGCCATGCTTTGTCATTTGCCATCTCTTGTTAAGACTGTTATGTTGCTGTGAGTTTCTGTCTTGTCCCAGACTGATCCTAAGACCTTAAATGTGTTTAACAACAATGGGAATTAATTTTTAACTTTTTAGAATAGAAATTAACTTTTAAAACAATGGGAATTAATTTCCAAGATAATGGGAAGAAATTAACTGTTATCCCATTGGGACTCTCAGAAAATAAAAACATTGTGAGCAGATAATGGCTGCGCGAAAACTGGGTGCGCTCATCTCGCCCGGCCATTTTCGACTCACCGATGAAATAATCATATGGTGCAAGAGAAGAAGTAACTGCGCGTTGCTGGAAATGAGGGGTTACCATTATTTATTGAAAGTGGCAATAGCATGTTTGTTTTGAGACACAAAGCTCTACTGATTTCCCTTTTACTTTTAGACCTGGAAAAACAAGATTTCGGGAGAAGTGGCTGAAGGATATTATTGGGAGCAAGATTCGAATGATGGATTTTGTCACTTTCTGATCAACAGCAGGATAGTTTACAAGACATCTGGAAATTCTTGAGAAAGGGAGATATGGAGAAATTTTGAAATGATCCTTCGAAGCTCCTCTGCTGGATAAAGTAACATTTTAATGTGTCTGCTTGTAAAATCTTTTTTTTCTTGAAATTTAACAGAACACAACCACTGTAACATGCAGGCTGTACCCAGTAGCTGATATTATTTTTGTTCCTAAAATGATATTCAGTTGTAATTATATAGTCAATTTGGGACAACATTTATTTTGATTGCTATGAAAAAGAAAACGTCAAGTAAAAAAGGTGAAAATCAATATACCTTCAGCGGAAACTAATTTCATTTCAACTTGATGCTATAGAAATCACATGCATCTTTAAAAAAAATCAAACATATAAAAATTATTACATTGAACATCTCAGTTTTCCTTCTTGCATTTTATTTATTCACCACAAGTCTCCAGTTATGCAATAATATTGTCATTATTTGACATAGTCCTATGTTATGACAAGTACCAAATCTAATAAACATATATTTCTCTTTCTTAATTTACTGTAAATATTCAAATAATTATGCTACTGTACACATACCTTCCCAGCATAAAATACATAGACTAAATGAAACATCTATTTTTAACATGTGATAGTTATTTGTCCTGTTTTTAACTCCTAACTATGTTTCCTTGGGGGAGGGGGGGATCTTTCACTGTACATACATCACTAAACAACTTTTTGTCAGGCATGAAGATTTGCTAAACATGAAAGTGGGACTCTGTGAATGTAATTATTATTTCCACAAAATTATGCACAACACTGTAACTATGCAAGTAGAAATAAAAAAACCTAAATTTACAATAACCATTGATGTACCTACAGTACCTGTAAGTAAAAAAATGTAAATGTTGTTTATAGTGGACGAGCACTTAGCTATCAACCTATTTCACAGGCACGCCACTTCAAATACACAAAACAAATATTGCAAATAGAACATAACATGTTTAAAGAATCTGACCTGCCTAGTTTGCATTGCGTGCCTACGTTGGTTCATCCGCCATTTTCAGGGCCCCCAAAAGTCCATACTGTATTGTAGATGAGAAATTCACCATGCAAGAGGTGATATGCTTGCCCAAATATGGAAGAGCCATTTCATAACAATAAAAGAAGTGCGCAATGCAAACTGGGTCAGACTCTTCAAAATCCCAACTGGCAGGAGGCAAACCAGTTGGCCATTTTATAAGCATGGCCGAGGAGTTGGACTCGGGACTACCGTGAAACAACTCCAGCTAGTGGTCAGAGCATTGCAAGATTGTACCATATCTCTTCAATTTTCATGTACATAATTTATTTATATTTCAATGTCAATAGGCCTTATGCATGATGACGTCACCAGCCCAAATGCACCAGCAAGCCTCATTTGTACGAAATTCCTTGCAAACCTTTGACAAGTTCATGTTGTTTTTGAGTGGGTATTCTTTTTTGGGTGGGTATTCTTTTCAACTTTGCTACTTTGAGAATACATACATTTTTTTTTTGTTCTTTTGTTTTTTCTTTTTAATTTTTGTGGCTGTACCTGTAAATTAGCTGGATAGCTAAGTGTATGGTTCACGGTAAATAAAGGTTTTAAAAAAAATTGTCACAGGTTTCCACTTTGAAAGCAAGCCTTGGGGGTGAAATTAGCTAGTCTAATGTAAACATGCATAACGGCTTTAAACCAGCTTGTAATTGTACTTGGAAACAAACCTGTGTAATTATTAAACGTACTGTACATTTCCCGTTTGTTTGTCAACACAACTCCACTTTTATTTGCACAAAATATAATTATATTCTTTTATTTTCACAGTTCTATTTCAAAATAGAACAATTAATTTAAAATTCTCTTAGCTGTCAAACTTTGCTTATACTTTAACCATTTCCCTCCTGGAGTCAATTATGGAGACATGTTATGCAGTTCTAACTTTTAAGTGTGCATGCCCACAAAACCTGTGATGTGAACTTTAAATGAAACTGTCTTTGGCAGTTAGTTTTGGTACCATTTGTTTTTTAACATTTTACAAAATTTAATTTGGGATTTTTCTTCAGGTTTGAGTTTTGGCACTCTTTAAGAGTTAAAGGGTTAACATTTTTCAGCCTAAACAGCATAAAAAAATATCAGTTAAAGGGAGTGGGATGTAAATTTCAAAGAGATCAAGAATGTGGCACGTACATGCATGCAGTCGTTCCTGAAAAATATTGTGAACACTTTGTACACAAAAGAGAGAATGATGTTTCTGAAAACTTTAGCATCCCCAAGTAATTGCTAAACTATTGACAGGTTTATGTAAGTTGAAGTGAAAGAAAGCCAATCAAACCAAAAGATGCTGCATCCTGTATTAAAATTTGTGTGCGACTGGCACACAAATTTTCTGCAGTTTCAAGGCACATGACCTGATCACGTGCGAGTTGAAAGTTCAAGTTGTTGTCACCCTAGGGTGTTAGTGAGTTTTGTTCACCCTAGGGCCTCTCTCCGCAAAGGGTTCGGTGAGGGGAGAGGGGAGAATCCGCTGAGCGAAGTGAGTGCAGGCGCAAACAAATGGAGAGAGCAGCGAAAAAAAAAATGGAGAGAGTTCCCGCCCAATGGATCTCTCGTCTTTTGCACCTGCACTCACCTTGCCAGTGGATTCTCCCCACACCGAAAACCCCTATAAGGAGCCTCTGTGGAGGAGAGAGCCCTAGGGCGTTATACCCAATATGGCACATATGACACATTCTTGTCCAATCAAAAAAGGCATTTGAGTTAGAAGGTTATAACAAATTATGCAATAAATTATTTATACACTGCGCACAGTGAATCAACCAGGAATGCTATGTTTACAGAAGATAATACAGGCCCCTGCACAAAGATATGAAATTTCTTGTTGAGTATTTCATATCAAGATGAACACGAAAAGAGAACTTTCTTTATATCTCCAAGCAGCCATGTATATTGATATCTTCACTCTTCAGTTACAAAATGTTCCTATTTTTGTCCACATTTGCTAAATAATCTTTAATGTCCATCGTTTACAGTTTGCTGGTCATACTTTGATGAGCGGGCTATATGAAGGATTTTCTGTATACCTCCACGTGTCAGTTTAGATGGCGAACCCCCTATCAGACCTGTCTCACCCATGTGGTTCATAAAAATAATAGAATAAAATTGTTTGATACGTAGTTGTTTCACTTCCACCAGTTCACTGATTGTCAAGTTTTTGACTTATCAAATGCATTTGGACTCTCAGGAATGCCGGAAATGGCGTTTTAGAGGGACCCCCTTTCAGAAATTCCTGGTTTGCCAATTTTTTACTTAAAGGAGCTATGTCAAGGATATTTTGATTCTCTTGATTTAAAACTGCCCCCAAATTAAAACTAAGTACCTTTGTCATACACAAAATGCTTATAGAACAATAAGAGGAAGATATCAAGTGAATTATCAAAGACAATTGTAATGTGACATTCATGTTTTTTTTTTACCTAGACAATTTTTAGCAGTATGTCACACAAAATCAGTGAGAGGATCGATCCAAAGAGGCTCTGCTCGCAGGGTAGACTGTTACCATTGTTGCTTGAAAGATTATTGACTATGTAGCATGAAAATTTGCTGGCTAGCTTTTTAATTTCTTCCATATACCAATCAACTCCACAATGCTATCATATGTATTACTGCTCAGATCACCATTTTCCTTTGCTTGTTTTGCCGCCTTGTGAAGCAATTCTTCATCAATTTTAGGATGAGCAAAATTTGTTCTTGATTTTCTGACTTTTCGTAAAGGTGTGGCATATTTTTCTTTCCAGTTCAGTTCTTTCTTGAGTTTAGTCCAGGACTTTTCTGCCTCGATTTGACTTTTCTTGCTTTCAATCATTCCCAGTTGTGTGATATCACTCTCAATGTCATCAACAAAGTAATTAGGAAGACTTTTAACATACGATTGTGGAAAGACCTTTTCATACATCAACAATGGTATTTGGAAGCACATTTGGCCTAAAAGTAAAAGGGGTCGATTAGCCATGAGAAGCTCCTGTCTCATATCTTTGTTTTCTTTCTTCAAATGCCTGACATCCAACCTTAACTCAGCAACGTCTTCATTCAAATCTGAATATTTGTTTCCTAGATCTTTTTGCTGCTTCTTCAAGTCTTCATTCTCAACTGTTAGTTTATCTATTTGTTCCATGAAAACCATTATTTGATTCTTCAAATCTGTCACTTCTGCCTGCAAACTCAAATTCTTTTCCTCCAATGATATCTTGTCAGTTTCTAATTTCTTGACCTGTGCCTTAATTTCTTCAATTTCTCTGTTCTTTTGTGAGTTAAGGGTAACAATCTCTTCTTCCCTTTCCTTCACACAGCTTTCTAGTCTTTCCACTTGTTGTTTTAATTTTGAAATCTCCTTATCCTTATCTTGGATGATTTTCTCCAGATGGTCAGATTTTGGGTGTTCTGCCACCATGACCATGTCACAAGATGTCTGCTTCTTATTCCTTTCCAACCTTCCTTCCTGCCTTTCTGCTCTTCCTTTAATAATAGTAATAATAACAATAATAATAAATATAAAACAAGAACAAGATGTTTATTAACAATTAAAATAACTATTTACAATACATTAAAATTCTAATACGATAAGATAATAAGATAAGATAATAATAATAATAATAATAATAATAAAAAAGAACACCATCAAAGACTATGATAAAAGAGATAATAATAATAATAATATTAATAATAATAATAATAATAATAATAACAACAACTTTATTTATGCATAATATAAGTTAAAGCAAAGGTCTTGCTTGTGGGGTCGTGTTTCTAGCGACAAATTAAAATCGTTTCTATATACATTAAAATTAATAATAACAATTACATACATGATTGTTCACATTAGTAAAACTTAGGCACTGTTCATAATTTATGGGTTGGGGGTACTATGGGGATCTTAATTTACCCCCCCCCCCCCACGAGAGCTTGCGGACAAAGGTAAAATACCATGACCCCCTCCCCCCCCATCCTCTCTACCACCACCACTATCACCAACAATCTACCATGTTTGCTTTAAAATACATTTGAATTGCTGATACAAACAACTTTAGGAGATCCGAAAAAGAAGTGACTTAGAAAAACATTTAACTATAAAAATTGCGACAAAACATTTCTTAAAAACCTTATAATTTTTTTTAAAAAGCTACAAAGCTGATGATGTTTCGACGTTACTGTGACGTCATTATCAAGTCAATAGGTTCTATAAATACTAAGACGAACAATAAATGATGAAAATAATTGCAAACATCACAAGTTAAACAAAAAGTTTTGCATGTATGGAGTCCGTTTGGACGTTCAAATAAGGTTTGAATTTCTTGATGCAAAGCATTTCAAACACTAAACAATCAAATTAGCCTTGACACCTTCTCAGTGATCTTAAAATGGCTCTCATTCAAAAGATCGCTCCCACCGTGTGCTTCATGGAAATGTTTGCCAATTGCCAAATTTTTGTGCTCAGCAACACGTTGAAAAAGGTGCCGGGCTGTGTAGCCGGCATAATCTGCATAAAGCCACATTGAGTATGAGGTCCATTTTATCTGCTACTGGAACGTTTAATTACAAGCTCGCCAAGTGGCTTGAAGAGAAGCTCAAACCACTTTCCATAAACGACTACACTATTACCAATGCCTTTGATTTTGCTGATGAAATTCGTAACCTTTCTGTTCATGACGACGATATACTGGTCTCTTATGACATTGCAGCTCTCTTCACCAATGTGCCGTTGGATGAAACTATCAGCATCTTGGTCAACAAAGCCTTCACGGATGATTGGTTCAATGAAACCTATGGTCTTAACCTGCAAAAAGATCAGCTTGTTAAGTTACTTGAAATTGCCACAACGAGTCAACTTTTTCAGTTCGATGGTCAGTTGTACGAACAAATGGATGGAGTGGCAATGGGCTCCCCTCTTGGCCCCCTAATGGCGAACGTCTTCATGTGCCACCTCGAAGAGAAACTCACACGCGATGGCTTGATGCCTCATCTGTACAGAATGAAGATACGTTGATGATACTCTTGCAAGAATGCCTAATACTGATGCTGCCACTATGTTCCTTACCACCCTGAATGGCCTACATCCCAGTCTAACGTTCACGATGGAGCTTCCTGTAGATGATAGGATCCCTTTCATCAGCATTGAAATCGTCAAGATTGGAACAAAACTTGAAACTCAAGTTTATAGAAAGCCAACCAATACTGGCTTGCTCTTGCATTTTCATAGTCATACTGATAAACGCTATAAAAACTCTTTGTTAAAGACAATGCTACATTACGCTTATGCTCTATCTTCTACAACAGATGCTTTTAATGAAGAATGCGCCAAATTGCGCTCCATTTTTAGTCGTCTTGATTACCCGTCGAGTCTTATAGATTTTGTTATTTCCAATTTCAATTCTCGAAAACCTCCAGTAAGCATAGCGGAGAGAAATACTGACAAGAGCAACAGTCAGAATTAGTTTACCATTTAAAGATCAAGTTTCTGCTAATGCGGTTCAAAGGCAGTTACGTGATCTTAGTCATAAGATTGGCCCTACTTTGCAGCCAGGTTTTACTAGCAGGAAATTAGAACAAGATCTCAAACCTAAAGAAGCCAAGCCGTCAATAATTTATTGTCAATCAGCAATGCGTTGTTTATCGTTTTGTATGTGATCTGTGCGATGCAGATTATGTCGGCTACACAGCAGCCCGGCACCTTTTTCAACGTGTTGCTGAGCACAAAAATTCGGCAATTGGCAAACATTTCCATGAAGTGCACGGTAGGAGCAATCTTTTGAATGAGAGCCATTTTAAGATTCTGAGAAGGTGTCAAGGCAAATTTGATTGTTTATAGTGTTTGAAATGCTTTACGTCAAGAAATTCAAACCTAATTTGAATGTCGAAACGGACTCCATACATGCAAAACTTTTTGTTTAACTTGTGATTTTCGCAATTATTTTCATCATTTATTGTTCGTCTTAGTATTTATAGAACCTAGTCTTTATACATTTTTGACTTGATAATGATGTTACGGTAACGTCAAAATGTCGTCAGCCTTTTAGCTTTTTTAAAAAAATTTTATAATGTTTTTAAGAAATGTTTTTTCGCAATTTTTTATAGTTAAATTTAGGAGATCACCTGATATTTCATTGGAGTTTATATAATAAACATCGATCTCCTATTTCAGTCTCGTAATTTTATTCTGTTAAACGTTGAAAAGTGCTCAGATTTCACTTGGAATTTATGGAAACCTTCTTTAAGTGGACCTAAAGTTTCTTCGTTCAATCAATCAATAAACTTTATTTACCCTCGAATTTACAGTGTAGCACTCAAGTGCTTATATCTTCGAGCCAACTACACTAATAAATAATTATTATTTCGTTAAAATACTTCTCTAAACCGGACCGGTTATTAAAGTAAGTTTTAAGTGCTCCCCCCCTAGCTATACGGAGCAGAGTACCAATTGAATATTGATGCCTCCTAACTGTTTCCTCCCCCCTCCAAATCCCCACACCCCCCCAAACCCAGAAATTATGAACGGTCCCTTAAAATCTGTTACGTTCCTACTTTGCGTTTGAATCGAGGTTGCATTGAAGTCCAGTTATTTAATAAAATCATCCTTTCTAGCTCCAGCATAAAATTGCTTGAAATTGTCAGTGTGGTACCTGGATGCAATGTTCCAATGTACAGCACCTCAATAGCTAATCGAGTTTTGTCGTGAATGCCGTTAGGCCGTACTTCACGATATCACAATTTAAGCAACAACGAAAGGGTTTAATTCCACAGTCCTATCCTCTCAGTACAATGGCTCGCTCACACATAATAAAAGCATGATTTTGCTCGAAACTATATGCCTTAGTTTTTAAACCAATCCGTCAACAAGTTCTCCATTGCTTTTATGTTACTGATATAATTAAATACCTATAATGTTTGACCCTCTATCAGCATTTTGTAAAATATTGAAAAACAAATTGTACCATGCAAAAGTACTGCTAAAGAGGTTTCATTTGAATGGTCACACCATAGGATTTCATCAACAGACTCAAAAGTTAGTACAAATCGTACCAAGTAAAAGTACTGCCAAAGAGGTTTCATTTGAATGGTCACACCATAGGATTTCATCAACAGACTCAAATTAGTTAGAACAACATAACATGACTCAGGAAGTGAAAGGGTTAATAATAAATATAAAAAAGAAAACACTTCTCATGCCATCACACGATCAAGCTAAGCAACACTCATATTTCATAACACTATCGCATGATCCAATTTAAAATATAGTTACGTTCATGAAAATATGGCACTTTTGTGTAGGTTTTTATTGTTCTGAACAGTACAATTACAGAGGTCTGAGGTACATGGAAACTTCCGAATAGCGCTGTGCACAATTACTAAAAATAAATAGACCCCCTACGTGACTCAGACAAAGTTTGCTGTCCGATCAAAGGCTTTGTATGAGCGGGATGTGTTTTGAATAAGAAAAATCGGTGAAATCAGCAGTTAACGTGATCTGGATGTTTTTTTTAGCTAATCACAAATATAATAAATAAAGGCAATGTTACATTAGGGAGTGAAAAACCAATTCAAGAAATGTAGATTTTGGCTTAAAATTCAATAAATTATGTGAGGTGAAATCCGATCATCAGACTTCCAATCTCTTAGCTCTCATGCGATTAGACGCCAGAGTCCATGTTCAAGCTATTTATTACGAGCGATTACAAAAGCACACTGTCATCCGGGAACCCTCGAATACATGACGAAATCATATAGGGTGTAACGCCACAGTAGCGTGACATCCCCCCTCTCTGAAAAAAAAATAACAAGTTGACATTCCAAAATGAAAAAAAAAATGTCTCGATGATTTACAGCCAATATTGTTTAAAGTATAAGAAATTTGAGCACAAACAAACAAAAAAACCTTATACTTTTTAGTTTGTGGGCGGCACGGTGGTCTAGTGGTTAGTGCGTCGGACTTTCAACCTGAAGGTCGGTGGTTCGAAGCCTGGTCTCTGCCGTCGTGTTGTTTCCTTAGACAATAAACTTTACTCCACACTGTCTCTCCACCCAGGTGTATAAATGGGTACCGGCGACAAAATGCTGGGGGTAACCCTGTGATGGACTAGCATCACATCCAGGGGGGAGTAGCAATATTCCTAGTTGCTTCATGCTACGGAAACCGGGTTAAGCTCCAGCCATGTGGGCCATCGTGGCCCGAGTGCGACTTTACCTTTTACCTTACCTTTTTAGTTAATTAATGCTTTCTAGTAAAGGTTATAGTCCTCAAACTTTTTTTGGCTTCCTGACCAGCCGTCCTGATCTGGTTGTTTGATGTGTGGTTGAGGTTGGTACAACGGCCTCAGGAGAGACTGCACTTGCTTCATTCCCCTGTTGCTGTGGCATTGTGGAGGACAGAGAGGGCTGACAATCCGCTTGAGGGAAGGTGGCTGCTGGTGGTTGGTCGAGCTCGTATGGAATGAGGTCTCCCGCAGTTGTTGGCGGGTCTAAAAAGGAAGGCTGTGTGATTGGCAGTGCTGGAGGCTGTTGTAAATCATTCCATGGAGGTGCCGCTGGTCGCAGTTGGGTGCGGTTGTGGTGAAGGACGAGGTTGCCTGTGTCCATGCTGTAGGACCGTGGCGATGGATTGTCGATAACCGGACCATAGATCCAAGGGGTCCCCTGCAGAGATGGACGAGGTTTTGCGTAAGCATGGGAGCCTAGGGGCAGTGGCGGTAGAATCGGTTTCACATGTTTGTCATACTGGGTCTTAGAGGCTTCCTTGCGGTGGGTGATCTCGTGGGAAAACTCTCAAGGGATCTGGAGGCTCAGGCTTGAGTAGATCTCCGTAGATCGGCAGAGTAGATTGGGTAAGTCTGCCCATTAGCCTTTGAACTGGGGAGAAAGAGTGCCCACAAGGTGGTGTATTTCCTATGTTGAGCAGTGCCAGATGGATGTTGTGGGACTTCTTCAGCATAGATTTAGCATCTTTTAACAGCCGCCTTGGCTTTACCATTGCTGTAAGACCAGCAGGGTGATGAAGTGATGTGCTCAAAGCCATACATTGTCACAAATTCCTCATACTCGTTCGAGATGAACTGGGGACCGTTGTCCGTGAGACAGCACAGTGGCATGCCATAGCAAGCGACATGAGCTTTGGTAAGATCAATGATGGTGGAGGACTGAGGTTTGTCAGAGGGTCCAGTTCATAGAAATCACTATAATTGTCTACTGTGATTAAGTACTGTTTATGGTCCAGCTCGAAGATGTCTTGTGAGACAAATTGCCAAGGTTGCGTTGGGGTAGGGTGAGAGAACATGGGCTCCAACGTGGCTTGTGATCTGTATTGAGCACAGGTAGCGCATGCCTGACAAACTGCCTCTATATCTTTAGACATATAAGGCCAAAAAACTGCATCTCTTGCAAAATGAAGACAGTATTCGGCTCCTCTATGGGATTGGTGGATTTTACTCAGCATGCTTGGTCTTAAAGAGGCAGGAACAATGGCACGGGTAGACTTGAGAAGGAGATCATCTGCTAGACTAAGCTCATCTTGAAAATGCCAGAATGCCTGGAGCTCTAGGGGTATTGCTGTTTAGTTTGTGGCCAACCCTAGAGGATGTATTGCTTCAACTGTTTCATGTCTTGGCAGGGTGCGGTGGCTCTGCGTGGTTGTTCACGAGTGGAGTCCGTAAGGGCCGGTGAGCTTGGATCTAGGTGAGCAAGATGCAGATGGAAAACTTGGAAGGTATCAGGTACCATACGAGCGGCGGCGCTGTCCTGGCATGGACCCTGGACAGGGTATCTGCTAAGTGTAACAAAGAAACTTTTCCGTAGACCACAGTGAAGCTGAAACGCTGTAGGAAAAGCATCTCACCTTTTGCAGGCGTTTTGGTGCATGGGCCCTGGAGAGGGTATCTGCTAAGTGTAACAAAGAAACTTTTCTGTAGACCACAGTGAAGCTGAAACGCCGTAGGAAAAGCATCTCATCTTTTGCAGGCATTTTTGGTGCTGAAGCCAGGTCCTTTTGAAAGATTGATTGAAGGGGTTGATGGTCAGTGTGTACGGTGATGTTGGATTTTCCAAGGAGCCACTGGTCGAACTTGTCAAAGGCTTCAACAATCACATAGCCTGAGAAAACAGACGTCGTTTTGCGGCGCCACCCGACTGGGGCCCCTGCAAAACCAATGTCTGAGAAATGAGCGCCAAAATCCTGTACTAGTCACGCATAACCGCTACTCAAATTACCCTAGCGGCATGCATGGATCACGTGCGAACACAGACTTGAAAAACAACATGTCCGTCTAGAATACTTAGTTTGAATGATTTTTGAATACAAAACATCTGGCTTATCAAAAAAGCCTGAAAAACTAACTTGAAAGTCAAAATATCAAAAGTTCTGGAGACATTTTGAATTTTGCGATGCAAATGAAATTTGAGCTGCAAAATATAAACGTGTTGTTTACAAATTCTTGAATGTCAAACACAAGAAAAAGGACAACAATTTCTCATGATCACAGTCGAAAGTTTTATTCAAATATCTATCAGATAACTCTCAAAAAAGCAAAATGCATTACATAACGCATCTAGGAAATTGTCCACGCAAGCAAATTTCTTGTACAATCGCTCGACTGAATGTGGCCGCGCTTTCTGTAAATATTAATCACAAAAACTATTGATAACAGAAACAATCATTCAAAAACTCATTAATAATTCATGAGCATATCAGCCAATCACACGACGCAAATCGATCACGTGTATGAGCCTTTATACCTGGTAATCTACGGTCATTATGAAAAGCCTGGTGGCGGCTTTGATTTCAGTCACAGAGGAGTTCGGGGCTGAATGGGCAAACAATGGGATTATCGCTGAATTTTTAATGAGAATGATTTTAAAATTACCGTAATATTTATATTAAGATCACACGTAATCTTTATATAAAGATAACTGATATGGCTAGTAATTGTTCAGGATTCTTAGTGCAACAAATGGTGACTTCAATATTTTTGTGCAGTACTGTTTTACGAAATCTGGTATTTCGCCATTCTATTTGGAATCTTCTCAACAAAATAAACAACCAACAGTTTAACAAGTGAGCCGTTATTTGAATGACACCAGCGCCCTCGCGTAAATTGCCTGGTTAGCGACTGGTTCGCAGATGCAAGCTGCTTATTTCTACTCGTTCTCTACCTCTGAAAAAAAATTGTAAGCCGTTTTATCTACCGTACCTGACAACTTTAGTATAGCATTTTTCAGTAGATGTTTTCCCTCAGAACTATAAAATCCCAAAACTTTCGACAGGAGCCGGGAAGCAATGGTCACTTTGTCCAAGACGTGGGACATGTGTTGTATGCTAATCAGTCTAGTCTACTTGTTTTTCTCGTATGCTAATTTCCTCTTTGCACAAAAGCGCAATTGTTTTAATTCCAAAGGGACACGCTTTTGAATAGAATGTTTTTGAAGCCGTTCAAAAAACTCGCAGCACGTGTATTATCAGGTGTAAAAACTCTCGGCTTCGCCTCGAGTTTTTAAACCTGATAATACACTACTGCTCGTTTTTTAAACTATACATGAAATGTTTCTTACAAAGTAAATCCACATTCTAAAATGTTTTTTCCTTTACCGTGGTTTTCCAAGAATGCATGAAAATTTTTAGTAAAGTCGGCCGTTTTGAGTGTGATCGATGCGAACAGAAAGGCAAGAAGATATTCGACAAGCTGTGTTCGTGTTTTGAGATAAGTGATACATTCTTCAGAAATGAAGGCACAGCCGAACTAGTTTTAGATGGCGACTTACGGTGCAGGTTCAATCAAAACCCTATTGACTTTCGACGTTTTTAATATTGGCTGCCCGAGAAGGCCTTTCCTCTTTTTGAGTAGGCGAAGACACGTCTTGATCTTGCACGCATACCTGACTTTGGGCCTGACTTTGTGGACAGCCTGTTTGTCTGTTGGAGTGGGCATGGTAACCAGAGCCTGAATAGTAGCTGGGTTGGGCTGAAGGCCACCTGTAGTGATCACATGACCCATGAAGTTTGCTCTGCAAACAAGGAACTTTATCTCGTTGACATTTAGCTTTACATGATGTTGCTCAAACCTCTGAAGTACGGCAATTAGTTTGCGGTCGTGGTCGATTCTGGTCTCAGTATCCGTGGCGCCGCAGCCTGGGACTAAGATGTCGTCGGCGATACTGATAATCTGAAGGCCTTCAAGGAACAGGTGGATTTGGCACTGCCACTCTTCGGAGGCTGATGATATGCCAAATGGTAGCCTCATCCATCTGTAGCGACCCCATGGCGTGAACAATTGGTGGTCATTAGGGATGACTTGACTGTTAGAGGGATGTTCTAGAAAGCTTCTTTGACGTCTATCGCTGTCATGTATTTCATCCCATGCAGCTTGTGGAGATTCTCTTCCAAAGTAGATATGATATACTTTGGATGCCGAATGCCTTGTTGAGGGTCTGGGAAGGGTCTAGGCAGATCCTTATTTTCCCTGGTTTGGTGGGTGTTGGCTCTCTTTCTCGTACAACCATGTTAGATCTGGCTGGTGGCTTCATAGGTGTCTAGTGCTGCTTTGATTGAATCCAGTTTTGAGACAAGTTGTTGGTGGAGCAAGGGTGGGGTAGTTGCTGTGGTGGCAAGATCAGAAGGTTGTTTGTCCGAGAGGGTGAAGCAGTTCTCATACTGGATGCCAACCTCCGGAGGGGCATAGGAGCTGTTTTCTTGCTGATCAAAGCAGTCTGATGTGTTCCAGTTTGGGGTCCAGTGGTATGGAACGCCATAACTGTCTTATGATACTTGTTAACATTCTTTAGGGTTGTTTTTTCATTATATGCAGTGGTTACATCATTATATATGTGGTGACTTCTTCATTATATTAGGTGCTTTTTCCATTATATGTGGTGCTTATTCCATTCTACGGGGTGGTTTCTTCATTGCGGTGCTTATTTTATTATAAGCAGTGCTTTTTATTTATATGCGGTGTTTATTGCATTCTGCGTGGTAATTTTTTCATTATATTAGGTGCTTATTTGATTATGTGCGGTGGTTAATTCGTTACGTGCATTGCTTTCTTCTTGTGGTGCTTTTTTCATTATGTGCGGTGGTTTATTTGTTATATGCGGTGCTTATTTAGGGGTATAGAATGGTAAATTCGAGACTTTGCGAGACTGCAAGACCCTTGTTTAAAAATTCGAGACCGTGACTTTAGCGTTTCTATCAAATTCGAGCCCGAGACTTTACCTCTAAAAAATCCGAGCCCGAGACTATATACTGAAACAGCTTAAAATGTGACTGAAATCTCCAACGGAAGCTGAGATTTACGAGAAAAATTATGAGACTCCAAGATCCAAATTATCAAAATTCGAGACTTCGAAAATTATAGCGAGCCTGAGATTCCGAGACTCCAATTTCAAATGGCGAGAATTCGAGACTCAGTGAATATTTTCCGAGACGCATCATTTCCAATAGACCATTCTATACCCCTTTATTTCGTTATAATCACGAAGCCTCGTTGTCGTTTGATTTCAAGTGAGGCCAACAACACAAGGAGCCTGGGTATGAGGCATTGAGCCAGCGACATTTTGAAGCTACAACCTTTCATCACTGTCTCATGGTTTTTAGCCAAACATGGAACCAATTTTGAATGAGTTAGGGTTAGGTATTCTGAGGGAAAGATTTGAAGCTGAGAGAGTCGAACCAGAAGTCATGGCATGCTTGTCAGATGGAAACCTGGCTTCACGTACTTGGCGTGTCGACAATTGGCGATCGCATTTGGCTCCGAGAACTTTCTCATATTCTCAAATTTACAACAGGAGCTGAAGAGGAGCCTGCTTTGTTTTTTTTTTCTGCACCGAAGTTTGATCTTTGAAGAGGTTTCAAATGTATTTTTACCAACAGCTAACACCTGCATCAATCGTTTGTGTCTACCACGGTCATCTGTGGATGTCCCCTTATGCCCTTACCCAAAGAGGATGACTTATTTAACATGTATGATCTTGCTTTTTCGAATACTTGTTTTTGTAACGTATAATTCAAGGCAAAACTGAGATAATTGAACCCAGGAGTATCATAAGTCTGTTGAGTGTGATCATGTGGGTTTTTAATTTGTAGGTCTGTTGTAATGTCAGTTGTTCAGCAGTGTTAAATTAAGCCATGATGTTACTTAGTTGACTGTTGAGACTCAAGTCAGTGATTGGTGCATATATTGTTTGTCCTATCACTTGATGTTGTTGATCAGTTGTCTACAAACATCATTGACTATTGTTTTAAGTTGATAAACCAGCTTCTCTGTCTGCTTTTTGTAACACATTTAGCAAAATCGCAGTCAATATGTGACCAGTTTATAAATGTTTCTCAGTAAAGTGATTGATAACGTGACCACTTAACTGTCCAATGGCAGCAACGGCTGGACAATAATGATATTCTTTCTACTTTGACTCTGACGATGGTTACTATTCATGTTATTGCCAAACATCAGTCTTTGTCAACTACATGTAAGAGTTCTTTTCAGAACTACCATATAATAACCTCGGGCAATGACACGTGACAGACTTATGAGCTTGTTTTAAACTCACTGTTTAGTTCTTGCTATCAGGTATAGAGAAAGGGGTGGGTGCTGGTCATTTTATGGGAATTTTATTGCAACTTTGAGAGTTACAATCCGAGTGCAGTCAAGAATATTGTTACAAAATGGTGGTCATTTAGTTGTTTTATGGGATACCCAACAAATATTGCTCCTTCTAACCTGTTTGTTTCTTCAGAATTGGGACAGGAATATGTTTACATTTCAGCATAGCAAGAGTGATCTGCAAGGTGCAACTTAGATACTTTTTCAATCCTCATTCAAATAGTTATTTTTTTTGCATTCTGCACTTCAAGCTGCAGGATTTGAGTTTCTGAAAATAGTTGGGTTAGTCAAACTAGCTGTACAGTTAAATGCAAGAATAAAAGTAAGTTGAAAAAAATCTGAAATAGAGACTGATGATTATTATTTTTTTATTTGGCAGATTGCATAAAGTTTAACAGAAATGTTTGTATTAGAGGGTAATGTGAAAGGACTACTTTAACAAATATTTTAATAAAAGGTTGTTTTACTACTAGTTGTTTCTGTACAAGCTGTGTTTTTGTACTCACTGAAGTCGCATGTGCTTGTGTTTGGTACAGTATTTGAATTTAAATAGTTTTACCACCCTTGAGCGAGTGAGTTTCAGTTGCTACTTTAAAAAGCTACATAAAAAATTCAGGTATTTTTGAGCAAACTAAAACATTAACCTAAAAAGTCCTGTGGTCCAAACCCTTACCCTTTCATATACTGTTTTTGACAGAAAAGGTACCCCTTTCATATACCTTTCATTGAAAATGGTATCTTTCATATACCTTTCATAAACCTTTCAGTGAAAATGGTACCCCTTTTCATATAGCCTTTACCGTGCGTCTGTTTGATATATTTTGAAAGGCCCTTTTTATAACACTTAAATGGCAGTTTTCCCTACCTTTTTTATGCTTCAACTCCTGTTTTTGCTACCCTTTCCTATTCTTCGTGAAATCCCTACCCTTTCATATACTCCAACTCGTGAAATCCCGACCCTTTCATATACCTCCAGCCTTTCGGGCGGAGCATCCCCGTATAGCCCATTAGAGGGATCGTGAAGCCCTCTTCTAAATGACCTTCCAGTACTGATTTAGGAATGTCAAATTCCGGTGCACCGCTTCCAACACGCCTTTTTTTAAGTGGCTTATGCCTACCGTATGTAGAACATTCCAAGCATAAATTCATCATGTCAATCCCGCTGATTATCCCTAATTGATTCAATTATCATGAGTAGATAACATTGAGATTATATCTGGAGTAATTTTTTTCCCTTTGGAACAGTTCGGTCAAATGACCTAAACTGAGTTTTTTAAGAATACGAGCCATAACATCCAACTTTTTCAAGGAGGCTGCCATTTTGTCAAAAATGCCCAGGACTCATGCCTTCTTGTGTTTTTGGCCTCGCTTGAAATCAAACGACAAGGAGGCTTCGTGATTATAATGAAAAATTAGCACTGCATATAATGAATTAACCGCCGCACATAAAGAAAAAAGCACCACATATACCGGGAAGAAGCACCGCAAGAAGAAAGCAATGCACGTAACAAATTAACACCACACATAATCAAATTAAAGCACCTAATATAATGAAAAAATTACCATGTAGAATGCAATAAACACCACATATAAATAAAAAAGCACCACTTAAAATAATATTATACAATAAGCACCGCATATAATGAAGAAACCATCGCGTAGAATGGAATAAGCACCACATATAATGGAAAAAGCACCGATAATGAAGAAGTCACCGTATACAATGATGTAGCCACCACATACAATGATGTAACCACTGCATATAATGAAAAAACCACCCCAAAGAAAGTAAACAGGTATCATAAGGCAGTTATGGCATTCCATATGGTTTGAGTAAAATATGATCTCATCTCCATCATTTATTGATGATGTATAAATATCTAAGTAGCTTGCACAGTAAACATGACCACTACAGATAATCATAACAATTTTTTAAAATGTTCTGCTTGTAGTTTATCTCATAGTAACCTATTCATCAAAACAAAAACAATATTTGTCACATTTGTTGGAACAGTGTCAGCTTTCTTCCCTTCTTTCCCCTTCAATGTTGATGTTCAAGATGCCAGAGTCAAATAAAATTTATGTGAACGCAACATTGGGGGGAGAGGAGAGGGCCCGCACGTGTACTACATGTCTGAACTAACAAATCTGGACCTTTCGTGTAGCGTTCCAAGTACCGTAAACACGGGTGTATAAGCCGCACTTGTAGATAAGCCACACCCTAAGTTTTGAAGCTTAAATTTTGAAAAAACAAGTTTTTAAAAATAAAAACGTAAGTCAGAGAATTGCAAGTGGCTCCACAAAACATGAGCTAGACTTTGCTTCTATCCATTGGATCATTGTGTATTGAAAACTAAGCCCCACAGTTTCAGCAGTTTTAAGCGCAGCTACGTTCATTTGCCCGCTGTTGGTTCAGACCAAAACAAGCTTGGTAACCATGAAAATTTCTTGAGCACATGCTTTTATTTAGCCTGGTTACTAAGGTTAACCAAGATGGTCACTTGTTTACAGACTCTTTTTTTGGCTTCTTTTGTTTGTCTTTGGTGTGGATTTTCATTGCTAAAAGCTTTGAAATGTCTGACAAGGATAGTGAGCACTGTTTTAACACAGATGTTTTGACAATTTGAGGCTAAATTTTACAATTTATAAACAAAATACTTGTATAAGGTCTTGTCCCGAGACCTTTTACTTCAGGGACCTTTCTCAAAATGGTGGCCATTCCAAGAAGTGCAGACTTTTGCAAAGTTCTGATCCTATTTGGAATTCCTATTTCCTTTAAGTAACCCTTAGCTTTAGGCTCTTTGGTATCACTCCGATCCAAGAGCTCCCACAACAACTGGTACTACTTTTGTCTTCACTCTCCTTTGCAAGATTTAATATTATTATTATTATTATTATTATTATTATTATTATTATTATTATTATTATTATTATTATTTAAATATTGTTATTTATAATACACTTGTTTACCTTGAGAAGATGAATGCTGTGTAGTTGCACTATTCTGCTGAAGAACAAAAAAATCAATATATTATATACATGTATTTTAATTTTAAGATAAAAATTAAGTGGGATTCACAATACACTTTTCAGAATAGCTGTTAGCAATATGAAATCTCACACCTGACTTGCTTTAAGTCTCAAGTAGAGACAACCCTGTCCACGTATGGCATTGAGGTCTCTTGCAGAGCACCTCTTTGGTTCTGTGGCAAAGGGTTCCAAGCTGTTTGTACCAGCATCATGAACTATTTCGAATTCTGCATTTCTATTAATGTAAAAAAATATTGTATTTGTTTATGGTATTATTACATGTACAGGGCTCGAAATTGTGCCCGTATCTGGCGCATTTGCAACTAAAATCTGTGTGATGGCCTAGCTATGATAAAGGAATTACATTCAACAGTCTTGTAATTTTATCTGAACAATCCTGCGAAATTCATGTTGAATGTTGCGTGACTTAATCGTCGATTTCATGATCCACTAATGCTGTTTCCAATAAATGTATCACAGGCACACTTTTTCAGACTTTCTCAGAAATTTCTCATTTTGCATTTCCAGTTCTGGTAGTAGTTAGTTTTTTTTGGTGCCTAAAATTTTCGAACTTGCAACTAAATTTTAAGAACTAGTCGCAAATTTTAGGAATTGTGATTGAGAATTGTTTAAATTTCGAGCCCTGATGTTCAAATCATATTATGCTTAACAGAACAGGAAGCAGTTTAACTCACTGATACTTGAATTTCTCAAAACAAATGTAGCCACAAATTACATTTTCACGCCTTGAACTAGCCACATTGAAGCAAAACTACAATTCAAATGTTGTTTGCACTCATGAAAATAATTCTCCTATTAAAATGGGTTTTTATAATACACATACTAGGTATCAAAGGTGATAAAAACAACATTCCATCAGGTAAAATTGCTAGGTTTTATGAAAGTTAAAGCTGAATTACAGTCCGGTTTTTTGTTTTGAATTTGTTGATATGTTACACTTCGGTAATAGCATATATATGGAGTAAATCCCAGCGGTATCAACGAAAATCAATCATTGATTGCAATCAATATAATCAATATAATCAATTATAATCAATAATAATTAATTGATTGATATTGATTGGTTCAACCAATCAATAAAAAATCGAAACTCACTCACTGACACGTCTTAATTTTATTGATTATTATTGATTTTTATAGTAAAACCTGAGTTTTTATGGCGTATGTACGTCACACGTCATATACCTGACAAAATTTTGCACACTGTGGTAATCCGAGTTAGATAAAAACGTCCGCGGTAAAATGTCCATAATGTCGAACCAAGATCTCATGGAACTATCCATATTCTGTGTCGTTAAAGGCTACCACGAATGTCCTTTTGATGTGAATGTTGGAGAAATGTTTTTGGCATCCAAGAAAAGGGATGTAAGTAATAGGTGGAAGGCAGAAAAAATAACCGCCTGAAGACTGAGTTTTCTTGATTTTTTTCCACTTGGAAAACTGTCTGCTTAACTCTTTCTCTTTTTTACCAACATTTTCCGCCTGTGATGAACAAAAGTCCACCTGTTGGATATCTTAGCTGCATCCCTGAAGAAGAGAGGAGAACGTGGGAATGTGTTCAAAGTTACCAGTGATCAGGGGCGCTCAATGAGGATCACTATTAATCAATGATAATCAATATCAATCAATGGTAATGGATAATAACAGAAGCGTATCACGTAGAAGCGTGCAACTTCCCCCTATATGTTCAGAACTATGCTGGGGATTATTAGAATTCCCAACCGACCAATCAGAATCGCGGATTGAATTTTTGCCCTTATATGGAAGGAGGTTTTCAGCTCCACGCGCGTACGTGTGGCCGTTCAAATCGGCAAGAAAACTTTGAGGAAACTACAAGCGCTTCGCGAAATATGGACAGCTTACTTTCACGGCTATTTTCGTCGCTACCAAATCATATATTGAGGTTCAAAACTGAAGAGGAAAAAGTATCGAATATTCTAGTAGTTCTAAGAAGATGACGACAGAGTAAGGAACGAAAAAAAGCTCAACACCGCAAAATCTGGACAACTCAGGTTTTTTCAAGCCTTGTTTCATCTCTACCAAATCACCACTAAAATGGCTCTTTAAAGAATTTCATGTGCAATATGGTAATGTATTTTACTTATTCAAATGTAGTTTCAAATTTGAAAGATTGTTTAACCCATTCACACCTGAGGATTTTTACGTTTAATTTTTTGAGTGATTTTCTGCATACACACTCCCCATAGGATTTTGTGACTTCATATTTGGAGTTACCATTGAAAGTGCTGCTGTTCTAAAACACACTGAAGGCTCGAGTTTACTGGAAATGTCATTGTGACGTTGGCATTTTGCTTCGTTGAATTGCAATATGGTATTTCTGCGATTGCAATATGGTATTTCTGCGATTTTTGGTAAGTCCACAGCCATTTTTCACCTTTAGTAGCTGTCTGATGAGCATCATTAAGCTTGAAGGTAGTTCAGAGTCCACTTTCTCAATGAACCGAGTTAGGTGTTGTACTTCGTGAAAGAATTTGGCGCGTGGCCGGCTCGTTGAACTGGAAAAATGGCCGCCGGGAAACAAAGTACCTTAAATGGGACTCGACTCTGGATGAATTTCTTGACCTACCGCGGCATATTTTGGAAGTTGCGACCACAGGAGAACACAACAAGCGCGAAATGTCAGCGGTGGGTCGGAGTGGCTGTGGACTTAGTATAAATATGAAATGTGCGGAGTACGGAAGGAACGCTGTCGAAAAATCTTGTTATTTCCCGCATGCAGTGCGGTGGTGATGTTGAAAATCGAGGCAAGGTGAGTATGCATTGGAATAAGAAGCTGTAATACGGCCCGAGCAACGAATAAGAGCAAAAAAATTCACTGCTAAGCTAGGACTAGGACTGAATTTTGCTGTAATTGTTGACTTTTGGGTTTACCACGATGATAAAAAAAACTAAAGGCAAAAACGTGATTTTTGTTGTTTTTCTGTGACGTTAAAAACAGTAATTTTTGTTATTGTCCAAATTCAAACGCTGATATTCTGCAAAAATCGCTGCCTTTTTGTGTTTATTGGGTATCTCAATTTGAAAGACTTTCTAGTCAATGCTCACAACTGCTAGTTAAGACAATGTTCGCACGATTGAGAAAGTTACAATTTTTTAAAGCAGTGGAGTCTTGTACGGGCGGTTACGGGCGGTTCAGGTGTCAATGGGTTAAGTCAGTTTTTTTATGGTAGTAACAAAATATGAATTGTTTTTAACTTCACAAAGAGATTGAAGCGTACGGAGAAGCGAAGCAAATTCTCGGCATTATTCAGTACGCAATGCATATTGTTTTCTGATAATAATTAATGAAAATTGAAACTCACTCAAATTTGGGGCTTCGATTAATATTGATTTCCAATATCAATCAATTGATTATTATTGATTATATTGATTGCAATCAATGATTGATTTTTATTGATTGATACCGCCGGGAGTAAATGGGAGTAAACCGTCAGTACACCATTACGGCCGTTGTGTTTACGTATGCTCGATGAGCTGAAACGTTGGTTTGGGAAAACTTTGAGGTTCTTTTACTTATTATTATTGTTTGGCAAGGATATCTGACATTAATTATGACGGAAAAGGTAAGTTTGTCCCGTAATTTTCAATTTCGCTAGTAAACGTTCCTTGTTTGCAAGTCTCACAAACATTGCTGAGCTGAGATTGTGCAATACAGACTTAAATCCATCTTTAAATAAGGTTTTGTAGATTTTTCCACAACAAAAAGTCATGTCCATTACAATCAATTACATAAACCCATCATTTCCAACCAAATATACTCACCTATTTAACTCTGGAAATAGCTCAACTAATTTCCAGAATGTTGTAGAAGCTGGTGCTTCTCTTGAAATTTCAAAGGATTCAACCCTTCCACTTCTTTCGAGCTCAGCTCTGTTTGAGCCACAAGGAATAGTATTTTGGTCTGGGTTTAATAAAATAACCCCAAAACTATAGCTGTTAGTTGTTTGACTGCTACTACTACTGCTTCCTTGACCGCGACCGCGACTGCAACCGCGACTGCGACTGCGACCACGACTGCGCCCACGTCCCCTTCCCCGTCCACGTCTGTCAGCCAAATTGAATGTTGGGCCTGTTTCAAATGCTGACCTGAGTTGCAATGGAATGGCATTTGGAGTTTGAGCATCCTTGAAAATGAAAAACAAGGTAATACCAACATCAATCATAAGGCCTCAATCACAGGGATATATTTTCATTAAAATGATCAAAATTAATAACAAGAGGTTACAATTGTAGCCTACACTCATGCGCTTGCATAAGGAAGTTTTTAAACGGGTCACACACCCCTTCCCCTTCAACGAATTTTCTGGACACACTAAAGAACATGCTAAACATGTTTTCTGTACTCGCTTTGAATATTTGATTTATTGATTCCCAGTTAAATACCTACCAGAGATGCCAACTCTCCCGGATTATCCGGGAGTCTCCCGAATACGGAACGAATCTCCCGGTCTCCCGTACGGGTCACTAAATCTCCCGGAAGGCGACTTTGGATCTTTTCTCTACAATAGGCTAAGATTTTAACCCAAATTTTCCCAAAATCCAAAAACAAATGCGGTCTTTCATCATATCTTAACTTCACAAACGCTTTTCAGGCTCATTTGTTTGGGGTATTGTGCGAGTATCTTGGCGGCAGAGCCGCCAGGGTGAGCCGGCAAAGCCGGCGAGAATGGGGCAAGGAAAAGTGAGCCTGCACGCGGGCTATTGACTTTTTAATTCCCCGCGTTTGCCGACGAACACAGCAATCTGATTGGTTAAAATTATATGACAGGTGCCATAGCTTTTAAAAGAAAACAAAAAAAGCATTGCGATCATTCCCAGGTCAACAGCTTGTCAAGCAAGCTTGTCAAGCAAGCTTGTCAAGCTTGTCATGCAATAAAATCAGTAAACGACCGGGTTATTTTTCAATTTCAGTAATTCTCAAAAACTGTATTACGCGACAGTCTGTTGACTCTGTGTTTAGAGTGCACAAAAGCTCACAAAAGCAACTTTTTCTTGGTCTAGAATAACAAGTATGACACAAAGAAAAAGTCAATCACAAATTCTCACCGAAAAATGAAATTTCTTTTATGGTAAAGTCCCTCGCCTGCTTGAAAATTCTTTAAAACTCCACTTCTTCAGATTTGATCGCCCCTCACTGATAAAACTTGAAGCAAGATTTTGTCGCTCGTCGCTTACAGCTCTCCTTTTTCTCCACTACAGCGGCTTCCGAGTATTCTTTAAAGCCTTCTCTTTCCATTTCGAGTATTTTGATGTCATGGTAATGTGAAAATAAAGTATTGTATTGTATTGTATTGTATTGTATTTGAATGTGTGTTATTATTCCAACAAGACAAAGAAAACCAAGCACATGCCGAGCGCGGCAGACATTTTTGTAGAATTTTTACTGTATGCGACCTGTGACCCGGTTAGTAATAATATATGCGTGCATAAATTTGCATGCATAAATGTGACAAAAACAAGAAGAAACGCAACCCATTTTATACTTCATGCGCTTACTGCGCATGAGTAACAAGAAATCTTACCTCATGCGCGCTACGCGCATGAGTAATAATATTAACTAGAAATACGTGTCTCGCAGAACCTCGCGAAGCTCGGGGGAGGATGCACTGCAAAAGTTTAGCGATGTGGGAGGGAGAGATGGAATTTCTGATTTGACTGGAGAGGTTGGGTTGCTTGCATTTAATTATCTATACAGTTGCTAAACATTAGCTGGTCACTATTGCTAACAGAAAATTGTTTTTTCCTTACAAAATCAAAATTGTAGACAGAAATTCTCCTTACTAAACCATTTGAATATTATTTATTATTGAACTATTTTGCAACGAATGTCGTAAACTCAAGATAGCGTTTGCAAAGTATATTTTGCTCACTGCTCATTCACAAATAATGCTACATTATGCAAATGTTGTATATTTGTGAAATAATTTTCACCTTTGATCATACTTGAAAGAGAAATTACATGTTGACACCATGGATACATTTTGTAGAACTATATATCTGTGCTGGAAAGAGTTTTGGCTTCCATCAGATCAGATCAGTTTTTTTGCATCTTTCCATGTCATTTAATCTTATATCAAAGTTCCTTAGTGGCCTTAGGGAGAATATCAATAATGATCAATTTACAGTATGTACTAAGACAATAGTTTCCAGTGTTTGAGTACTAATTTTTTATATTGAAAAATATCCTTTTATGATCTGCCTGTCAGTTGTTCAGCTACTTGAAATCTTTTTTTTTTTTGCAAAAGGTAGATTAAAGAATAATTTATGGACGGTTGTATATAAGCTTAAGCTCACTTGCCTTTAAATGTAGGTTGAACTGTTTCAATTGAAGAGCATTAAAGAGCGGATTAAGGACGTTCGCGCCAATTGTTTATGCGCATCCTTACTGCGCACGCAATTCATGTCGCAACGCCATGCAACGTCATGCACGAGCGCGCGCGCAAAGGAAGAAATCTATTCACTTGAAGGGATGGTAGCCGTTGCGTTAACTTTGCTTTGATTTAACTCGCTTGGATGGTCGGTGACCCCTATTTTTTTCTTCATATATCACTTTCTTTACCGATTATCTACAGTTTGTTAAAAAAAGAAAAAAATCTGTCTTGTAGAAGGTTGATTTTTTTTTTTCATTTTTTTATCCACGCGACGTCGAATTGCACTCCTCTCTCAGCTGTATGTCGTTTCCGAATGCCTCCTTTAAAAGGTTAACTCATTTAAAGGTTGAAAACAGTTCGAATTATTTACGAATCAGGCCCACTTAGATAACATTTGAATATAATAGTTTCTCCTCAGCGATTCATCTTTGATATTGTCTAAAAGCTATGGACACCATGTCATGTTAGGAGGACTAACTTTTCAAAGACAGGGTATATTTCTACACACTATATCTCTTAAATCAATTCGGTGACCGCCAATTTTTTTTGCATTTCTGACATCAGTAACTCATTATCAGACCGTAGCATAAGTTTGAAAAAAATCTGTCTTGTAGAAGATGTTCGCGCGAACGTCCTTAAAGTTCTTCTTCTTTGAGCCTAGCCTTTCCTGTAATCAGTGTTTGCTCTCGTTGCGTCTATAAACAGAATCATTTTGTCCAACATTTCCAGTCGGTGTCGCCTTTTCTGATCGGTTTCGTTCAGAATTCTAATGGAGGCATTTGGTCAGGCTTTTCGAAGTCTTTGTAATCGATGCTGTCGTTGTTTCTTCGTTCGTTGCTCGATCGCGTTGAATTTCAAGTCGCCGTTCTCGCTCCAGCGGAGTTTCGGTGGTTAATCTTCTCGAGAAAGGATTTCCAGCCAATTGTTCAATCCAGCGTTGTTGTATTTGTTGTTCTTTCTCATTTGCATCAGAAATTGGTCGTGTTTCACCGAGAGTAAACACTTTTTCACGACGATGAGTAAGGGTAAACCGTCAGCCCGGCCGCCGCCATGAATAAACATGAGCGCGCGCAAATGTCAGCGGTCGCGATTGTTGTTGCCAGGCAACTGCACGACATCTTCAGTATATATATATAAATATATTTTTCGCTCGATTTGGCGCGGCTCAGCTCCCAAACCCGAGCACCCGAGCGGCCTTCGGCCGCCAAATTTATTAACCTCGCTTCGCGAGGAACAAGAAACACGAAGCATAATAACCTCATGCCGCTTCGCGCATGAGTTAATGAGTAGAAGAAAGTAAATTAGTACAATGTACGTAAGAAAAACTGCATAAAAGAAACAATAAATCGACTATAAGCTTATTCATTTGAGTTTACCGATCCAGTAAGCTTATTAGTGCTTCCATTCTCACTGTTTCCTCTGCTCGGTGCACCGGTATCATTTGATGCCTAAGATAAATGTTACGATAAAGTTAAGAAATCATAAGCTTGCATTAATAGTTAATCGTAGATTGGAAAGCCTTTTCAATTCTTACCATTCTAAATCCACGAAAAGTCGTTTAAGCACGTTCACTTACGAGTACACGTTCACTTGTGCACAACTGATTGTAAGAAATGCTGACGTATGCACAGGCAACCCAAGCTCACGTCGTGACTCTTCGCAACCTCGTTCCCAGGGTCTCTCATCTTCCTGCCTCCGGTTACCGTAATAATAATGGGAACTTGAGTTAATAATAATGGAAACTTGAGACGTAATAGGCGCGTCGTATTTACGAAGCGCCAGACAAGATAATATTTGAAACGTGCAAGGTCAACCGTCTTCGCTCTGGTTCAAATCCCTTCCAAAACGACTCAAAAAGACACAGGAAAACAGGTAAATAACAATATTTTATTAAATGATTATGTTACAGCCGATATAGCGTTTGGGCTCCCTGTGTAGTTGACATGTATACGTAACAACGGAAGTACGTAGGGCTACGCCTAGAAAAATAACAATGATAGATAGAGATAAAAATAGCTGATAATGAAAAATATACAGAAAACAATGAAAGGAAACTAATACAAAAGTGAATAATAGTATATTTCTTCGCGTGAACGTGAAAGTAATTTTGTAATTATTCGTGACCCGTGATAATGTCCGATGCTTTTTGAATACGTGAATGAATTTCGGTTGAAAACCAACAAAATTTTAATCCGTTTAATGTCAACATTGCGCACATAAGATAGCTTTCCGGGCCCATTTGAAAAATTTCATATCGTTGCTATTATAACGTGTTGCTGCAGAGCTGCGCATTTTATCAGAGTTAATTATCTACCAGCATTTTGCTGGTAGTTAATTGTCTACAAGGACCTTTATTTATGAACCGCTGTGAAGATCGAAGGGGGTACAATCAAAGTATAGAGCAAGGCTGATACTTGTAGAATATTTAACGCGACATGATGGAGCGCAAACTGAAAGCCAAAATGCAACCGTGGACAGCTGTTTCGACCTGGATGGGTCTAGTCAGCACGGTGTAGCAGCAAAAACATAGACAAACTAGCGCGAACACCAATTCTCCACCAAATCGCACATGGTGATGGCAACTGATGAGCTCGAATTGAAACGTTGACCCACGTCACAGACTCTTCCACTGTGGCCGAACTGGCGGGACTTTTGTCTGCGAAGCGAATCAACTTAATGCGCTTCATGACGTCGGACTTGGCCTTTTGGAGTTGCTCTTGAACCGCCAAGAGGTTTCCCTCGGACAAATTAGAAATGGCCTGATCAAGGCAGTCAAGCAGCTGAGAATTAAAATCAGATTGTATTCTGTTACCTTTAAACTGAAGTGAACTCGCTGCCTTTGAGTGACTTTGAGTCTGTGTTCATTTTTTTTTAAGCTCACGCCGAGTCTCAACTTCTCGGTCCGATTAAGGCGGGGGTAAATATGAATTTGAATGAAAATTTAAAGAGGTTTAAAGAAGGGATACAAGAAAGAAAATGATTTTTGGAACACCAACAGACAGTTGATACCTTTCCTTTGGGGTGGGGACTTCTTTCACTGTACATACAGCAGCACTAAACAATTTTTTGTCAGGCATGATGCCTTTGTTTGTTAAACATTAGCCTGCGAGCAGGCTCTACTATTTGGGTTTCACGCGCAAGTGCCATGCGAGCGACGAAGCCGCGAATTACGAGCACACTGGGTGCTCTGCCGCCAAGATACTCGCGCATAAGCGTACGAGGGGGAGGGGCTGGGGAGCTGCAGCCACCCAGTCGTAAAAAATATAGTATTATTCGGGCAAAACTGGTCGACTATTCGGGCACCACAGACACAGAAAAATTACTGAATTATTTTGTGATTCAATGTCTTAAATTGTTTTTATTTCATAACCCACATTACTCACTTAACTTTCTAACCGAGCTCTATACTACATCGATCATGTCATTGATGTGATAGCTCCATAAGATGCTAACCAAGTGAGCAGACATAGGCCCTATTTACATGGAAAGGGAATGATCCTAGTGCTAGGATCATCCGAGCGCAACATGTTTTCAACTTTCAGTTTACATGCGAAGGGTTGCATTTGGCCCTAGCGCTAAGATCATCCTAGCGCTAGGTTCATCCTATCTGAGAGGTAGGATGATCCTAGGGCTAGGAAAATCCGAGCTCCATGTAAACGGCCTCGGGAGCCCCAAGGTTATCTTCGCTTTTGTTATTGTTGCCCGCTGTCTTGCTTTGCAACCACGCCGAACTCAAAGGTACTGGGACCATCCTGCCGAATTTTTCACGTAAACCAAATGAAAAGTTGATCCTGGATGCCGCATTTACGCATGTAAACCAAATGAACCTTCTACACTGTAAATTCAAAAGAGCTGTTTCAGCCCCAAATGCTGAATCAGCTCTGAGTCCTGAAAGCTAATTCAGCCCTTCATGGGGCCATTTTGGACATCGATGGGCCTGATTCTGCCCACATTGTTACCCTGTTTTGGTGCAATTGGGCAAAAACAGCTCCATTTTAGGTCCAAAACAGCTCCCTGTTAGATCCAAACAGCTCCATTTTAGAAGGGCTAAATTAGCCCCAAAAATGATACCATTCTGGACTCACCTGAAACAGCCCCAATTTTGGGGCTAAAACAGCACTTTTGAATTTACAGTGTAGGATCATCCTAGCACTAGGATCATCCTCTTTTCTCTAAATACGGCCATAGAACGACAAATTTGCGTTATGGTCCGCCAAGGGTGGGAATGATATTGTAGACCGCGCAGGGACTGAAACTAAGTATTTGGCGACCATCTTCCTTTTTTAGGGACAGTATGTGTGGTTGGTATCTGGTCGTTTTTAAAAAGTATGTCTTTGTCGAAGTCTCGTAAAATATCTTATCGGTACCGTGTGAAGTGCGAAGAATGCGAGATGTAGAAGCTCATTCTCGCATCGTTCACAGCTTCAAAAACGCGCCCTCCGCCTCATGTTCTTTGGTGAATACGATTCTCATGCAGTACCTTATTTTGTCTCCTCTAGCTTTCTTCCTTTAGATCTACTGTACTTTAAATCCGTTGCTATTCTAATGCATGATATATCTAACAGCTTAACACCTACTAACATATCTAACTTATTTGCTTCCCAGCCTAATATTCATTCATATAATACAAGATCATCTTCAAGAGTTGACTATGTATTAAACACTCAAGGTTAGACAAACAAATTAAGTCTTTTTCAAGATATGGTGTAAAAATCTGGAATAGTTTACCATGTGAAATGCATCAAATGTCCAAAAATAACTTTAAAATTAATATTCACGACACTTTACTCCGAATACTTTCAGAAGAAAATGATTATATTGATTTACCAGACTTAATTACAAAAATTTCCTTAAAACTCGGCTTCTTATATTTGCAATGTCTATGACTGTAAACTTAATTAAATTGAATTTATTTTAATTTATTTGTTTATTTATTTAACTACTCTTTTTCTCTAGTCTTTCTTGTGATCTATCTGTATATGTATTACATACGTGTAACCACTGCTCGCCTCGACTAGCTAACCTGCTAACTGCGGGCAGTGAATATAATAATCACTTTATTTAAGTGTCAAGGTATTTAGCGCGCGAGCACTTTCTGTAAATTCTGTGATAATTAATAAACAGTTGAACAGTTAATAAACAGTTGAACAGTTGAGCTGTAGAAAAGTAAAATGTCAGCGAGTGCTGGAATGATATCATCATGACGAATAAACATGACGTCACGAGTTTCATTCGGGCAAATTAAGTTCAGCCCCCCCGACAAAATTTTTCCCGTACGCCGATGCTCGCGCGATACCCCAAACAAGTGAGCCTGCTCGCAGGCTAGTTAAACCATCCATGTCCAATACACTCCACTAGATTTCAGTCGTCAAATCTAAAGTCCACTGGAGTTACCCAAAGTCTATTTGTGAAATGAAACCGGAAGTCTAAACAGTTTAACTTCGGGGAGGGTAGAAAAATCATCCAATGGAGTCCATCGGAGTCCACTGGAGATGCATCGAGTCCACTGGAGTTACCGGAAGTCTAGTCCTGAAATGAAACCGGAAGTCCAAACAGTTTAACTTGGGGGAGGGTAGAAAAATCGTCCAATGGAATCCATCGGAGTCCACTGGAGATGCA
>JAJGOT010000505.1:0-47500 GCA_022457155.1 Cladopsammia gracilis | reverse complement strand
CCGCAGTAATGTTTTGTTACCGATGGGCCTATAACCGGGTTGGCTTTTTTTTATTTATTCCATTACTCCATTACTCCATTACTATGGAATTACTCCATTATTATGGTACGCATGGAGCACAACATTACTTCACGAGAATTACACGCTTGTTGTACAAAAGATACGTAGTGTAGTCTCGTGTATGTCTCAATGAATTCAAAATACATTGGTACAACTCTACAAGTGAAGCTGTTCTTCGCGTACAGAGGATATACTATTGGATGCAGTGATCGCAATGCCTTGATAAGACAACGGAAGTTCTGTCTAGCTCCAGGTCACTACTCAACAAAAGAATAAACTAAAGAGCTAAAACTACCCGCAAGAAGTCGTGATTCCAATATAGGAACATGACAGGAGTTTATTACTCCTGAAAATGATTGCATTTTCATTCTTGGATCTTTAATAGACACTTATCCGTGATCAAGAAACACTTTCTCACAAGTCTTGCATGCCGCAGGCTGTGGACACTTATCACAGCCTCTTTACTGATCCTAATATTTCCATAGCGGTAACATAATCTTTAGCCGATTGCCATTTATTTTGCAACACGAGTCTGAGCCAAAGAAGCCCTAATATATGTCAGGACAGTGTAGAGAATACATAAAGAAATAAAATAATTATAGTCATGGCTATGGCATGAAATCCTCCGGGATTGATCCTGTCATTAGAGAAATTATCCAAAGATCAATGGGTCAATATTATAGAGCAAAGCGGATAATTGCGACTTGTAACATCCTAACAGTGATCTATAGCAAGGGACAAATACCTCGTAAACCTACTTGGGAAAGCTATTTTAAAGGCTTTTAAATACTTCTTGCAACTAGTGGGAATCGTGTTTGGCCTGCCTCTTTTTAAGAGCTTATGACGCGTAAATAAGCCATTTCACAGCTATAGATTCGAATACCAGATATATTAAAACCATCGATAGGAAAAATCTAAGGACTATCCGTACCACAATTATCTCTTTAAGCAGAGACTAAATTGGGCACGAATCTTTCTGACCAAAATGAACCAAAATGAGGCCTAATAAAGTAAAAACAAAAATGAACTAAAACCCCGAACCTCACTGAAACCTAACTGTTTGACATTGGTTTGTTTGACCTGGAAAATCAATCTGATGACAGTATTGCAAAACTCTGCTTAATCATTTCTAATGATATGGCTAAAAAAAAAACAGGTTTGTTTAGTACACTGTACGATGACTCACTAAAAATAAAATAATGTCGCTTAAAACAGTCCCCTTGATAAAATAAAATTCTTTTATTCACATCTTACAAAAGCGTTCGTGAAATTGTTTCTGATCGCTTTTACAAGCACACTTATAGAAAAAGTTCTATATTTGTTTTTCAACCTACAAGGAAATTGAAAGCACTGGTTCGTTAAAACCTATTGTTGTTTAATTTAGTCAGCTTCTATAACTTGCAAATGAGGTAAATTAACCGAGGACATTTTTAACTAAAGGGACACTGTCCCGACAGAAATATCGTGTTTTCATGATTATGGCCAGGAGCTTGCTTTAGCTTGCTTTATCATCCGAAAATAGGAAGAAAAAAATAGCCAAAAGTGATGAACGCAGAAAAATATGAATTAAAAAGACAAAATAACGACAAAATTCCACCAGAATCGAAACTTTGAATATTTCTTGACCGCATGTCATGTAATCAAAATTGCTTAACCGTAATCAACTTGATCCATTCTTCTAATTCCGCACTTTTTCTCCAAACTACTGCTTCTGTTTTTCTCCTTGAGAATCTTTTAATCCAATTTAGTTGTATATTTGGTGACATTTGGCGATATAACATGGAAATTAACAAACACATTATTTCAACAAAACTTCATTGTAAACGTACAACCATTCTCATTCAGCAATGTCAGCTTACCTCAAACTCTCCGGTTTTCCCTTTCTTAAAACGCAGTGCTATAATATGATAATACCACTGAAATGTCTTGAAGCAACCAGTTTGACAAACCAGACTGGACATCGTAAAGGATATTAGCCAAGCGCACTTCTAGCGTGCCAAATATCTGAGCACAGTCTACACTAGGTGAGATAAGATTACATTACGTAACACTTTTTGACGCTCGATACAATGAAAGTATTCTGCAACATGTTCCCGAAAAAAAAAAATAGAATTCATAATCGTGCGCCTTAAAAATCATCGCTACGAAAAAGAGATAACAAACAGTAGGAATGTTACCTAACTGAAAAAATATATTCCGAGACATTTTTCGAAATAGGCAAACAGCGCGGCAGATAAAAATTCTTCTCTTAACTTAGCCCATTTATTTGGTTTTTCGTATTTTTGCTTTATAAGATAGTGATAATAGTCACGACACTTAAAATTTTCTAAATCAAAGATAATCTCGAAGGTAGGTATGTGAGAACGCATTTTCGATGGAACTGATTGCCTCAGACCTGTCCATACTAAAAAATTGGAGTTCTTCAATCCCGCATCTCTGACGACATTGAAAGACTCAACATTTGTCATCTCATAAAGCAGATGAGTTGTATATGTGATATTATTATCAAAAAAATGTTTATAGAAAACACTTTTGCCGTCAATCTTTATTTCTTTGTTATTCCATAGAATATACTTATATATATTTTCGGGATCCTTGACTTCTCTTAATTTTGACCACCAGTCCAATAGTTCTCGATAGAAAGTTGCTGAGATTGTTAATTGTTTGACATCGTAATTACACTGAATTAAAAATAACCCCCCTTCGTTCACCAAAAGATAATCAAGATATGACTTCCAGAAACCAGAGTAATCTGGGTCGACTATTCGTTTTAACCAGCTTAGCCTTAAGAATTTCATTTAGATGACAAGCAACTTTCGGAGGCATTTGCGATGCCACTGAGAGTTGCAAATGAACCTTATTTACGTTCTTTTCAGTATAAAGTTTTAAATTCTATTCTATATACAAATGAACTACTTTGTAAGATAGGCTATGTTTCTAACCCCAACTGCTCCTTCTGTCATCAGACTATAGAAACGATACCTCATATTTTCTTTGACTGTTCTTTTTCGTCTTCCTTTTGGAATGAAGTTTGTGACAAAATTTTAAACAAACTTAAGAATTGCGCAAGCCTCTCGTTAGAATATCGTGAGATTATTTTAGGGTTTTTAAAGCGGGAGATGGATCTGCAAAACTATATTCTTATTTTAGGAAAAACGTACTTGTGGACTTGCCGGTGTAAAGAAACGAAACCATCTTTTTGCCACTTTGAAAGAATTCTATTAAATAAATATCAAACCGAAAAGTATATTTCTTTTAAATCGAATAATATGAACTTCTTTAGGAAAAAATGGAGAATGTTTGAGGAAATGAATCTTTTAAATAATTAAGTCCACAATTATGTTAAACAATGTGCTTTATAACCTGTAACTGTTATTGCTAGTTATTTAATTATTTATATTTTAACTAACTTAAATTAAAATATTGGGTTGTAAATACATGATTGTGGAAACAAATAAAAAAAAAAAAAAAAAAAAAAACAGCGCGGCAGATTTTATATGAAATTTTAACACGCATATTTCTTCACTGTGAAGTTCAAGTCAATAAACCACTGTATTAAAAAATATGCAACTCGACTCTTGTTTTCTTATTGATAATATCTAACACAAATCTATCTAACTCCGTAGTGACGTAGGACTGATGACAGATAGAACAGTAATGTGCTAACAAAAATGCAACAGGAATGTCCCCACAAATTCACTAAAAAGTCTATTAATAGTATCTAACGCATTTTTTGCTAACAAAAATGCATAAAGAATGCATGTTAGCCCACATAAACTCCTGTAAGTTAAACATTAACTTACAGGAGATAAAAACCTCTGGGCACTCGAGTACACAACCTCATTTCCATGCGATTTGTGGATCGGATATCTCACCAAACCGGTTTTAAACCTTGGGGACGAACGCGTGTCTGTTTGTTGACATTAAATCTAACAGCTGACATGTTTAAAACGCGGTCGAGACAGAAATATTAAATCAAATCCACTCCAGTTGAAAAATTACATCGATGACATTTTTCACTGTAGAGTGTCGAGAAAAAGGAGATAGAAGATTTTATTGTCCTTGCAAACAAACATTAATCTCAGACAAAGAAGTAAACTTTCTGGATACAACCGTTTTCAAAGGCGAGAGATTTAACAAACAAAGAATCCTTGATATCCGTTGGTCTTCGTTTTCGTAACACCCATCCAGTACACCTATTTCTCTTCCTGTCACCTACCAGTGGTCAGCGAAATCGTTCAGCGAGAATACCTGCAACTCCAAAGCACGCCTCCGTGCTAGAGATAAAAATTAAAAAGAGATAAAAATTTTCCTCGTTCAAACAAAACTCTAAAGGTCACACTCCACGATAACACGAATTAATAAGTCGTGTCTGGCCTGTCAACACCTCTTTTCAAGACATCCTTGCGCTGAATATTAAAATTTCAACAGCGCTTCTTTCTAAACTGGCTTTAGTTCTCTGATATTTTGAAAATTTGGATACTAGAGAGTAATCCACAGCGTTTCTTAAAGATCGCAAAAAGCCGCGATCTCTATCTACGTCCGCCATTGTTGTTTGTGTGGCTTCACTTTGGGAAACCGGTTTTTCACGCGCCCGTTGCGAATTGTTTTGGTCCAGCCAATCGAAGTTGCTGTTGCATCGTTAACTCCCGGTAGAGTCTGGAAACAAGTAGGAGTAACCAATCAGCGACCTAGTTCAGATTCTGAACAAGATCCTCGCATGGAAATGAGGTTGTATATTCGAGTGACCAGAGGTCCGTCTCGCGAGCTTCTTCTAACCGTTTATGCGGTTAATTTCACTCATAATATTCAGAGAACGGACCTCTGGATCCAGGGTGGATATTCATAGAACGGACCTCTGGATCCAGGGTGGCTTGTTTGCTATATCATGGACGAATTACCTGGTATGTTATCAGTGACTTCCATGTTTGTTTATCACTCTTAAACCAAATTTGTTAAAACAAATCGACAGGTAAGAACTTTTTTGTTGTTAAATTAAATTTCTTATTTTAAGAATTTTATTCTTATTTTAAGAAAACTTTCTTCCTTAAAATCAATTTCTTAAGATTTAAAGTAAGAATTAAATTCTTAAAATAAGAAATTTAATTTAACAACAAAAAAGTTCTTACCTGTCGATTTGTTTTAACAAATGTGGTTCTTAAAATAACAATTCGAGTTTAAGAGTGTATCTTTCAACGAAGGGAACTTGGGGAACACTTAACATGACTTGACAACATTGTGTTAATTACGCTTATTTATTACCTTGGTTATTATTCACAGTGAAATAACAGCTTCTGCCAAGCCACTGGTACGGCACCTTATGCCAAAAGTTGGAAGCGTTCGGGAGGGCTACAATGTCCGTGCATATATAGGATCGAGTTCGACTTTCATCTACGCGAGAACGCCATAAGAAGATGCAAGATGCAATCGACAGCGCGCTGGGATGAATGGACAAGTTAAAATATTTTAAAACCCCAAACCAAGAACTAGCTGCTGAAATAATAAAATGTTTTACCATTTGAACGCTAGTCTCCTACGCAGCCGTTAGTAGGACTCGTCACGCAACGCGTGACGAGTCCTACTAACGGCTACGTAGGAGACTATTTGAACGCGGGCCTCGTATTCTTGGTTTTCACATGACGTCATAAAAATTAAAAAATCTAAACTATACATCCTACAAAGCTGTTTCTAACATGGTATGTGGATACAAGTATTATTAATCTTTCACAGAAAGTTTCAGGTTCTCACGATGTTTTGCTTCCGATTTACAATGGTTTTAAATGTGTCACGCAATTCGTCACGCTAATACAGATAAGCTGTGAAAATAAACAAAATTGAATCAGCTGAAAGTTATTGTTTGCATTATAAGTGCTTAAAAGCCGAGTTAATGGAGCTTATAACAAATACAATATGTTTTGATTTGATTTTTGGTGTAATTAAGACTTTGAATTTTTGGCCGCCATCTTTGTGCCCCTGAGTGGGGCACAAAGATGGCCGCTCCATACATTTCTTACTAAAAATGTCTAATACTCGTTCGCCTATAAGTTTTGAACGAAATGCTTTGGCGCTTCAAAATTTGGCCAAGATGTGTAGTTTTGAACTCTCTACAATTCCATAAACATTTTGGATTCGAAATCTATTGTTTAATGCTTCTGAATTTTGATATGACGTAAGTGAAAGCCAAGAATTGTTTACTAAATAGTAACGCCATCTTTGAAACGAATACTCCTCCAGGGACTCCTTGGGATTAGTGATTGTTATCGATTACTGTCGATTGCTATCGATTATTATCCATTATCTCAATCGATAACAATCGATTATAAATTTTTTTCTGTGAGTTCGATTGTTATCGATTACCGATTTCAATCGATATCAATCGGTGATTGATATCGATTGATATCGATGGTATCGATTGATTTCCGATATCGATTTCTATCGATTGACTACGCCAGGTAAACACGCGCATGGCTTCTCGCGCGCTTGGAAGTGAAAATGTTCTCGGCATAATTGGTAAAGTAGAGGGAAGTGTGGTCAAAAACCAACTGAAGGCAGCTGTTTCTCGTGTACTGCATTTTTGAAGAGAAAAATATAAATAAACTTTATTAAGTCTCCCAATAGGGATCTTCCCACCTAATTTACAAATGTAACAAGAAACAACTATAGAACCAAAATAACCGGCTTCTCTTAGTTTGTGTTGCACGAGTGTATGTGCGAAAGAGAATGCTCATTGGCTGTATTAAAAGGAAATTTTAAAAACTTCATGTACAATGTAGCGAGTCAATAAATGGTTAATCCTAAGGAACAAATATTCCTAGTATAGAAAGGGGTGTGATATTTGCCAGCTCTCTTTATAGGGAATGGAACAAAATCAACCTTCTTGTTTGAAACAGGGTTCAGTTGCAGTGTATTACCCAGCTACGTTATGTTAAAATATAAAATATCAGCAAGACCACAGCGACAAACCGTTGAGTGGTGCCGGATCTCCCAGTTGTAGACCTGGATCAGTACAATAATTACTTGTATAAAATCAGAAAACGGCAAACTGATCCTTACGGCAAGGCGATGAAGGAGTAAATAAAAGAATAAAACAAAATTTATATTTAAACGAATTTGCCCAATATTTCGGTTTGAAAACAAACCTTCTTCAGGGGCTAACAGAAAAATGAAAAATGAAGTTAAAACTAAAAGTTCGCTACAAATAAGAGTTTGAAATTATGAAAATAAAAACAATAGATTATTATTGGTGCAGGAGACTAGGTGTCATATATTTTTACCGCAACCCTACCAATGAACAAAGAAAAATAACCGACAACTTATCCTGCAAATCCAAAAATCTTATTTACTTGATTGAATGTGAGAAATGTAAATGCCAATACATCGGAGAGACCAAACGGCAACTTAATGAACGATTTGGAGAGAGTGTAGGTTTTTGTCGAGGGTCGAGGGTCGAGGGTCGAGGGTAAAGTGTCGAGGGTCGAGGGTAAAATGTCGAGGGTCGAGGGTAAAATGTCGAGGGTTCAGAAATTTCGGCGATTTTTTTTTATTTTGCACTCGGGATGAATTCGGCCGATAAAAGAAGAGCCGGTACCAAAACATTTTATTTGACGAACCTAATCTATTAAACCTGTAGAACCTTTATGTCAAACATTAACACACAGACGACCGGGCGAACTTTGCAAAACTGAATGAACAATTTGAGTGTAAACACTTCGGCTATATTATAAACAAGAAAGACAATGAAGGTTTTCCTCTTTAATATATTACAGTAAAACCGTTTTCATCGAAGTTTATTAGACAAGAGTTCTCGAGAAGAATCGTCAACATTACCAGTTTTTGTTTTAAACAATTAATTTTTTCCCCTTCGAATTGGTGCGGCCAAAATAATTGCAGCGTTCGCATCATTATAAATTCGTTGAGCATAATTTATGATTCCCTATAGAAAAGAAAAGCAGCTTGATGTTTTGGAAAGGTTTCTTCGGAGAGATTTTCATTGAAAGAGATTTACATCATGTAATTTTAAAAATAACTATTCGTATCAAGACAGTCATTTTTACAAAGGACCGGAATAGACTAACTTTTCAGTTTGCTATATCACGACGAGGTTGCAACAACATAATTGCAAAACAAATCATTGATGATAGTTTTGAAAAATAGCACAAGACCTGAAATAGACAGCCGAACCGGCTTTGTTGTAACGCGTAACGCAAGGAAAATTTGTCAACTTTGACCTCATTTCATTTCTGTTAATAAACCTAGCTTAGAAACACATTTAACATTGATGGTGGTGTTTTATAACTTTCACTGCTGTTTTGAATTTATTTTATGCCTTCAAAAGTGACCTGTTTTGTTCCCGCGAAAACACAACTTTGGCGTAAAATAAAACTTGTCAAACTTGACCTGCAAGACGACTCAAGTGCGCGCCTTTTCTCAATCGTGATTTTCGCTTTTCGCACCTCTTCAGCACGACTTTTATTACGACTGTTTAATCCAGTCCGCAAGCTTCACACGAGTCGGAACTGAAATCACTTTTCGCCACGGTAACAGAAGTTTATTATAAAGCAATTTAATTCATTTGACCTAGTTTATTTCGCTGGAGTTTCGGTCTACATGTAAAATTGTTGTGCGGTTGACTAGAATTTGCCCGCCAATCGCATCGTATGGCGGGTGTCTGTAAAACCCGGAATCGACCCGGAACACCCCGGAACACCCCCGGAACACCCCGAAACATCCCCGGAACACCACCGGAACACCTCGGAAAACCCCGGAATACCCCCGGAACACCGTCAGAACCTAACCGGAACACCCTGGAACCCACTAAAAATAAAAACAAATCAAAGGCTCCTTTGAAAAAGATTCTGAACACATTTGGACCCTCCCCTCTCCTAGGCGTTTTGCTCCATGGACCCCCAACCCACTGCGTCCAACTCCCCGCCGCAATCACCTCACATTTTAAATGCATGCAAAATTGGCCAGTAAAACTTATGTGACAAAATGTTCTTTTCGCGAACCGTAGTCTCTTTAATACGCGGCCGTTACAGTTGTGCCGTCACGCAACGCTCCTGATCATGCACAAATAAAAGAGAAGTTCAAGCAAGTAACCACTTAAAACTTAGAATGTGTACTCCCAACTAGTGAGAACTAATACTGGGAGAAACTGAAACTGTCAACGGATAGGACGGGACAACATCCTGCTGGTGTACGTTGGATCAAAATAGTGATCTGATCGGTTTAACAAGTGAAAAATATAGTATAGAAGCAACGATCGATACAACGTAGGTAGAAATTTATAAAAAAGTACTATATTTCGGCTGGCCAAACCAAGCAAAACCTACAAACTGGAACAACAATAATATTAGAAAAGTGGACTCGTTTGTTCATATTCAGCGCCTACATTTCCGTTTTGAAGTATTTTTCACTAAAAAAAGCACTTCACAAGGTCCACAAGGTCCACAAGTGTCCGTTGACAGTTTCAAATTCTCCGTTGTCCGTCTTATAGAGAGTTTTGTTACAGTAAAATGATTGAAAAATGGCAGGGACCAACACCAGGTGTCCGTCTTGAGGTGTCCGTTAAGAGAGAGTTGACTGTATGCTACAAAAAAACGGCTGCGTAAGATGAGAGACTTCGCGAGCCCTGGACGATGCGTAAAAACTGACTGGGGTTTGTGTCTGGATTTTTTTTAACGATTTATGTTTTCGAAAAAATGCAAAACCTCTGGCGAGAGGTTACGCCTTAAAAGTAAGCATAGCTACTTCTGCGACTTGAAGCGGTGCAGTAATTTTTTTTCCGTCTTGAGCCCCCCCCCCCCCGTCAAAAATAAAATGGTCCATCCCTTACTCGTCAAAGAAACCAACAAAGTGCTCACTCAGGCGTAAAAACTACCTCCTGCCTACCGTCCCCTAACTAAAAGTCCGTTTTTATACTTTTTGGAATTCCCAGATTTTCGAAAACATAATTACTTGGGCGTAGCGACCAAGTATTAAAATGCAGTTTGGTCGTCCACAAATTTGCAGTATTGCGCAACTCTGGGGATGGCGGGATTGTTCAAACCTTCACCGCGATCACACGTCCGAGGCGTTTTTCGTTTTATTTGGTGGGGAGTGTAGGTTTTTGTCGAGGGTCGAGGGTCGAGGGTAAAGTGTCGAGGGTCGAGGGTAAAGTGTCGAGGGTCGAGGGTAAAATGTCGAGGGTCGAGGGTAAAATGTCGAGGGTCGAGGGTAAATGTCGAGGGTTCAAAAATTTCGGCGATTTTTTTTTATTTTGCACTCGGAATGAATTCGGCCGATAAAAGAAGAGCCGGTACCAAAACATTTTATTTGACGAACCTAACCTATTAAACCTGTAGAACCTTTTTGTCAAACATTAACACACAGACGACCGGGCGAACTTTGCAAAACTGAATGAACAATTTGAGTGTATAACACTTCGGCTATATTATAAACAAGAAACTAAAGACAATGAAGGTTTTCCTCTTTAATATATTACAGTAAAACCGTTTTCATCGAAGTTTATTAGACAAGAGTTCTCGAGAAGAATCGTCAACATTACCAGTTTTTGTTTTAAACAATTAATTTTTTCCCCTTCGAATTGGCGCGGCCAAAATAATTGCAGCGTTCGCATCATTATAAATTCGTTGAGCATAATTTATGATTCCCTATAGAAAAGAAAAGCAGCTTGATGTTTTGGAAAGGTTTCTTCGGAGAGATTTTCATTGAAAGAGATTTACATCATGTAATTTTAAAAATAACTATTCGTATCAAGACAGTCATTTTTACAAAGGACCGGAATAGACTAACTTTTTCAGTTTGCTATATCACGACGAGGTTGCAACAACATAATTGCAAAACAAATCATTGATGATAGTTTTGAAAAATAGCACAAGAAATAGACAGCCGAACCGGCTTTGTTGTAACGCGTAACGCAAGGAAAATTTGTCAACTTTGACCTCATTTCATTTCTGTCAATAAACCTAGCTTAGAAACACATTTAACATTGATGGTGGTGTTTTATAACTTTCACTGCTGTTTTGAATTTATTTTATGCCTTCAAAAGTGACCTGTTTTGTTCCCGCGAAAACACAACTTTGGCGTAAAATAAAACTTGTCAAACTTGACCTGCAAGACGACTCAAGTGCGCGCCTTTTCTCAATCGTGATTTTCGCTTTTCGCACCTCTTCAGCACGGCTTTTATTACGACTGTTTAATCCAGTCCGCAAGCTTCACGCGAGTCGGAACTGAAATCACTTTTCGCCACGGTAACAGAAGTTTATTATAAAGCAATTTAATTCATTTGACCTAGTTTATTTCGCTGGAGTTTCGGTCTACATGTAAAATTGTTGTGCGGTTGACTAGAATTTGCCCGCCAATCGCATCGTATGGCGGGTGTCTGTAAAACTCGGAATCGACCCGGAACACCCCGGAACACTCCGGAACACCACGGAACCTACCCGGAACACCCCGGAACACCTCCGGAATACCACCGGAACACCCCGGAACATCCCGGAACACCCAGGAACACCTCGGAAAACCCCCCGAACACCCCCTGGAACCCACTAAAAATAAAAATAAAGGCTCCTTTGAAAAAGATTCTGCACACCTTTGGACCATCCCCTCTCCTAGGCGTTTTGCTCCACGGACCCCCCAACCCACTGCGTCTAATAAATGAAATAAAAGTAAAATCTGCAAATAACGCTGCTAACGGTATACGTAGGATCTGCAAGAAACCTAATCAGCCAAAAAAATGAAAAAAAAAAAAAACATGCAATAAACTGCAATGGCCCTTCCAATAAATGACGTTTATTCGGGATTCACATCACCTCACATTTTAAGACTGACCATATAAAATTGACAACTTATGCGACAAAATTTTATTTTCGCGAATTGTAGTCTCCTATGCGCCGCAGCCGTTGTTTGTGTCGTCACGCAACTCTCCTGATCCTGCAGAAGTAACGGCTGCGCAGGAGACTACGCGAACCCTGGATGATGCGTTAAAAAACACTGGGATTTGTGACTGTTTTTTTAACGAACAAGACGCTGTGGGAGCGTATACTTGGGCGTCGATGTATTAGGCATATTGGAGAATAATTGTCTTGGGAATCTGCATGCACGTTATTTCACGGTTTGATGATAGGGAGTATTCGGATAGTGTGAGCAGTCTAACAAAGAAGCGCGTTAACCGTCTAAAACAAGAAGACACAGTACACTTAGCGTGCGAGATCGCACGCAAATTATTAAAGTAGCGTGTCCACTGTGTCAAAAGACGAGTACATACTGAAAAATACAAATCGATGCCTACTTTGTACTTACCGTTGAAAAAAAAAAGGCCGTATGTCAGAGTTTCCCGATGGTTGTTATTGGTTTTAGCTAAATCTTGTAACTAGCTGGTCTGTGTTTCCGACACTTTTGAAGTGAATGCAAATGTAGCCGCAAAGTGGCTTTTCGAAGCCATGATGTAATTGCCTGGTCCGGCCCGAGGTCAAAACAACTTTTCCAATTGAGAGTTTTGCTGGAAGTATTCCCGCCGTTATTGTAATAAAGTTTGAATGAAACATAAATTTAATCAAAGTTAACGACAGAAGTGATAATTTAGGAGGAGAGAAACAAATTTAGCCCTTTGAAATATATTTTTTCAGTTGAGGTAAAAATGTTGCAATTTGCATAATGTGAACTCAAGGTAATTTGAAACCTTTCCAGTAACGCATAACGCAGCTGTTTCATAAAACATCTCGCAATCAGACACACGAAAATATATCCAGTTTTTATTCCTCTGTATCCGAAACACAGAAAAGAAAATTAAATGAAAAAGTGATCGCTTTAAGGTTATTTTCGCCCGAGAAACTAACTAGCTAGCGGAAGCAAAACTCGCAAGAAACGTCTCGCAAGACACCGCGTGCATTGTTTACATCTTCTCTCGGCGGTGAATTTTTGCACCCAAAGTTTCAGTTGGCTGTTCTGTTCCTTCGACTTCACGAAATCAAAATTAATGAAAAGCAAACAACCGAAAGAAGTGAAATTAATTGGGATTCCTACCACGCTTATATTTCTTCCTTCGCTGTCCACTGTTTACTTCTTATTAAATAAGCGCTATGTATGTATTCGTCTAAATTATCTTGTTCATGTTCGTTTAAACATGTTTTAGCGGGTTTCCGTCATGAAGGTATCGTAGAATTAAATCGCGAGTGCCAAATACTTTCGCAGTGTCTTCTTGAGTAATTTCCTTACGCATATTGAATATGAAACTGTTAGATGCAACAGAGAAAACACAACTACTCGCACTTTGTGACGTTCGCCTCGCATCAACAAACAGGTGTACTCCACTGCGGTCAAACGAGAGAAATTTGCAAACGTTAATCAAAGTACTTCAAAGTTAAGGTTGTCATTTTTACTGTTTATTAAAAGTTTCATATATTAACAATACACTGTCAACTCACTAAACGTTTTGAAAGTTTACTAAAAAAGTTCTAAGCGTTTGAAAACTATGAACCGCAGAACTGTCGGCGCCATTTGCCAACACAATTTTGCTCAGGCACGAAGCGTTTTGATCACTGAGTTTTCAACGATCGAAAAAAGCTCGTTATTTTGAGCCGGAAAGGTGAAAAGATAGTTACATAAACTAATTATTTTATACATCCTTGCCCACGTTTCCACTTAATACTAAATGAATCCCACCAAAGAGTGTAGGTTTTTGTCGAGGGTCGAGGGTAAAATGTCGAGGGTCGAGGGTAAAATGTCGAGGGTCGAGGGTAAATGTCGAGGGTTCAAAAATGTCGGCGATTTTTTTTATTTTGCACTCGGAATGAATTCGGCCGATAAAAGAAGAGCCGGTACCAAAACATTTTATTTGACGAACCTATAGTATGTAGAACCTTTTTGTCTCACATTAACACACAGACGACCGGGCGAACTTTGCAAAACTGAATGAACAATTTGAGTGTAAACACTTCGGCTATATTATAAACAAGAAAGACAATGAAGGTTTTCCTCTTTAATATATTACAGTAAAACCGTTTTCATCGAAGTTTATTAGACAAGAGTTCTCGAGAAGAATCGTCAACATTACCAGTTTTTCTTTTAAACAATTCATTTTCCCCTTCGAATTGGCGCGGCCAAAATAATTGCAGCGTTCGCATCATTATAAATTCGTTGAGCATAATTTATGATTCCCTATAGAAAAGAAAAGCAGCTTGATGTTTTGGAAAGGTTTCTTCGGAGAGATTTTCATTGAAAGAGATTTACATCATGTAATTAAAAAAAAAAACTAAGTTTACTGCAGGATTTCCCCGCCGAGACACCGCTTCACAAAACGCGCCGCACAAAGATTTTATTACCGGCCGGAGAAAATATTTGAAAAACTATTCGTATCAAGGCAGTCATTTTTGCAAAGGACCGGAAAAGATTAAAAGCCCATGGTAAACAAAGCTACTATTCCTGAGACTACCATACGATGCGATTGGCGGGCAAATTAACAATTTTACCTGTTGACCGAAACTACAGCGAAATAAACTAGGTCAAATGAATTAAATTGCTTTATAATAAACCTCTTTTACCGTGGCGAAAAGTGAAATCAGTTCCGACTCGCGTGAAGCTTGCGGACTGGATTAAACAGTCGTAATAAAAGTGCTGAAGATTTTAAAAACAAAGGTGCGAAAAGCGAAAATCACGATTGAGAAAAGTCAGAAAAGGCGCGCACTTGTGTCGTCTTGCAGGTCAAGTTTCATTTAGCGCCAAAGTTGTGTTTTCGCGGGAACAAAACTGGTGACTTTTGAAGGCATAAAATAAATTCAAAACAGCAGTGAAAGTTATAAAACACCACCATTCTAAGCTTGGTTTATTAACAGAAATGAAATGAGCTCACCTTAGCAACGTTGACAAATTTTCCTTGCGTTACGCGTTACAACAAAGCCGGTTCGGCTGTGTATTTCAAGTCTTGTGCTATTTAAAATTTGTTTTGCAATTATGTTGTAGCAATCTCGTCGTGATATAGCAAACTGAAAAACATCCTGTACTTGCTGAGCCAAGAGTGCACGTGCAAAGTTCAATAATATTCCATATTTTTTTGCAGTAGAATTGTAGGCACAAGTTTGTTTTGATAGTATCAGAACCCATACTGCACAAACAATGTTTCTTGAGGGTGGTAAAGGGTTTTTTCGTGATCCGTGAAAGGCCCATTTTTTTCTCCGTGAATTGTGAAATGGCCATTTTTTTTCTCGTGAAACGTGATTTGTTTACATACCCGTGAACCGTGAATCGACTTTTTTTCATGAGCACTGCAAAATGACTGTTGCTTTTTTCACGTAAAATGCGACTGTAAACCATGATTCTTTCTTTCTCCCAAAAAATTATCCAGCGAGCGTTTAAACACGCCGGTGGTAAATTGCGTGACGAATGCATGACCGTGACTGATCGTCATTCTGGAACCCAGGTCACTCTACAAGGTTAGGTAATTTAACACAACATCGGCAAAACAAAGAAAAAAGGCTTTCTTTTTACATCAGGAAGAATGAGGAGTGGACGGTCGGTGAAGACAGCAAACAAAGCTGTACTTTGGATGTAATTTAATTTGCAAAAAGTAAGGAATCTTTTTTTTTCGTGAAATGGCCATTTTATTCTCCGTGAAACGTGAAATGACAATTTTATTTTTCGTGAAACGTGATCTAGACCCCCCTTTTACCACCCTCTTTCTTAAACCATCCGTTTATCCAGATCGACCGCCAAAATATTTGTAGTGAGTATTGAAATCAAACGCTGTCCCGAAATAGTTCTCAAACACGCAAATCCATGAACTTGCAATCAGGGCGTTTAGAGCCAAATCGGAGCAATGCAAAATTTGGACCGGTCGGTGTGTCATGATCAGCCATAAACTGAAGTGTGTCAGTCAAAAGCAAGTTGAGTATTTGTGCAACCTTACTGACTGACCAATGGGTGAATTTGCTGTCAGTTTGTGTCATTCATGGTGGAGTGAAACATTTTCTTCCTGACCATGACAGCAATAAGGTCTAGTCCTTTATTTTTCGCACCCCTCCCGTGTTCCGTGACTCACGCTTCGCTTTCAACTTCGGGGGGGGGGGGGGGGGGGGGGGGGAGGGGGGGTTGGGTGTCGGTGGTTCTTGTCCATGCTTAAAATGTTTTCCTTTAGCCGTGTCGCTGCAGGGATTTTTTTGCCAAAAAAGAACAAAGCTACAAATTGGGCTTTCGCAGTTGCAGGATATTTTTTCTTGGCCGAGTTGCTTGCAGGATATATATTTTAAAGATCACCTAAACACCCCCCTCCCCTACGCAACCTAATGGTTTCCCCTAAACGTACTTGTTCTACAGATCTGATTGCTGGCAGTGTGCTAGCCTGTTCCAGACGTTCAGATAAATAGGGGAAGGCGTGAAGAAAAGCGAGCGAAAAAAAAAAGCAGGGAGATTGGAGAGAGCATTTTTTCGCTCGCTTTTCTTCGCGCCTTCCCCAACTATTCGCGCTTTTCCCACTATTTGAACGCCTGGAACAGGCTAGCAGTGTGCCAGTCACAAGGGAGAGAACGTTTCACTCCACTATGAATGACACACAAACTGACAGCAAATTCACCCACTGGTCAGTAAGGTTGCACAAATACTCATAACGTGCTTTTGACTGACACACTTCAATCATAACTGATCAGTGACACACCGACCGGTCCAAATAGAGCGTTTTCAATGACGTCATATCAAAATTCAGAAGTCGTTTTCGATTCCGAAATGTTTATGGAATTGTAGAGAGTGTAAAACTACACATCTGGGCCAAATTTTGAAGCGCAAGAGCATTTAGTTCAAGAGATATAGGCGAACGAATGTTCGACATTTTTAGTAAGAAATGTATGGAGCGGCCATCTTGGTGTACATTCAAAGCCTTAATTACACCAAAAATCTCATCACAAAACATTGTATTCATTATAAGTTCCATTAAATCGGCTCATAAGCATCTATAATTCAAAACTAACTTTCAACTGGTTCAATTTGTTGATTTTCACGGCTTCTTTGAAATAGCGTGACGGATTGCGTGACACATTTAAAACCTTTATAAATCGGAATCAAAACATCGTTAAAACCTGAAACTTTTTGTGAAAGATTATAACACTGGTATCCATATACCACGTTAGAAACAGCTTTGTAGGATGTATACTTTAGATTTTTGAATTTTTATGACGTCATGTGAAAACGCTCTATTTGCGTTGCTCCAATTTGGCTCTAAACGCCCTGATTGCAAGTTCATGGATTTGCGTGTTTGAGAACTATTTCGGGACAGCGTTTGATTTCAATACTCACTACAAATATTTTGGCGGTCGATCTGGATAAACGGATGGTTTAAGAAACATTGTTTGTGCAGTATGGGTTCTGATACTATCAAAACAAACTTGTGCCTACAATTCTACTGCAAAAAAATATATAATATTATTGAACTTTGCACGTGCGCTCTTGGCTCAGCAAGTACAGGATGTTTTTCAGTTTGCTATATCACGACGAGATTGCTACAACATAATTGAAAAACAAATCATTGATGATAGTATTAAATAGCACAAGACTTGAAATACGCAGCCGAACCGGCTTTGTTGTAACGCGTAACGCAAGGAAAATTTGTCAACTTTGCTAAGGTGAGCTCATTTCATTTCTGTTAATAAACCAAGCTTAGAATGGTGGTGTTTTATAACTTTCACTGCTGTTTTGAATTTATTTTATGCCTTCAAAAGTCACCAGTTTTGTTCCCGCGAAAACACAACTTTGGCGCTAAATGAAACTTGACTTGCAAGACGACACAAGTGCGCGCTTTTTCTGACTTTTCTCAATCGTGATTTTCGCTTTTCGCACCTTTGTTTTTAAAATCTTCAGCACTTTTATTACGACTGTTTAATCCAGTCCGCAAGCTTCACGCGAGTTGGAACTGATTTCACTTTTCGCCACGGTAAAAGAGGTTTATTACTAGGAGTAATCGGAGATTAGGGTAGTGCGTTCGGCGGTTGAAAGGGGGGATTTTGTTTTTTGGTTATTGGGATAGATGAATATGTCTATGGCATATTGTCAAATTAAGGGTTATTGTGTACAGTGAAACCTGTATTTACTCTGTGTATGAAGACGGTAGGGAAAGTTTGGTAGCAGAAAAACAAATTACATGTAAATCCTTTGAAGTTTGTTGTAGTTGTCGGTAAAGAAAAGTGCTTGGAGGTCCCTTGGGAAAAGTGCACCATATACGGTAATTTGAAACCTGAAAACACGCTGGCGAAAGCGAAATTCGCAAGTATTTATATAAACAGACTATGCGCTTCTACAAATTCTCATTTTTCTTTGTAGTTTCGCTCGCCAAATTAAGATTAAGCTTTTCCAAACTCTCAGCCTTCATTTCCAAGTTTTCACCGCGCTAAAAAATCACAGAAAGTTTGGAGTGTCTCCGGGAATAAATAAGACGCGTTTGGTTTCGCGAGCGTTCCATCGATTGATTGATTCTTGCTCGTTTTCTGGCTTGAATCTCGCTCGTGTCCGGCCATAAATTTTCGAACGGGATGGCTTGAATATGGTCCGATTCAAGCTCAGTCAAGCCATCCGAATGTCACGGCGGTACATGTGTCTCCCTCTATTCTTGCTCAATTCTCGTTCGTGTCAGCCGAATCATCGCCATGATTTGATTCTCGCTGATCAGCATAAGCTTATTTTATATGTTTTAGGACACACTAAGCGTGTTGTGCCAGCGTGTTGTGAGCGTGTAGTTCGGTGAAAACTGCAAAAAAGCTTCGAAAGCAGAAGGACGCGCGAAAAGCACATGGAAATACACAATGTGAGCATGCAAGGATGAGATGAATGAACCACAGGGAGCCCATACAATCTGTTTGTGTATCACAATGACCATTTGTAATTTTATAGGAAATGTATGGGATTTACCTAAATTTCATATTATAGCGACGTATCTCCAAATGTATGTACTGATCAACGCTAAATAAGCGTTAAATTACCTTATTTGTTGTGTGTTGTCGTCCTTTTGCCGTAAAAGTGATATTTTGAGCGATTTTGAAGGATTCTGAGTTCGCCGTTGACTGTACGTCTAAGAGAAGAAGCGTGAATCTTTCGGCCTTTCTGTTGTGTGGTTTGAAAGCCGAGCGAAGCGATTTTATGTGAAAAAATCGCCTCGGCGCTGGAGCCGTTTAAAAATCTCTTTCCACCCTTGTCTTTCTCTTAGACGTACAGTCAACGGCGAACTCAGAATCCTTCAAAATCGCTCGAAATATCACTTTTACGGCAAAAGGACGACAACACACAACAAATACGGTAATTTAACGCTTATTTAGCGTTGATCAGTACATACATTTGGCGATACGTCGCTATAATATGAAATTTAGGTAAATCCCATACATTTCCTATAAAATTACAAATGGTCATTGTGTTACACAAACAGATTGTATGGGCTCCCTGTGAATGAACTCGCCACGTGAGTTAGTTCGTCAAAGTGAGGCAAAACGTAAGCAAGCGCCTCAAAGCGAGTTTATGTGTGACGACGAACCAAAGCAATCTCGGAAAAACCTCCCTTATCAGTTGCACAGGAGACCCAATAATGCACAGAACTCCCAACACAAATTAGGACTGCGTTCTCGTACCTCGAACGCAATAAAGCAATTTAATTCATTTGACCTAGTTTATTTCGCTGTAGTTTCGGTCGACAGGTAAAATTGTTAATTTGCCCGCCAATCGCATCGTATGGCAGTCTCAGGAATAGTAGCTTTGTTTACCATGGGCTTTTAATCTTTTCCGGTCCTTTGCAAAAATGACTGCCTTAATACGAATAGTTTTTCAAGTATTTTCTCCGGCCGGTAATAAAATCTTTGTGCGGCGCGTTTTGTGAAGCGGTGTCTCGGCGGGGAAATCCTGCAGTAAACTTAGTTTTTTTTTTTAAATTACATGATGTAAATCTCTTTCAATGAAAATCTCTCCGAAGAAACCTTTCCAAAACATCAAGCTGCTTTTCTTTTCTATAGGGAATCATAAATTATGCTCAACGAATTTATAATGATGCGAACGCTGCAATTATTTTGGCCGCGCCAATTCGAAGGGGAAAATGAATTGTTTAAAAGAAAAACTGGTAATGTTGACGATTCTTCTCGAGAACTCTTGTCTAATAAACTTCGATGAAAACGGTTTTACTGTAATATATTAAAGAGGAAAACCTTCATTGTCTTTCTTGTTTATAATATAGCCGAAGTGTTTACACTCAAATTGTTCATTCAGTTTTGCAAAGTTCGCCCGGTCGTCTGTGTGTTAATGTGAGACAAAAAGGTTCTACATACTATAGGTTCGTCAAATAAAATGTTTTGGTACCGGCTCTTCTTTTATCGGCCGAATTCATTCCGAGTGCAAAATAAAAAAAATCGCCGACATTTTTGAACCCTCGACATTTTGCCCTCGACCCTCGACATTTTACTCTCGACCCTCGACATTTTACCCTCGACCCTCGACATTTTACCCTCGACCCTCGACATTTTACCCTCGACCCTCGACAGTTTACCCTCGACCCTCGACCCTCGACAAAAACCTACACTCAATCAATGATGTTCTTCTAATCCCACTTGAACTCATACGCAGCAATCGTGACGCAGTGAGAAAGGCGAGAGAGGCTCATTTGATACACAAAGGGAAAACGTTATCTCCTCTAGGAATAAATAGACGTGACGAAACTCATTGACATACGACACCTAGTCTCCTGCACCAATAATAATCTATTGTTTTTATTTTCATAATTTCAAACTCTTATTTGTAACGAACTTTTAGTTTTAACTTCATTTTTCATTTTTCTGTTAGCCCCTGAAGAAGGTTTGTTTTCAAACCGAAATATTGGGCAAATTCGTTTAAATATAAATTTTGTTTTATTCTTTTATTTACACCTTCATCGCCTTGCCGTAAGGATCAGTTTGCCGTTTTCTGATTTTATACGTTATGTTAACTGCTCCCTCAGGAGAAAGGGCATCCCCCTCCCCCCGAGGGGGTACTTGGATCAACTTTTGCCCACTGGCCTCTCAGAGCCCCTACTCCATTAAAGTCCATTCTGTGGCCAATTATACACCCCATCTTAGTCACTTTTGAGTAAATGTAAATTTCGCAATCCCAACTTAGTCTGTTTAGCCATCTACCTTTAGTTCGGAACCCTTTTAACTAAGTCATCCTCAAATGAATTTACACATTTATTAAATGACTTTACTCTATACCTACAAACCTTCTGGTACATTGTTAACCGAAAATATTTACAAGCTAAAACTACCCAAAAAATACTTGCCAGAATTTTCTTACCCCAAAATATTCTATATTCTATATTCTATATTTATATTCTATATTTTCCGATCGAACGCAAGCATACACGACTAGAGTCTAGTTGGGTGTATTGGACAACCCTCAGTTAAACATGAAAGTGGAACTCTGTGAATGTTATTATTTTCACAATGCACTTCAAGTGTAGCTTGCAAGTAATAATAAATAATCCTAAATGTAAAAATTTACAATTATAGTCATTCTTCATATCTACAGTACCTGTAAGAATTGTAAACAACGTGGTTTGCAGGAACGATGACTGAATGAAAGAAGTAACTCTTCTTCATGTCGGACATCTTCTTATCATGTTTAAAATATATCATAAAACTTTCTTACGCATGCGCATGAGTATAGGCTGCTTGGAGCCTCTTGTTCAATTAAGAAGATGTCCGAAATGGAGAAGAGTTTATCCTTTCATTCAGTCATCGTTCCTGCAAACCACGTTTTTTACTATTGAATGTTTTGTAAATGAAGGCTGTACCACAATGAAGCCAGTGATTCTTCTACGTCTTATATATACCTAACGTGAACATTAGTTGTGTAAGTAGGGTTGTAGGAGACGCTGTCGTGACGCTTCAGTAACGCTGTTTTACCGGAAGTGAAAGTAGCCGGAAGTCACTAAACAGGAAGTGTAAATGGCAAAGCTATGAACCGGAAGAGCACAATGTAAAATATGCGTGCATAAATTTGCATGCAAAATCGTGACACACAAGAAAAAAGAAAAATAAGAAGAAAAACCGAGTCCATTTTATAACTCATGCCGCTACGCGCATGAGTAATAATAATAAAAACAAGAGGCTCCTAGCAGCCTATACTCATGCGCATGCGTAAGTTAGTTTTATGATATATTTTAAACATGATAAGAAGATGTCCAACATGGCGAAGAGTACTCCTTTTATTCAGTCATCGCTCCTGCAAACCACGTTGTTTACTATTGATTGTTTTGGAAATGAAGGCTGTACCACAATGAAGGGAATGATTCTTCTAAGTCTTATATATACCAAACATGAACATTGCTAATGTAAGTAGGGTTGTAGGAGAGGCTGCCGTGACACTTGAGTAACGCTCTTTTACCGGAAGTGAGAGTAGCCGGAAGTCACTAAACAGGAAGTGTAGTGGCAAAGCTATGAAGCGGAAGTGTACAATTTAAAATATGCGTGCATAAATTTGCATGCAAAATCGTGACAAAAAATAAAAATAATAATAAAAATAATAACAAGAAAAACGGAGCCGAAACCTTACCTCATGCCGCTACGCGCATGAGTAACAAGAGGCTCCAAGCAGCCTTTACTCATGCGCATGCGTAAGAAAATTTTATATATTTTAAACATGATAAGAAAATGTCCGACATGGAGAAGAGTCACTCCTTTCATTCAGTCATCGTTCCTGAAAACCACGTTGTTTACTATTGAATGTTGTGGACATGAAAGCTGTACCACAATGAAGCCAGTGATTTTTATATATACCAAACGTGAACATAGTAATGTATGTAGGGTTGTAGGAGACGCTGTCGTGACACTTCAGTAACGATGTTTTGCCGGAAGTGAGACTAGCCGGAAGTCACCAAACAGGAAATGCACAATTTAAAATATGCGCGCATAAATTTGCATGCAAAATCGTGACACAAGAAATAAAAAGAAAAAGAAAAAGAAAAAAAAGAAAAACAGAGCCCATTTTATAACTCATGCCGCTACGCGCACGAGTAACAAGAAAAACGGAGCCGAAATCTTACCTCATGCCACTTCGCGTATGAGTAATTAATACTAAAAACAACTATTGTATAACTTAGAGTACTGATAAAACCATTTTTAAAAAAAAAACAGTTACTGTAGTACTTATATTACTAACTGAAACAACCAGTCTGAATGTGTAAAACAGGAGTTTTTAATGCAGCTAAAAACCTAACTACATGTGCGATGGCGTGAGCAATGTATATCACGCATGTATAAACTATAAACTTATAGGTATGGACTGGACTGGACTGGATATTACACTAACAAGGTAAAAATAAACATAATTTGTCTGTATTAAAACTTTTAATACCAGTAATCATAAATAATTGTTAAATTAACTGTACATATCCCATGTTTGTCAATACAATGCATCTTTTATTTGTACAAATATACTGTGGATCATTTCTTTTATTTTCACAGTTCAATTTCAAAATAAACAATTTCACATGTAATAAAAACAATTTAAAATTCTCTTAGTCTGTCAAACTTTGCTTATACTTTAAAGGGGCTATGTTTAACCTATTTTTAGTATCACTTTGAAAAACCCCCAAAACATATTTGTATCAATGAGAATTTTAAAATAATACTCAAGTTTTGTTAAGGATTACCATTCTACTGCACTGAAACTATCAATATGTGTATTTGGCTGTGAATGGTGCTGATGGAATGGATTGCAACTTCAGTTTTTTATAGTTCTCCCCTTGTTCTATTGAAAAAAAAATCTTAAAGGATGCACAGTATCCTGGGGGGGGGGTACTCCCTAAAAATTTGGCTAAGGGAGTGCGGCATGCTTCTTAAAGCACTTACCCTTTTTCAGACCAAAATATGCGATTTTCCCTACCCTATTTCAGACCTGACCCAAAATTTGATACCCTATTTCAAACCAGGAAGTGCTTCCATTCGCATAAACATCTGAGAAGGGCTTTTAATTCCCGATGTTAATCAAACCGCATTTCTCAAGGGATGAAAAAAGTAGCTTCTTCTAAAACCCTTACCCAATTCCAGACCAGAGTGTGCAAACCATACCCTATTTCAGATCAAAATGGCTTGAAAACCATACCCTTTAGGGCCACACATACCGATATAGGTTATGTAATCTATCTAATTGAAAGTTTTTACTTCAGTGCCTGTTAACCAGCCATTATTTTAGCAAAATAATGTGGGTTTTCTTTGGCTAAACAACAAAAAATAAATAAACAAATAATTTGTTTATTGAAAAATTTGTTTGTTAAAAAACATTATTTCGCTAAAATAATAATTATTATAAATTATTATTGTATTGAGCAAAAAATGTCAAAATAGGCAATTTTATACACCTAGCCAGTCAACTGACCTGGGGTGCTATTCATATTTTTAAATCACTTGAAGAGATCCTGTGCATCTCTCACAACAATCATATGTAACTCTGAAATTCTTGGTGGAAAATCGACTTTGATAATCATGTCCAATGAACTGCTGGGACATTCTCTTCATCACACCTCTGAGTTGCTGTTGTTCTGCATAAAGATCAACATCACTGGACAAGACCTAAAGAAGAGAAACAAACCGTTTGTATGCAATCAAACCCTTCACCTTCTAAGAATGGCAAAAAAAATGTTCTAGGAATAACTGAAATTATTAAAGCACTATGAAGAAGAATTGCTCAAAAGCTTTCATTACAGTTTTTGAATGTTCACACTTTAGGATTTCATCCACATGCAGACTCAAAGCCAGAACCACCTTGTACAGCATAGAAAACAGTACCACAGAAAAGTACTGCTCAATAGCTTTCATTTGAATGGACACACTTTAGGATTTCATCCACAGACTCAAAAGTTACAACCACCTTGTACAGCATAAAAAACAGCACCATAGAAAAGTACTGCTCAATAGCTTTCATTTGAATGGTTACACTTTAGGATTTCATCCACAGACTCAAAAGTTAGAACCTCCTGGTACAACATAATAAACAGTACCACAGGAAAGTGGTAGTTTCTTGGTGTTGCGGATGGTGTGATCACCAAATGACATAAAACAAAAGATTCAAAGGACACTGAACAATACCCACACCACAACACAAAAGCTAACCAACAATGGCTTCCACAACACCAAGAAACACCCAGGAAAGTACTGCTCAGAAGCTTTCATTTGAATGGTCACACTTTAGGATTTCATCCACAGACTCAAAAGTTAAAACCACCTTGTACATCACAATAAACAGCACCACAGGAAAGTACTGCTCAATAGCTTTCATTTGAATGGTCACACTGTAGGATTTCAACCACAGACTCAAAAGTTAGAACCACCTTGTACAGCATAATAAACAGCACCACAGAAAAGTACTGCTCAGTAGCTTTCATTTGAATGGTCACACTTTAGGATTTCATCCACAGACTCAAAAGTTAGTACCACCTTGTACAGCATAATAAACTGTACCACAGGAAAGTACTGCTCAATAACTTTCATTTGAATGGTCACACTTTAGGATTTCATCAACAGACTCAAAAGTTAGAACCACCTTGTATAGCATAATAAACAGCATCACAGGAAAGTGTTGCTCCAAGCTTTTAATTGAATGGTCACACTTTAGAACTTTATCCACAGACTCAAAAGTTATATAACCAAAGGAATGTACCCGGTTCTCTCATGTCCTCAATAGTTCTCACTTGAAAAATGATCAAATTCTTTCCTTTCCCTAAGATTTTTAGAACTGTGATATGGCATTATTTTAAGGTGATTCTCTGGTTTTGCACTGCGCATCCCTACTGCGCATAAACATTGCGACATCAGATTGAAAAAAAATGGCGGCTTTTGTGAGGAAAGCCGGCCTTTCCCACAATAGAAAAGGACTCTGTGAGCGCTAGCGCAAAATCGAGCACGGTGACCCCCATTTTATACTGCATAAATTCAATCAGGACAGTGTTCCCAACGCAAATTTAAAAAGTGAGCAAAAATCTATGATCAGATTTTGCACAGTTTATAGAAATCCTACGAAGAAAGCCATTTTGGGTAGAGGACCGCACACCAAGCAACCGTCTACTGTTCGAGTGTTCAGTAAATTTGAAGCTTTTTGGACACGTTTTCTATGATACAGACGATTATACATATGTATAAAGTCAACTTATACGCGAAATATCAATATGCAGTGGAAATATTGAGCATATTAGCTTCACGCGGTTATTGCCTGAAAATGCCTTTAAACACTGTATTCGTCAGCAGTATACCACTAAAACGAGCACGGTGACCCCTCATTTTTGTTGCAATTTTGGAACCTTCATGACTTGTTCAATATTTGTGCCAAGTTTCATTACAAATCTATGACAGATTCTTTTTCCAGGGAATTACCTTAAACAGTGAAATTTACCTCTAAAGCTAGTTTTTCAGCAGAAGTTGGTTCCATCTTTAGCTTCTCTGCATTATCTTGTGACTCATGAGTTAACATCAGTGACGTCTCTGAGAGTGACAAGGCAGGTAAAACATTCTTTGCCAGACCCAAAGTCTCTTCAGCTAAGGAGTTGTTTATGGAAGCCATCTCTATGACACTGTGTTCATTTGCAGTGGGCAATGAAGGGATAGAACCTTGAAGTATGCCGCTTGTACTTTTTAACATTGAATGAAGAGATTGAATTAACCTGGAATGTTAAAATCATTGATTTAACTCTTTTAATTCTTATGATTGAGTGATCATTTTATAAATTCACAACATGATATTAGCGCTTGTGGTATTTTTACCTAATAGAGGATGGTTTGCTATTTTCTTTAAGAAAATAATACCAGTACTTGCTTGAGGTCTATAAATTATTGACCAAGTGTGAGGGCTGTACTGGGAGAATATTGGCGCAAGGTCTTGACAGTACAGACAAATTTCAGCAAGGTCCATACAAAAAAGAACAAGCACTGATATTCTCCCAGTATGGTCTAGAGGAAGCTCTGTTAATAAGAGATTTATTGCACAAATCCTGTCAGATAGCCCGGGATCATTCGGGACAATGCCCGGTCCAATTCTTAGAAAATATTGGACCGGCAATTGAGCATTCTGATTGGTTGATTTTAGTTATTGACCCTCTGACTGTCCAAGTTGTGTAAAAAAAACTGCTAATGGATGTATGAGCCATAGGCGAGTGTGCATGCATTCAGCAGCATTTATAGACCTCAAAAATGAGTTATTTTGTTAGAGAACATAGAAAACCATCTTCTATTTGGTTTTAATAGAATACAGCATACATGTATATGAATGGCATATTAATGAGCACAAACTTGACAATATTATATTGGCAGCCTCAAAAGCTAGAGTTTTCTTTCTTCAGCCATGTATACATACAGAACTACTGCTAACATTAACCTGTCGAGTTTTAAGACCAATATTGTTCATCAAATCAAGCATATAAGGGCTGATGATGATAATGGCGGTGACGATGATGGTAATGGAGATGATGATGATGATGATGATGGTGGTGGTGGTGATGGTGACAATGATGGTGGAGATGATGATGATGATTGTTAATGGAAGCAGAGATATCGAGGATGATATACCTGCCAAGTCTCATGCCTTAGACGTGAGTCTCACGCCTGCGAGTCCAAAACTCCGATCTCATGCCTACTCACGCCTATCGACCAAATTTCTCACGCCTGATTTACAGATTTGAGCTATCAGCCTTAACTGATCGCATGATCCAATTAAAAATATAGTTACGTTCACGAACATGGCACTTTTTTGTAGGTTTTAATCGTTCTGAACATTACAACAAGGTACAGCTGGATGATATTAAATGGAGGTCTGAGGTCCAGGGAACATTTTCGGACAACTTCGGACATCTTCAGAATAGATCGGGTTCTCTTCGGATTTGGCCGGATTGCCTTCGGAAATCCTGGCACTCCCACGAAAAAATTCTCACGCCTATCACTCGGAAAAAGTTGGCAAGTATAGGATGATGATGGTGGCCATGATGATTATAATGATGATGATGATAATGATGACGACAAGGACGATGATGTTGGTACAATGAGGCCTAAGTAAGTATTTCAGTAATAGAGCCGTTTTCACCCGAGTGTCGTAAAACCAAAACGAAAGTAATCACTCTGTCCAATCACAGCAGGCGCATGCAATGCAATGAACCAATCAGAACTCAAAGCACATACATGTTGCCGCTGCCAAATTAGTCACGATTGGTTTTGGTTTTACTTCTGATTGGTTGAGAAAGTGGCACAAGATTTTTAAGCCAATCACACAGGGGTGTAGCCAGGATTTTTTCAGCGGTACACACAATCAATTTTGAAACACTCCACCTACTTCCTCCCTCCACCCTCAAGTCCCAAATCTTTCTTTTTTAGACTTTTTCAGGTACGCACATGCGTACAGGTAGCTACGCTCCTGCAAAGAGTAGCAATGTAAAACCAAAGCAATCACAAAATTACTTTTGATAGTTGATTGCAAACTGCTCTAATAAATATTAAATAAATAAATGTAATCAGAAAAATACCATTACTTGCCTCTTTGTATGAACCAAGAACTGCTGCAGCTGAGCTCTCTCATCCAGCAATCTCTGTAAAGCACTTTGTGCTTGTCGGAATCTGGCATAAAGTGCTACCTTCCAACTGGATAGTTCATCTGACATCATTCTGAAGGCAAAATGTCATAAAGTGTTTATATTTGACATCAATAAATTGGAAAGAGGTCAAAAGCCGACATTCTATCTCATTCTCATTATAAGTGCATGTAAAGCACCATGAGATGAATGGGATATGTGCACTATATACCCAGGGGGGGTACTCCCTCTAATGGGCTATACGGGGATGCTCCACCCGAAAGGGGTACCTTTTTGAGGTTGGAGGTATATGAAAGGGTCAGGATTTCACGAGTTGGAGTATATGAAAGGGTAGGGATTTCATGAAGAATAGGAAAGGGTAGCGAAAACAGGAGTTGAAGCATAAAAAAAGGTAGGAAAAACTGCCATTTAAGTATTATAAAAAGGGCCGTTCAAAATATATCAAACAGACGCACGTCTTACGGTAAAGGCTATATGAAAGAGGTACCATTTTCACTCAAAGGTATATGAAAGGGGTACCATTTTCAATGAAAGGTATATGAAAGGGGTACCTTTTCTGTCAAAAATGGTATATGAAAGGGTAAGGGTTTGGACCTCGGGGCAGAGCATCCCCGTACAAAACCTTGTTGAGTACCCACCCCCCCCCCCCCCGGGACTATATATAAGTCATTCATTTCAACTTAGTTCTTGACCCCAACAAGACAGGTTTCCTATTATTTACCAATATTACCTGCTTGCAAGGAATTTTGTCCTCCATACATCACACTCAATCTCTAATCTGTCCGATTCTTCAGAGTATTCTTCACACATTTTTTGCCAGTGTTTAAGCTCCACAGTTTGCTGAACATTTCTGTTGACCAAATCCTCCAACCTGATTGTTTAAGAAGAAGAAATATTTTCATCTTTAATATCAAAGTGTATTGCAACAAAGATAGAGGATGCTTACAATTTACACAGAAAAAACACCAGAAATTTCAATTTGGAAAATAATTCTCAAACTGAATGACAGTTCTTACAAAGATTGGCTGAAGATTTCCAGTTACTAGTACTAATTTATTCTTAAAATCTTAAAAAGGCAAATTATGCAAACTTAACAATACCTGTTGCCAATGTCTTCTCCAACTGATGCTACTAGCAACCTCTTTATCTCTGCATTTACCTGTTGAGAAAAATAAAAGGTGGTTCTAACGTTTGAGCTTGTGGATGAAATCCTACAGTACTGGCCATTCAAATGAAAGCCACTGAGCAGCACTTTTCTGTGATGCTGTTTATTACAATGTACAACATTTCTTATTGTATTACAACACCAGGCCTGTAAGGTGTCTTAACCCTTCACTCCCAGAGTCAGTTATGGAGACATGTAGTGTAGTTCTAACTTTTGAGTCTGTGGACAAAATCCTATGGTGTGACCATTCAAATGAAACCTCTTCAGCAGTACGTTTGCATGGTACCATTTGTTCCAACTTTGGAGTCTGTGGACAAAATCCTATGGTATGACAAACCTCTTCAGCAGTACTTTTGCATGGTACCATTTGTTTTTCAATTTTTTACAAAATAAAAGTTTGGATTTTTTTTTTGAATTTTGGTGTTTGGCAGTCTTGGGAGTTAAAGAGTTAACTGTAACTCTGAACTTATAAACTATGTTCCCTGGCTGATAATGTAAAGGATATTCACAAAATCTACTAAAATACAGTTTTCTTAAACTTTTGCAAAAGCAATTTTTTTAGGTAACTTATTTTTGCAACTTATGAAAAATGCAGAAATAAGAGCCTATAAAAGTTTCATGACATTTGATAGCTTTATTTTTAATGATTCCAAACCTTAGTCTGAACACCAAGCTGCACAGAAAGCTTTGTCTTCTCTTCAACCAACTTTGAGTTTTGTTCTTCAAGGTCATTAATAACTTTCTGACTATCTATAAACTCGGCTGTGTGTTCCACAACAGTTGACTTCACAGGTCGCTCTCCAAAGTTAAGATCTTTCACTGGCATAGCCAAAGATACAAATTGATCATCACTGTTTAATGATAAACCCAACTGACTGTTTAATATTGGTAGCTCGGGTCCTTGGAGTAAAAGATTTGTTGAATTTTGTTGCTGAATTGCCGCAGTTTTTGTGGGTTCATCACTTCCTGATTGCACATTTTCAGTTCTTGAAATGACAGGTGCCAATGGATAATGATATGGAGTTCCCTTCTGTTGATTTTCTATGACTAGAGTATTGGTGTTCCCATGTTTATGTTCATAGCTCTTTAGTTGTGTGGTAGTCCTTATTTCATTTGACGTGCCAATAATTTGATTTCCTAAAGTTTGGCCTTTAACAGATACAGCTGCTAAAGAACTATTTTTTCTTTGTGATATTTCACTGTCATCGCCGCCCTCAGAACTACTTCCATAACTGGAATTGCTTGAAGAAAATTCCATGCCATCTCCACTTGAACGTGGTAATTTACTGTAATCCACTGCAAAAAAAAAATTGTTATGCAGCACCCAAATTACATTTTGTAGAATACATGTCAGTAGTGCCAAAGATCAAAATTTAAGAAAAATACCAAATTTCATTTTAAAAAATATTGAAAAACAAATGGTACCATGCAAAAGTACTGCGGAAGAGGTTTCATTTGAATGGTCACACCATAGGATTTCATCAACAGACTCAAAAGTTAGAACAAATGTTACCATGCAAAAGTACTGCCAAAGGGGTTTCATTTGAATGGTCACACCATAGGATTTAATCCACAAACTCAAAAGTTAGAACTACACTACATGTCTTCATAATTGACGCTGGGAGTGAAAGGGTTAAGGACTTGATTACTCAAAGTGTTACAGTTGAACCTCTCATATTAAGCGATCAACTGAAAATGCAAAGCCAAGGTAGTCTCTAATTTGCAAGAGGTCAGACCACAAAGGGGTCTTACAGTAACTTTGAATCATGTGAACCTTTCAGTTTGATACAAGGTACAAAAATTTTGTGTTTTTGGACTTGTACTGTAACACATTTAATTGCATCTGTACTGTCAATGAAATACACGTATGGGTGAGTGGTCGCTTACTGGATGTTAAAAACAATAGAAAATTAAAATTACCCACATTTAAAGTGGTCCCGGTTGCTTATGAGATGTTCCAACTATAATGATTTGACAGGAAGAAATTTGGTATTTTGGAAAAGTGGTCACTTAGAAGAGGTGGTCGCTTACGAGTGGTTTGGACTATAGCGATTTGACTGGAAGAAATTTGGTATTTTGGAAAAGTGGTTGCTTAGAAAAGGTGGTCACTTATGAGAGGTTTGGACTATAATTATTTGACTGGAAGAAATTTGGTACTTAATTGGAATAGTGGTCGCTTAGAAGAGGTGGTCGCTTACGAGAGGTAGTCAGTCGTACATGGAGGTTTGGCTGTATTTCCAATTTCAATATGTCCAACATTGCAACTAAGAAGCCAGGAAAGGCTTATTGCACCTTTATGAAAACCTGTGTGAATTCTCCGTCAAACACTGCATACTGCATACTGCATAATTTAAGAATCTCTTAGCGACCAGTCTTTCATAAGTGCATAGCCTGTTCCAGGCTCCGAGATAGTGGGGAACGCGCGAAGAAAAAAATAAGAGGGAAAATCGCGGGGGAACTGGGAGAGGGAGGTCGGCGGAGCCTGTAAACATTTCTTTACCGAAGCTCTTCCGCCCTCTTTTGGCAAGTTTCGCGATAATCCAATTTTCTGTCGTCAAAATGTCAAAATGTCAATTGACAGAAAAGTTCTCGGATTTCTCGCGCGAGTATTTCACGCAAAAGCACGTGCAAGAACGCGAGTAAATCCGCATGTATTGCAAGACGCGTACGCCGACGAAAATACTGTCCTCGTATCTCGAAGTCCACTCTTCAAAGTGCTGCAGATTTTGTAGGAAAAACGTAGCATATAGAGGAACCAAGAGGAACCAAGTGTAGTGAGAAATAAGGAATTGCTGGCGTTTTCTGGAACCGAGATGCTGAAAATTCAAATATTTCAAACCGGATTCAATGACGCCATACGTCTGACAATGGAGGTACTGCCTAGCTCCGAGAAACACGTCAACTTAAACGCAGAATAAACTCTGAGGAACTAAAAACAATTGCATGATACCACTATTCCAATATAGACCGTGACTATCGCATAAGACTTGGATCTTAGACTCTTTTAGCCGTGATGAAGAAACACTATCTCGCAAGTTATGCTAACCGCAGACTTAATTGCGCTCACATTAAATCAAATTAAATCAAATTAAATCAAATCACATTAAATCACATTAAATCAAAATGAACTGATCCTAAGCATATCTTTATTTTGATCCAAAAGAAAAAAATATCTCAGGCACGTACTTGGGATAGACTTATTCTAAAGCTGGGCTAAAATGCTTTTAGCGACGAGCAGGATTTGTGTTAGGCCTGTCACCTTTTATAAAAACCGAGCTTTTTCAGTTGTTCGACTTGATCTCGCATCACTGAAACCAATGGAGAAACGACTATTATCGTCGATTTCTCTGTCATAGCTTCTTTCGCCAGGCGTAGAAAGAGCTGAAATATCAAGCTTTTCCCGAAGCCGGTCGGCAGAATCGCGAAGACATCTTTACCAAGCGCCAAGTTTACAAGGCATCCTTGTTGCCCTTTCCTGTGCGCTTCTATATTAGGAAAATCGCGCAGGCATTCGTCCAAAATATTTCATAACTTTGATTCCTCTTCATCACGCGCGAGGATCACGTACGCCATCGTTACGATTGACAAGAATAATGTGCATAGCGAGGTGTTGGCATAATCTGTCAAAACGGACCAATCAGAGGGTATACCAGGAGCTGGTATACCGGAAAGAGCTTTTTAAAGAAATGTTTACAGGCTCCGCCGACCGCCCTCTCCCCAGTTCCCCAGCGATTTTTTTTCCTTTTTTTTACTTCGCGCGTTCCCCACTATCTCGGAGCCTGGAACAGGCTAATAAGTGCATGACTGTGACCACCTTTGTGAAGACTGAGATGGGAATCTTCCTTTGTTGTATTCCAGGTTAAGGCAAAAAAGTTGGCTTCATTCCCACCTTCCTGTCACCACCCCCCCCCCCCCCCCCCCCGCGCTTAATATTATTAATCGGTCAGTGTAAAATGCAGACTGCAGACCGGGGGTAAAATGCAGACTGAGGGTAAAATGCAGACTGCAGACTAGGGTTAGGGTTAGGGTTAGGGTTAGGGTTAGGGTTATTAATATTTTATTTTACCTTCAGTCTGCATTTTACCCCTGGTCTGCAGTCTGTAGTCTGCATTTTACCTTCAGTCTGCATTTTACACCCGGTCTGCGGTCTGCGTTTTACACTGACCGTATTATAAATACCCATTCCCATCTTATTTACATGTGACTCACCTAAAGTATTCTCAAGCGCATCCCTATCTCGTCTTTGTACTGATAATCTATTTAGTGAAAACATCAAAACATTAACGAATCAAAGTAGAATCAGAATCGGTGCTGACCAAAAGCATTTATTTGAAAACAAAGTTTACATTACCTTTCCATTTGTAACGGAAGTGGCTCAAACAACTGCGCCATATTTGAGATGTAATTATTTGAGACAGTCAACAAACCCAATATTGGATAATAATTTATGTGCTGCAAGATTTAGAAGAAAATATTTATAAGCTTACTTTAGCGTGTACCGCACAATTTAAGCCGCAACTAATAGTTTTCATGAAACTGCGAGCTTTCGAGAACCTTAAATATTTCTACAACACCTTTAGTGTGTATCATCACATCTAGCGATAACAATAAATTCTAAACAATTTACAGAAATACTGAACGATCAATAAATACAAACCTCAATTCAAAGATTCACTTTCAGCGAACGTAAGCTAAAATATTGCGCAAAACTGTAATATGATGCCCAAACTTCCGGGATGAATTTCTGACGGATAACGCCCTTGATGTCTTTAACATTTATAACTAATGAAGCATTCTATAAAATATGCACTTTTGGGATCTAAATTGGACGTACCGATAAAATAAAAGGGAGAAATATCACTAGATAAAACTAGCCACCAAAATCCGCCATTTTGTTTATGCAATCCCGGCATCCAATGCTGCCATGTTAGATACTCTTGTGGGGAGGGGAGAGTAAAATTTAGGCCATTGTAACTTAGGCTTGTAAAAACTTGATTCGTTTTCTCCCAAGCAGTCTTTAAACAAATTTAGTCTTCTTCTGTAATGGAAATGTCTACTAAAATAATTAAATCGAATAAAATAACGCTTTTATCTACTTCTGGTAGCATCCTTTTTATCAAGTTTGCTTAGACTACTTACCCCTCCCGGGAGAGCAACGCTTCTCTTGTCTGCAGGTGCGGGAGGATATTTTGATTTTGTTCGCGCTTTGTTTGAAAATGTTGAGTTCCACCCGCTGGAAATTAGCTTGAAAAATTGCCTCCAATTACCTTCAAAAGAGGCCCTTTTCATGGCATCCAAGCACAGGGCAAATGGAAGCAAACTCCGAAGAAAAACTGCAAAGGATTTTGTTGGAGAGGAGCGCGAAATTACAAATTATGTTGACTTTGTGGTGGGCGATGAAGAAATTGGTGGTGATTTCCCTGTTCCAAGATTTTCGTTTTACGTCGCATCTCTCATCGTTTTCTCTGTCTCTATAATTTGTTATTGGAATTCCTGCAAAGCGGGATTCGTATTTGACGATTCTGAGGCGATAGTGGCTAATAAGGACTTGAGAGCTGACGTCCCGCTTGGAAAATTGTTTCTTCATGACTTTTGGGGAGCAAACATGTCGTCAAATGTTAGCCACAAAAGTTATCGTCCATTGACTATTTTGACTTTTCGATTTAATTATTGGCTAGCTGGTGGATTAAAACCGTTGGGATTTCATGTTATCAATGTCATACTACATGCTGTGGTGTCAGTTTTATCTCTGAAGCTTTTTTCAGTGCTTATTAGTGGCACAAACAGGACCGCATTTTACGATTATGTTAATTATGGCAAAGGTACAGGAATTCAATTTTCAGATCCAAAGGCAAGTTTGGTTTGCGCCCTCCTTTTTGCAGTGCATCCAATTCACACAGAAAGTGTAAGTTTATACACGAGTGTTTTTTCTTTGTCTGTGATATAACTTAAGCTTATGTATTTTTTGACCTCATTTAGAGAACCTTTGTTGCACTGCTAACAGCTATTTATTTTTTATGCTTTTGAAATATTTACTAACTTGTTATGATTCAAGGTTTTAGCAGGGCGGAGCAGGTGGTTGTAGATTTCGTTAAATATTTGTGTTATTACCATAATATTTAAATTAATCTTTAATGAGTGTAATTGAAAGTTGGCTAAGACCATGAAAATTTAAGTTGCTTGGGTTGTTCTGTAACAAGTTAAAAAATCGCTCTTGCAAAAAAAAAAATTCCTGTGGTTCATTTAAAATAGAGCATTTATACTTGCTTGCTCTAAGTTATGTTAAAAATAACACAGCATGCGTTCAAGTAATCAAATTGTTATTAAGATAGTCCCTAGAGTAAACTATGAAGACTAAAGCCCCGGCTACACTTTCTGACATTGTTATATAACATTAATTTTTGTTGGTTCAACAATGTTAGAATGTGGAGCCGGCATGTTAGATGATGTTTGACTAAAACTTTTTGTCAGAAGAATGTTTTGATTTCGATCAAAACATTCTTCTAACAAAAAATTTGGACCGTCAGATATTATATAAACAATGTTAGAACTTAGGTGTTTCTGGGGCTAAAGTGAGAAATATCTGCGCTCCTTTCTAAAGTAATCCCATAAAGCAATGGAAAGGTTGTCAAACTTCTTTAGAGGTTCAAGAAAGCGTGGTAAGCATAATAGTTTCCTGGGTTGTTTATGGTCATTTGGTTGTGGAGGCACGGCAAAGTGCATGGTTGTAACCCTGGCCCGGTTCTTCAAAAGATGGATAGCACTTTTATCCAGTGAAAAAATATCTATCCAGTGGATATGGAAGATGATTTATGGCTGCCTGGAGATTTGAAAATTCTCTTCTTGTGTTCAACTTAAGTGAACTCAGTAAGATACCAATTATTGATTGAATAGGAGAAAAGAAATTTCATATCTTCAAGCAGTCATACCAATTATTGATTGAATAGGAGAAAAAGAAATTTCATATCTTCAAGCAGTCATGTTATTATTTTTTGAATACTGTCTAAAGTTTGTGCAAACATTTCTGCTCATTTTCCTAAATTTTTCCGAAGATGTCTGAAGATTTCCAAGGAAGATCCCGAATGTTTCGATTGTAGACCAACACCTTTTTGTTCGTTTGATATTAAAATAAGGGTAAACATGGCAGCTAACATGAAGACAATGATGTCTTTACTCTTCAGAGTGAAAATAAAATTGATATCTTCACTGGTGCAAAAATATGATATTCACAGTGGGAAAAGTCTTGTTTTTCACTGAAGTTAAAGTAATAAAATGCAATTAGGTTTGTTAACACTAATCAACTTGAGATTGATTTATTCGGTAAATAGTGCTATCCACATTTTGAGCAACCCAAGCCTGGTCTCGCTGCCATATTCTTTCCTTAGAGAAGAAACTTCACGTCACATTGTCTCTCTCCACCCAGGTGTACAAAGCGAGGAGGGTGACTGTGTGTCCAAGTGGTTATGGCACCTGTCATGCCTTGCCTGGAATTGTTTCACGGTCGACCTGAGTTCAATTCCTTGGCCAAATTTGTAAATAGCCTTGAGTGGTCTGTCTCCTGTCAGTTAACTAAAAAATGGAATGTAAATCCTCTAGATATTAAGCCCACCTCCTCTAGATATTAATCCCCCCCCCCCCCCCCCGGGGGGGAGGGGTATTTATTTCAAACTTGTTTTATGGCAGGGAGGAGGAGGCTTAATAGAGAGGGGGGTTTATTATAATTTAGTAAAACGCAATGTCAACCAAGCAATGTCATCCAATGTCATAGCAGTGTTCTCACCAGGCCGCGGCCTTGCGGGATTCCCGCAAAAAAAATTGAGATGGTGCACCAAAAGCCAAGAAGATGCAGCAAGCTTCAAGTCAAATGGACTTTTGAATGTTTATGATTAGTTTAATGGTCAATCGAACACCCCAGCATTTTGCTTCTTCAAATGAATAAAAACATTTATCAAAAAATTTAAAACCTTTAATTTTATTGCCTTTACCCTCGTTGGTCATACGTATGTGAAGGTTTGCGTACGCATCGCTATCAAATCGTAAACATCTTGTCCGCCATATTGGATCAGGTAGGTACTTCATGTAACAGACCTTTTGGAGTGACTTTGCCCCTCTAATATTCTTATAGGGCCCCTATTTTCCAGCAGAGGGGGCCCTGCGACTCCCCAAGGCAAAATCCTGGTGAGAACGCTGGTCATAGTATGATTGATCAATTAAGTGTTATACATTGTTTGTGATTACCGTAATTACGATTATTTTTTAGCATATGTAACGGTAATATTTCCCACAAAGTTTGCGAGTGTTATACAGTCGTTTGATTAAACGTTGTCACTGATCGGTCTTACCCCTACGCGACCAGACCGAAAGGGAGTATGGGTGAATTAAAATGCTTGATTAATTGTTCTCTATCGCGTTTACAATGGAGAACAAAATTTACGTTTGTCTTCGCGTGCTACGCAAAGACAAGAGTCGCTTCGATACATATTCCGTTAAGGACGTTCCGTATTTTGATAATGTGCAGCTATTGAATGTGAATTGATTTCTCTCCATAATCCTTTTCGGTCTGGTCGCGTAGGGATGAGACCGATTTCAATGACAACGTTTAATCAAAAGACTGTATGTGAATTTGTGACCGGATTGGTACAGTAAAAATATACCTGTAATACAGTCTGTCATTTATTGTTTTAGATGTGAAGGGAAGGGGGTTGGGGGGAGGCTTATCCAGTGAAGGGTGGGGGTGACAGTAGCTTTGGCCTGATGGGACCCTTGGCCCGAAAAACACTTCAACTTACCATTTAGCTTTGCCCATTTGAGTAGTAGACATGCTGAAAACAAATGTATAAAACTAGTGTATCCAAAAGATAGTAATTGCTGCGGTAAATTTGTTGTAACAATGCTGTTTTAGAGTGATTTTACTTCATCTGTGAAACACCAGCTAACAATTAGTGTGTGATAGTCCAAATTAAACAAAAGGAAACAATGGAATTATAGTCTAATAGTGCGTACTATTCTACTAACTATTTGACAGATGAAGTAAAATCACTCTACCGTCTCGCTGGTATTACCGAATTTTCTCTATCGTTTTTTGAGGGGAAGCAAAGCAAATGTAACCGGGATGAATCGACGAAAATTCCAGCTAATAAGACTAATTTTGGTTTGTAATTCACGCATCAAGTTCCTGCAATGTCTGTAGAATATTGTTGAGTAAAGGACGCGTTCACCACGAGGAAGGTGTGAAAATTTAGGTTAATTACTGTGTGTTCGCGTCTCCCAAGCTCAGCTCAGGTTTCGCGTCCCCAAGCGCTCAGCTCAGCTCAGTCTCATCGACCCCTGTCGGAGTGATTTCAAAATAAATTTGTCTTTTATTCCGTACAATCTTCGAAAATCTTTGCCATTCAACGGTCCTATCACCATGCCTCGCAGTCCCCGCTCAACTCGTAGTAGTCTTCGACACTTCAGTTCCGATTTCGACTGGGACATGTTGGACCAAAATACTGTATTACAAATCTCGCAGCGAACAGTGAGCTTGAAGCAGCAAGCGAGACTATTGTTCGTGGCGCAGTGCATTCTGGCCCAAAATGTGTTCGTGGCGCAGTGAATTCTGGTAAAAAGCGATCAAATCGAGATTTTTCCTAGGTTATATTTTTTTCTCATATATTTCTCTTAAATCCTGATTATGTTGCTGCTCACTCGCTACGCTCGTTCCGCAGCAATTATCAAACCTAACAAATAATCCAAAATTTTTCTTTACATTTCAGGTTGCAGGTTTGGTTGGTAGAGCTGATCTTTTGGGTGCACTCTTTTTTATGCTCTCATTTCTGTTTTATGCCAGGTGTTGTATGGTTGGTGAGTGCAGAAATAACTTGTTATACCGGTATATATATAATTATAGTTAGAACTTGCTTGCATCAATTATAAAACCAGCAATGTGTCATTCCAGAAAATGTCAGTACCCCTCCCACAGAAGATCTCTTTATTTCCACCACCCCTCCCATCCCCACCCCTCTGGAAATTCTAATTTAGCCTCATACTTTCCTTTAAAAACTTTGGCTTTTGAGACCCGTGCCCCCCCCCCCTGGAATTTCAGATCACCTTCCATAGGGGAGGTATGGGTATTTTCTGGAATCACACAATCCACAAGCAAACAGGCAAATGGGGAGTGGGGGGGGGGGGGGGGCTAAATAACATTTTATATGAGAAGCCACCCAAAAGTAAAGTATTTTGAAAATACAGTTAATTTATTTATAAAATGATGTGTTGTGTTGTTTCTAGATGAAGAATATGGGTCTCCTGAAAAGTTCTCATGGATACATCTTGTATTAAGCATGGTATTTTGCAGTATTGCAATGCTTTGTAAAGAGCAAGGAATCACTGTTTTGGTAATGAAGCATAGTAAAATCATTCTAAGAGAATTGTAAATCAATGTTTGCCCTTTAATCATGGTTTTGGTCTTTTATAATTAATCACGCTGATTGCAGGTATTTTACAGTTTACAGGAATTTCTTGCATTTAGCTCGTTTAATTTGTCATAAATTGATCTCATGTTCAGTCTTAACCCAACCCCCCCCCCCCCTCCCCAACTGAGATGATTGATGGAACAGAAAAACCAGAAAATGCACAAAATCTTTTGAAGTTTGCATTTCGCACATCGCGATACAACGAATTTGGATGTAAGAACGACGACTCTGAGACATGGTAACACAAACTTGAAAATTACCCAAGTTTTATTTCCATTTTGCCATAAATTCCATGTCAAAACGGGGAAGAAAATTACCACTCCCCCACTCACACAAGTGAGTGTTAAATTTTCCTGGGCGAGTACAAATGATACATTTTTTGATGCAGTTCAGAAAGTCACTGACTCAAATGGCGAATGCTGTTAAAATAAGTTTCCAACCCTGTCAAAACAATGTGCTTTAAATTTTTCTTTGGTATGAAAAAATTGAGACATTTGATATATATACAATACATGCTCTTATATCAATGGCTTACAAAGCAGGCTGAAAATCATAGCAACAGAAGTTAGACCAACAACACAAATTGGATTGAAACACAAATCAAAGGCTCCTAAGAGCCAACTTGTGAATACAAAACAACCTCCGCACCCTCCCCTCTCCTATGCGTTTTACTCCACTGACTCTCCTCCACGCAACCTATGCATCCAGCTCTCCACCCTCCCCCTCCCTCCAGTGTCGCACCCTTAAGTAAGGCAGATGACCATTACCTATCGCATTTGGAATGGGCAAAATATATATGTGCAAGCCTATATGCACTGGTCAGTTGAATTAGCATGTTTCTGACCGATAGATGGAAGGAAGGAAGGAGTGACAATTTGCATACTTGTCCCTAACTGCTATAACTTGTTTAACTCTTCGTGTATTTATAAGTCTTCACAGCCAATAACATCACAATTAACCGATGAATAAGGTCAATAAGGAGATACAATATTGTACTCACACAGGTAATTACCGTTAACTGCATGATCACACATTTCTACTAAGCTTACTTGATTTCCAAACTCTTTAATCTGTAACTCAAATTTGTCTTTTCTTTTTGTTACTTTTAGGGTGTTTGTTGTGTTTATGATGTCATAGTGGTTTGCGATATTGATCCCTTTACGCTTATGTTGACGAAGGTGTCTTCAAAAGAGGATAGAAATGGAACTGTTCACACAAAGGTGACTTATTAATTCAATTGCATCTTATTAGCACCACACACATGACAAAAACATGATCTAATTCATTATTGAATGTGGCAGGATAATGGTCATAAAAAAATATAACGTTTGATCTAGTTGTTACGTGATTTTTGGTGCTCAGTGTGAGTTGTTTGTTTATCCGCGAATACTACGCTGGGAGATTTGTTCCATATCTGGCAGACTCCCAGACAATCCTGAAAAGTCAGCAGGAATGTGATAATACTCAAAAGTTTTTAATTATATACAGGAGAAAAAAGCACCAAGATTGTGGATGAAGGGCCTCATTTATCGCCAAGTGGTTTTGCTTGTCACTGGTATCATTCTTCTGCTGTGTCGCTGGCATGTCATGGGATCATCACCTCCAGTGTTCCAGGTTGTGGATAATCCTGCATCATTTGAGAAGTCCCTTATTATGAGAGTGAGTATGGAAAAAGTATCGCAACCCTGCCACAGTATTGTCCTTTTCAGGCTGGAATTTGTCAAATTTACCATCTTTAACACCATTCTTTACTACCTGGAACATCAGACACCAAAATAAACTGTTTGAAAACCATATCCTGTCATCACGGTGCAACATACCCATATGCATGAGAGTATGTCCCCCAGGGGGTGGGATTGGTGGTGGCGAAGGTCAGGTCATTTGGCTGGTCTCCTGTGGCGCATGTGTCACTTTACCATTTAGCAGTTTCACTTGTGGTGTTGTTCATTTTTTTGAATATTTTGCAAGTTTGTATTTATTTAATTACAAACACAACATGACAATAAAATTTCAGAATTCTTTAAACCTTTAATTTCATTATTTATCTCCAAAATGCATTTCTGTGCTCCCCCTTATTATTATAAATCATTGATTTTATACAAGTGTGACAATATTTTCTGACTTTTTATACAGGTCATTAACTATAACTATCTCTATGCTATCAATGCCTGGCTTGTCATTGTACCCCAGTGGCTGTGCTTTGATTGGTCAATGGGCTGTGTGCCCTTAATCAAGTCATACACTGATCCGCGCATTCTCTGTGTTGCTGGTCTGTGGACCGTGTTACTCTTGCTCCTCGCTTACTCTTTATATGGGAAGAATTTGCAAGTAAAACGGTAGGATTTAAGTATATATACTGTTTACAACACGAGCGGCCATATCATGTTGTACATTATCAGACCTACAATCACAAGCTCAAGGTGAGTGGTTGTAGATCTGATACAACAGTTGGATGTGAATGTTGTAGACTACTGGTAGTAGTAGTGGTAGTGGTAGTGGTAGTGGTAGTGGTAGTGGTAGTGGTAGTGGTAGTAGTAGTAGTAATTTATTTATCCACATTACATGGTTGAGTCAAAGACTTGTTTCAACGTGAACATGCATATTACAAAATAAAACTAATAATTATATTAACTATACATGAGAAATCTAATATATAAAAAATCTCCCATTATATGAGCTATAAAGGTATGTGATGCTGTGAAGGGTAATTGGTTTTCAGGCAGTTTAGTCTGGGATAGGGTATAGTAATCAGAGATTTTTGGTCTAGAATAGGGTATCATTTTCTGCGAAACTGATCAGTTGCATGAAGAATTTAGATTAGACAAGGTTTACTGGCAAATGGCATCTTAGACTGTGACAGTGAATGAGTTCCTGGAAAATAGCAGGTCTGGAATTGGTCTAGGATATGGTAGGGTTTTTTCAGTGTTTAGCCAAGAAATTATAGTTGCAAAATGCAGCTAAAATGGTCTAGTATAGGTTAAAGGTCTCTGAGTCCCAGCAGCACACCTCCACCCCAAAATTTGCCGAGTACCCCCCCCCCCCCAGGATTATACTCAGATTCATAAGTAAACATTCCATTCCAAGGTCAACTCGTCTGCAACAGTGATGTTAAATGTTATAGCCAGAGGGTCAGTCCCAACTTGACTGCTCAATTTTAACTCAATTTCACTCCCAGAGTCAATACGACACGTACAGTAGTGTACAGTAGTGAACTAACCCTTCCAACTTTATAGTCTGTCAACAAAATTCTGTGGTGTGACCATTTAAATGAAACCTTTTTGGCAGTACTTTTGCTTGGTACCATTTGTTTTTCAATATTTTAATCAAAGGCTCCGGCCTTGCGAGCCAAGTCGTGAATATGAAACAACCTTTTCCTACCCTACACATACAAGGTGGGTCCTCTTAGATTGTACATGTTATGACTACTTCCCTTATGTTGCTGATCCACGTACCAATATCTGTTACCAAAGAAGGATCTCTAAAACCTTCGTGCGTAGCTAGTAAACACAAAGGAATTGCGTTTACTAGCTACTGACGAAAATGAAAATTATGGGACAAACTTACCTTTTCCTTCATTATTAATGTCAGTTATCCTTTCCAAACAATGATAACAAGTAAAAGAACCCCAACGTTTTCCCAAACCGACATTTCAGCTCATCAAGCATGAAACCTCAATGGCGGACTTGGTTTACTCCCATTTTGTGGATATGTTACCGAAGTGTAACATATCCACAATTTAAATATAAATTTAATATAAAGTTTACGATGAGCGAGTGACTTTTCTCCAGTAATCGCAATAAGTCGTATTCACGACTTAAAAAATGAAGTTTGGAATTTTTCTTTAATTTATTATTATTGGTTTTGGCACTCTTGGGAGTTAGAGGGTTAAATTGCATTCATGTTTAAATCCTGCAAATACATATTTAAATATAAATATTTGTTAGGCCCTCACTCATGAATGTCACTAGCAGCTGAGATAAAGTGATTTATTGTAATCCTTTTTGTTTGTCATCAGGATTCTGACTATGGGACTTGCTATCCTTGTTGTTCCATTCCTTCCTGCATCAAATATCTTCTTCACAGTTGGTTTTGTTGTGGCTGAAAGAGTGCTGTATCTCTCCAGTATTGGCTCTTGTCTTATCATTGTTCTCGGATTTGCTATACTGAGCAAGAAGCTTCCTGGAAAGAAGGTGAGCTCAGTTTTCCGTGGGGGGTGGGGGGTGGGGGGGGGGGGGGGGGGGAGATATAAAATTGACGGGGTGAACGTTGGAAATCATGAAAGGAACACCTAAAAGGTACCAGAAATCTATTTTGTGGGTGTAAGGTAAAGGTAAAGTCGCACTCGAGCCAAGATTGGCCCACACGGCCGGAGCTTAACCCCGGTTCTGTTAGCATGAAGCAACTAGGAATATTGCTACTCCCCCCTGGATGGGATGCTAGTCCATCGCAGGGTTACCCCCAGCATTTTATCGCCGGTACCCATTTATAAACCTGGGTGGAGAGAGACAGTGTGGAGTAAAGTTTCTTGTCTAAGGAAACAACACGACAGCAGAGACCAGGCTTCGAACCACCGACCTTCAGGTTGGAAGTCTGACGCGCTAACCACTAGACTTCGGTGCCGCCCACACATTTTGTGGGTGTGGCTCGCATTTATTTTTACCCCTAAGTGGTACTCATTCTTTCTGAAAAGCAGGGGAGTCATTAAGGGCCGGGGACCGGGGATTTCCCTCGGCAACTATGAGTATGAGCCCCAGCTACGAGCCTTCAGCGCTTGGATATGCGCACATCAGCGCATGTATCATCACCCTCCTACTCTATTCAATCAGCCACCTACTTCAAAATTTAATGACACCCCTGGAAAAGTTATCCCTGTCAGTCTATTTCTCTGGTTGAATACCCTACATATACATACATACACAAATAATTTTAGGTTAAAATTATTTCTAACTAGGTTAATTTTTATTTTCCTTTGTCCAGTTGTCCCAGGTTTATTTGACATAATCTCAGACAAAGGAAAATAAAAAATTAACCTAGTTTGAAATAATTTTAACCTACAACATATCTATTATGATTTATCTGGCAGTGATGGATTATTTTGATCATGAGCACTTTACTTTGTGATGGACTAGCATCCCATCAGTTTATAATATATGGGCTGCGTCATGCAAAAAGGGCCCGGACAACATCACACGTGATTTTGAGTGATTGTATGTGAAATCCGCTGCTCAAAATGGCGGAAGCCTTGCAGTACGGTTTTAATTTTTATTTCTGGACTTTTTTCGCTTCCATCGGAATCGACACGAAATCGAGAAAATATGTCATCCGGGCCCTTTTTGTGTAAAGTGGCCCACATAATCCATTATAATAATTAGCCTTGTATTCCTAGTCAAGTTACAGAAACTGGATTTTAAGCACCAGCAGTTGTGGGTACTAGGAATATAAAGAATTTTCCCTTTTTACTGTTACTACAAAATGCATTTTTTCCCCTTCATTAGGTATTAGGGTTCCTTATTGGTGTGCTTATAGCTTTATACATGGCTCGTACCGTGCAGGTAAGAAAATTCCTGTTGCCAGTGGAACTTTTGATTTATACGTCCTCCATATGAAATTCCAAAAGTTTTAAAATTATCATTATTATTGTTTGCGAGAATGGGCACTTGGTAGAGATCTGGGGGAAGGGGTGCTACTACCTTTTTAGATTATTTTTTTTTAGCAACAACTCAATTTACAATGATGATTTTGCCACTGAAGATTTAGCAACAACATATTTTAGTGAGGTCTCTGAAATTGGGCAATGAGTTTTTTAGGTAACAATATGACCATAGTTTTTATGGTACGATAATCATAATTAAGCTTTGAAACAGCAGTGTTAATTCTTACCAGGATTTTGCCTTGGGGGTTCCCAGGGTCTCCTGCCTGATAAATAGGAGCCCTGCAAGAACTTAAGGGGGTCAACGTTAATCACAATCCACCATGTTGTTTTTGAAAAAAAATAAACACGAGGAATGAATAACATGAGTTATATGATCCAAAAAAAAAAAAAAAATTGCTCACTCACTTCTATAAGTCCATTTTGCTTGTAGCATCTGATCTGAACTTGTGCGCCATCAAGGATGCACTTACTTGGCTTTTAATGCGCTGCTTCAATTTTTTTTCTTTTTGCGGGAGTCTCACAATGCGGCGGCCTAGTAAGAGCACTGAAACAGGGTATTTTTTATCTCCAGGTAGCACACTCAGACCCAAAATTTCTTACATTCAGGTTCTTCTTTTATTGTTTGCTATGGTAACTGTTACCATGGGTACCAGTCAAGTTCTCGCATGGCATTACTTTTGTGAGAAAAGCCTCTAGCAACCAGGGTAGGTATAGCTGTCTGTTTCTTAGACTAAACCCAGTAACTTCATTTCCTCCCTTTTTTTTGCAGAGATCCGCTGAATGGTTTGATGAGGACACTTTGTTTACTTCTGGGCTCTCAGTTTGCCCCTTGAATGCTAAGGTAACTGAAAAACATTTCACTTGCGATAGAATTCTAAAAGCAACCCCCATTAGTTTCAGAATTAGCAGCTCCAACAAGCTACAATTCTCAGCTGGTTGTTACAGTCAAACCTTTGTTAAGCGGCCCTCTATTTTAGTGTGTATAATTAAGTTTCTACTAAACACCTGTTGTAATTTTTGCCGACCTTGTTTTGTTTGTTTGTTTAGTCAATTAAGGATCTAATGGTTATTTACATATACATATATATTGTAGTTCGTTATTGTAGTTTGTTTTATTAGTTTGTAAGTTAGTTAGCTTTCAGAGATATTAGCATATCAGTGCTACTCTGTAAATCCGAATATAAATAAAGTGTATGTATGTATGTATGTATGTATGTATGTATGTATCCTTTTCAGACTAATAGTTAATTGAAAATGTAAACAACTGCGAAACAAAAATTTATTAGTAAGGATGGGGAGGGTTAGATTACAAATGAAAAAATGATTTCTCCTTCAATTTAATTGCCCGTTATCTTTTTTCTTTTGTCTTTTAAACAGGTCCATTACAACATTGGAAAAGTAAGAGCTGAAAAAGGACAAACAGAAATTGCTGAGACGTTTTATAGAGAAGCGATAAGGTACAACTAGTAATAGTATTTTTTACCCTGTTTTTATAACTAATTTCTCAGACTCCAAGTTCAAAATACTGCAAAACAAATAGTACCACAGACTGTTAGAACCACCTTGTAAAGCACAAAAAGCGGTCAATTTTACCCAACAATAGAGCACCA
>JAJGOT010000504.1:460000-623035 GCA_022457155.1 Cladopsammia gracilis | reverse complement strand
AAACAATTTTTTTTCGCGTTATTCGTGATCATTTTTCCATATTTGGGCAAATTAAGCAATAACGACTCAGATCTGTAGCGGTGGGATCAATCAGAAATCTAAAAAATCATTATCGAGAGGTAAAAATTTCCTAATGTAAATTATATGTTAGACAGGGTTCTATTCAAACTAGCAATTACGCTAAATTAGATTTTCCTTTTAAATATTTGGTAAAATAAATAAATAAATTTTATTCCTTCGTTTTTTTTTTTTTTTCACATTCAATGATCAGTTTTAGAAGCTCTATTAAACACTCGAAAGAGTGTTTCATCAGATTTTCAAACACCTCGAAGTGGGTTAAAAAAATACTCGGCTGCACCTTGTTTTTCAACCCACTTCTCAGTGTTTGGATATCTGATGAAACACAGCTCCTTGTGTTTGATATGTTACTTGAAATCCTGCTTTCGTGGAATAGCCCTTTGTAGTGTGTAGATAGCTTGAGAGGAGACTTGTTTAAAACCACAACATAAGACTAACATTTAATTTTTTAAAGTGTTTTATTTGCTAATGCTTTTTTAATGAGAAATTCATCAAAGATCACTCGCAAGTTGCAAGCAGTGGCTTTCAATTCTTTTCAACCCTTTACGAAAGCGTTACCAGTGACACTCGTCATTTCCTAAAAAGAAGACAACAAGAAGAACTTTAAGGCACTTGTGAAACATTTATTATTGCAAGACCAACAAAAGTATAACTTAAAAACACTTTTTTTCGTGTTTCAAAGGGGTTCCAAACACTTCCAAGTGTTTGTCATCCAAATGAAACATGTTATTTGTGTTACCTTAAAACAAATAAAGTGTTGAATTGAAGTATGATTTCACTTATAAGCCTTTATACGGTAGTTACCTAGAAAAAAGGAAACAAAACAGATATGGTACTTATATTAGATAACGCTATTGGAACCTGGTGATTTCTTTTCCTTGATTGTCTCCTTACCGACAGCTTCAAAAAATGGCTGCTTCGTCGTCTATGTAGGTGTCCGAAGTATTTCAAAAAATATCCACCTTGTAACTATCCCATGCCTACGTTCAAACTCGTTAGAGTTATTGGAACAAACGTAATACAATAATTGACTTCATGTTAATCTGGTGCCAAGGAAAATCGGCCAAATATATCTTAATTAATATTAAGAGCTATACATACAGGCATTGCAGGTTTTCCTGCAATATACGAAATACTGTCCACATCTGTAGCTCATCATTATGTATCTACAGAATCCGTAACTCTGGATATCTTTACAACCTGCACACAACAAATATTATGATACTATAGTCAATCTTGTTAGATTTTACTCAGACCGTGTTATATTATATTGTATATTATATTTTAGTATATACTGAAACAGTGGATAGCGTTGTTGACGCGCTCTGATTGGCTACTGAAACTCAGAATAGCAAGTGCTATTCACCTTCCAGCAATTTGCGCGCGAAAATTGTAATCGTTGACAGGAATAAATGAGTTAAAAAGCATCATTTTTGTTATATTATCTCACTGTTTCAGTAAATATCCACCACTACCCACCTACACTGAGGTGAATAGCTGTTAAATATTACATTTATATGATATTCATATTAATATGATATTCATATTGGAGGAGGCTGGCGGGGTAAAGTAAAATAAATAAATAGCTATAATCAATTAGCGCTAAGAGTTTCTATAAACGCTTTTGCGCTTATACCAGTGATGCACACAATATGTCACACATAATATGTTATATAAAACACATGTTGCATTTTTCACATTGGTACATAATATATATAGATAGGCTTAGCCTAACAGCGGAGCTCTCTGAACAGAAACGATGAGATGATAAGCTTAACTTAGGTGAAAGGTCGGAAGCACAAGAAAAATTAGAATTAAGATTGACGACCAGGCTATTTTTCAATTTTAGCAATTCTCAAAAACAGTAAGCTTATTACGCGACCGTCTGCACAGTACAATTCCACAAAAGCTCACTGTTTGAGAAATGTGAAACCTCTCTTGAGTAGCAAACCGCGAAAAAAAGCAGGGAAAAACGATTTTGCAAACCGTTTTCTCCGCTAAACACAAGAAAAGTGTTTTTTTTTCTTTTAAAATGTTTTATTTATCAATAACAAATTCCTAAAGTTTACAATATTATACTAAGAGGCTAGTCATTTCCGGTTACAAGGCATCGTGAGTTAAAGCTAGTCATTTCCGGTTACAATAATACAAGGTCAGTTCCGGTTTACAGTCACTTGAAAGTCTAGTCCATAAGGGTCACAAGGGTCATTAGAGTCACAAGCTTTGACTGTTGTATTTCACAAATATTCGGATGACACCACAAAGCAGAAAATTTCTGTTCGGTCATTCGGGAGAAATCAATTTGCCCGGGAGGGGGGGGGGGGGGGGTGCTCCCATATATGAGCTATATAGGTATGTGCCGCTGTGAAGGGTATGGTTTTCAGGCAGTTTAGTCTGGGATAGGGTTTAGTAATCAGAGATTTTTGGTCTAGAATAGGGTATCATTTTCCACGAAACTGATCAGTTGCATGAAGAATTTAGTCTAGACGAGGTTTACTGGCAAATGGCATTTAATAATCGGTAAGGTGTGCTGTATGACATTTTTACTGACCCCTGGTATCTTAGACTGTGATAGTGAATGAGTTTCTGCAAAATAGTGAGTCTAGAAAAGGTCTAGGATAGGTAGGATTTTTCGGTGTTTAGTCTAGAATAGGGTTGCAAAATGCAGCTAAAATGGTCTAGTAAACTGGTTAAGGGTCTCAGAGTCCCAGCGGCACACCCCCGCCCAAAAATTTGCAAAGTCCCCCCCCCCCCGGGGTCGATCTGCAACATGTCATTCCTTATGTCCCTTACAGTGGCCGGAGAGTTCTCAGTGCCATTGTGAAAAGTTGCTTTATTTCAAAAAACCCATATACCATAAAGTATGGTCTTAATGAAAAAGCATGCTGGCATGTCATTCTCGTCGTCAGCAGAAGTCCATAGGTAAAAGAAAATAGTCCTAACATTAACTAAAAACCTAGTATTGAGTAGTGCCGACAGGGTGGGAGTGAAAACACCCCACACCTTTCCACAGGTTCAAATTTTAATCTAGCTTGGAAAGGCATGGTAACCAGTTATCCGGTTCCACATTTGCAGTACGTACCATTGCTAAACCAGACACCCAAGATTCGCATTCTTCACACCCAGTCAGGCCATAAGGAGTGTCCGGACGTGAGCACCAAGCTCCTAACCTCATGGCTTCTGTACTCTTTGCCACATTTAATTTAGTCCCTGTACCTGTCTCATATTTTACAAAACATGTGAGTCATCCGCATATTGGCGAATTTTAAAACGCTTTCCTCAGGATTCTGGAAGGAGAAAACCTTCAATAGTATCATCCTTTCTTATACTGGTAGCCAAAACTTCTGCGCATAAAATGTACAAAAGTGGAGACCGGGATCCCCACTCAAGTGGAATTTCTTTGGTCAAAAAAACCATTAACTATAATTTTCATATTTGCTTGACAGTATAATGTAGAAATCCACCGCTGGAAATTAGGGCCAAATCCAAAACGACTTAAAACATTGGTAAAAAGTTTACCAATGTTTCTCTACCCTGTCAAAGGCTTTCTCTTGATCAATATTCAGCAAGATAACAGTTTCATTGGTAATATTTATATTATCTAGAGTGTCACGCAAGAGAAATAAATTCTCAAATATCGTCCTACCTGGGACGGAACAAGTTTGATCTTCTTGAAATAATCGAGGGTAACACTTTTGAAAGTCTGTTTGTAAGAGCTTTTGAACAAATTTTGTAATCAACATTGAGTAGCAAAATGGCCGGGCCACCAATTTTTGAGGTTTTCTTATCAGCGTTCTTGTAAAGTAATCCAGTCACGCTTCCTTGCATTGAATCACTGAGAGAATTATTTTCCAAACTAAATTTATAATTTCGAACAGAATAGGGCCTAACAGATCCCACAATTTAGCGTAAAATTCTTGAGGTAATCCGTCTGAACCGGGGGTTTTTCCTGAAGAAAGTCCACGCATAGACAAATTCGGCTAACGCATTGTTGTACCCAATTCAAACCTTTTGGGATTAGAACTCTTTGTTCGTCATATTTCCATATCAATGAAGCATTGACATGGAAATTATATGGAAATATTGTGAACAAAGAATCTTATTCCCAGAAGGTTTGAATTGGGTACAACAATGCGTTAGCCGAATTTGTCTATTGCGTGGGTAATTTCAGCCAAAGATAAAAATCCTTCCGGCGCAGGATAAAATTTCGCTCTCACTTAATCTGTTTTCAAGTTTGTTCAAAAATTCGGTTTGGACTGTTAAATTAACAGGTTCTTGCAAGTACAAATTACGGTAAAAATCGAAATGAGCCGGAGTCTTGTGAAAAGACTTCAACACCGGCGGAGTTGAAACAGTATTTTTCTGAGCACGTGTTGCTTCGAGCGTAAAAAAGAATTTGGTAGGTTTTTCACCTTCTTCAAGCCATTTGACTCTGCTACGAATTTGGCTTCCTCTCATTTGGGATAAATTAATGGCCCGAATTTCTCTTTCAAGCGTTTCTATGGTGGTTTTCGCTGAGTTATCTCCTTCAATAAGAGCCCGTTTAGCTTCGATCAAAGAATTTATAGTTGCGTGGCCTTTTAATATCGCGATTTAACTTATATGCGTTGTTTACTTCGACCAAAATCTATAGCAACTAATTTTATAGATTCTTTAAGAAAATCCCACCAAACTTGAATAGAAGTAAATGCTTTCCGGTACAATACATGTTTCTTAATAATTTCTGAGATCATATCGCAAATATCAAATTCTAAATTTAGCCTCCAAAGTCCTGGTCCACGGGAAAATGCATTATGCAAATTGGGCTTAAATCAACAGAATCATCGGAAAAAACACAAGGCAAAATTTCACATTTTAAAGAGGAATCATACAAGTCCTGAGCAATAAAAAAATTATCCAAACGTGTACCGATAGTTTTATCCGCATTAAACCATGTGCATTGTATTTTTCAGTCGGCCGTGTTTTTTTTTGCGCCAGAGAACAGTTGTGCAGATCTTTCAAATCCATGGAAATTGTAGGATTTCCTCCAAACTTATTAGAAACGTTTTCAATGCAGTTAAAATCGCCAGCAATAATTTTAAAAGAGTTCGGAAAAAATATTCATGAATTGTGTCATAAAAGTAAGTTACGTTCACTTGGATTCGTGGGTGCATAAGTATAAAACTAAATTAATTTTCGTGTCGTCGAGTTCAGTTAAAACACTAACAATTCTACCAGAAGAATCTTTTTTCCACTGTAAACATTTGAAATCAGTATTTTCAGCGACAAGAATGGCAACGCCGCCGTGTTTACCAAGAGAGGGCGACCAGAAACTTTTGCCGCGCCATTTAGCTGTCAGAGAATTTATCGCATTTTGTCTTGTCGCTAAAGTTTCTTGTAAACAAATAAAATCAGAACGGGAATTTTTCGCAAAATCAAAAACAGAGCGTTGTTTGGCTTCATTGCCAAAACCACGGATATTCAAAGTTGTAAATTTAGCTCTGAATGCAAAAACTTGGAGAAAATTCTTCCGGTAAAATTAATACATAAGCTTAAGCTTAAGTTAACTTAAGTCTTAACTAAACAATTTTTGCAAATCAACAGACAGTTACTTGCTTTTGCTTTGTTTGTCCGATGTCCAGTGTTTCTCCTCTTCGGCAAAGGTTGTTCGCCGTCATATTGAGAAAGTTCGAGAGTTTTAGTGTCCGTTTTCTCCGCTTCTTTGGTACTGGAATCCGTAATAAAATCAAACATCTCCCCGCATTGAAAAATGTATGAAGTTCCTCGAAGCAAGATTTTATCTCTGAAAGCTCTTCTTTTTCCACTAAAGCGGCTTCTGAGTATCCCTTAATTAGTATCCCTGTCTTGAGTAGCAAACCGCGAAAAAATCCAGGAAAATAACGACTTTAATTTAAACCGTTTTCTCCGCTCAGTAAACACAGCAAAACATCAAAGTGTTTTCCCAGCTGACGTGACATTCGGCCGTGTAACCGCGCGAAAAAAAAAGCCTCGCTTTGGTTTCAACATGACGTCGTACGCGCATGTTTTGCGACGTCATACGCGCCCGCGAGCTAGTCCTGCGCGACGGAGCGACGGCGGAGGGCACACGCGCGCCCGCGAAACATTCCGCTAGCCATGACCATGAAAAATGAAGGGCATCGGTTCTATGAGTATGGAGCTGCGCAGCCAGGCCTTCGGCCTGGCAAGTGCTCCGCTAAAAAGTTCGCATGCTGTCAAACTTTCGATGCAACATTTCTATTCTTTCTTAAAGGGTTGTTTTGCGATGCAATCATTTGGCCACCTTCCTCAACATGTTACCCTAACGTTACGTTCGTTTAGCCAACCAATAAGCATGCAACATGTTGCAACAAGTCCCACTAACTATGTTGCGCAATGTAGCATTTTACTTTAACTTTGCACTAAAAGGCGTTATGTACTTTTTCTTCATCTATTTTTAGTGCCTATAGTATTTCAAAACTTTGCATTGAACTTTGATGGCAATCGATTTAATTGAATGAACGACATTCTTTCATTCTTTGCGCCGCTCGTCCGGCTCGTGTGCGCTCGCTCGACCAACTAAAAGAAAAATAAGAGACTGCTCGCTGCTTAGCTTTCTGGCAATCACTAAATAATTGCTAGATAAACCAAATTGTACTGCTTGTCTGTTAAGAAAGCTTCTGTTTACAATTTCGATGAAGCGATTTTGCGTGCGCTAAGTGCGAAGTTAGTCATATGCGCCCTGTCGATGATGACAACGCACCCAGAGTAAGTGACTCACCACCCCATGCATGCCGGTTTCTGTCCTCTAAACATTGTCCCCACTAGACCATCGGTGGGTGTAAAAATTTCGTCACCGACAATTTGCCGTTTGGACGTGATTAAAGGCCAAACGCTATTTCACATTCCCCATTGAAAAAGTCGGGTATTGAAATATAAAACAATAGAAACAAAAGCCGCATTGTTTTTAAAAGTCCTAACTATAACAATAGGCAAAGTTTAATTTGAACTGGTGCCACTGAAAGAAAACATATATCTTACTCGTTTGTGGACATGGGACACTCCCGCATCTTCTAGTTTGTTTGGAGTACCCTTGGCATCGCCTCCCATTAAATGCAGGAGCCGGATTGGTACATGTGCGTTGTCTTGTTTGCCTTCCTCCTGACCCGCATGTGAGGCTGCAACTACTATATGGGCCCCAAGACGACCAACCACCATTAACTATAACGAAAAGAAAAAAAAACATTAGGGTGTAACTATCTTTATACAATATTTTGGTTTATCAGCCAATTCGAATTATAATAGTATGAAAAACTTCTTAGCTGTGTTTTTAGCTGTTCTTTCTGGTACTTGTCTCCTGACGCAGTTATTCCGCAATCGGCAGAATAACATCTTATTCGGTGCCCATATTTAACAGTTAGGGTGGTGTTGGCAGAATGATACATCCAATAGCGGACCAAATGCATTTTCGCAATTGCAAAATATATGTCAATCAAGAGTAGTAACAGCGTGCGAGGGTTTCCTAACAGTCCCCTGTGTCTTGACACTGTTACTTGACATTCTCCTGAGCCTTCGGTGTTTTATTAGAGCATTCCATGTATAAGCAAATATATTTATTAAAATTAAATTTTCTTAATCCCCGGTTTTTGATGACTCTGATAACTACAAACTATATGTATACCTGGATTTTTAAAAAGGGTCCCAAATTGTCCAGAAGTCACATTTAGTATCGAAACGCTTTGCAGCGGCTTGGGTCGCTTCGATGATTCAATTATTTTTGGACAAACAAAACAGTTTTTTTTTTTTTTGGGGGGGGGGGGGGCAAAAAAGCCCCTAGGAAGTACTGCAACGCTGGCCAATTACTCTTCGAGCGAAATAACTCTCGCATTCCCCCTTCCCCCTTCCCCCTCCTCCCTCCTTCCGGTGCAATGTTGAGGTCACGGGCATAGAATGGTTTCACAGGTTTTTCTTTTTCAATCTCATATCTTGAATAACAACATTGAAGAAAGGGGAGGGGAAAGAAACCGGAATGTGAGCGATAGTCTATTTGTTTATCTCGATAATAGGAAAGACAGCGCAATGTGAGCGATATTGTATATCTGTTTACCTTGAATTAAACAGCACGATTTCCAGGCAGCAGGTACATTGTTCCATAGCATAATGTGGTAAGAAGTATTGCTGTGTACAACTGAATTTATTGTGTTGAGGAGCAAACTAGGTGTTTCCTAGCGAAGTGTTATTTGTGTGTGTGAGCCCGGTTTTAAAAAAAAAATCAGGTATATGTAGAAGTTTATAATTATTGTTAACGGCATCCTACCACTGCATGGGCGGGAGTTACAGCTTCGTGTTTGTCTGTTAGGTCCTTCGCAGTTTCTTCCACCGTTTGCTGGTGATGGGTTGTTGCACTTTCTGATTCTGTACTGTGAACCTCCCCACAGTAGCGTTTGCTGCATCTACTGTAACTGCTCCACGCGGACCATTGGCCATCAACTACATTTATGGAGATATATATGTCTGCTATGCTCTTATGTAACGAATTTTTAAAATTTAATGTGCTTACTTATAACCCGGCCTGTGCTTGATTTTTTCTCGTCATCACCTCTGAGACCAAATTTGACGGTTAATCTCTTGCTTTCAAGTGGTAGATGTAAAACCATCTCCTTGTAGTACAAAACAGTCAGTTTCAACCCGCCCCGTTTTCAACCATACAATTATACAATATTTCCGTTATAGCTACCTTCAAAAGATACATTGGCCGTTTTATACTAGAGACGCATTATCCGTCTGCACTGGACGAACTTGGGCAAACATGTGTAGTTCGTCTGGTTATGCGTCTCTAGTATAAAGACGGGGCACAAGACGCATTATCCGTCTAGACGAACTATCTTTCGAAATGCGTCTTGAACGACGCACTACGAAAGATAGTTCGTCTAGACGGATAATGCGTCTCTAGTATAAAAAATAGTCATTGTTTTAGAGATATGTTAAGATTGCAGGATAAATAAACTATTCGATTAAATCAAATTAATTGTAATAGTTGAGCGCGAAGGTCATCATTAAGTTACAGGAATTATTAAATTGTGGCGATATTGATACAAAAACAGTAGATTACTGCGAAATATTCATTTTACCTGGACAATTCTGGACGTTGCAGGCAGCTGATTGAAAAGACGCTCCTTGCAGTTTTGTCCTCCACTTTGCTGGGGAAGGATTGTCACATTTACGAGTTCTGCGTTTAAAACCTCCTCCACAAGTCTGGGAACAGCTTCCAAATGCGCTCCACTGAGACCACTGTCCATCAACTGTAGACAAAAAAAATAGATGAGATAAAACGTTTCTGTCCTGTTGTTCACTTTGCCATTTTATTAAGTTTCATTAAATTATTTTGGCGCTAGAGCAACCTAGAGGTAATCCTTTCCCGAATACCGTGCTCATTTTATTCTCTGAGTACTGGAACGACATTATGTTCACACGATAACTGTATAATATCAGGTCAGATAAGAACGCCTGTAAACCTACTCAAGACATGTTAAGACTCCCCTACAAGACTGCCTAGAATAACAACTATATTAAATAAGAGTTACATGTATCTTACCTGAACACACGTGTGCATTGCATTGTATCCCCTCTTGAGCGGGACCTTGACAGGTTTTTCCTCCAATAGAGGGTGCAGGGTTGGTACATGTTCGTGTTCTGTACCTCATCCCCCCGCCACAGCTTTTGCTACATGGTCCAAACGCGCTCCAGGGAGACCAGTTACCGTCAACTTAGAGAAAAGGTATTTGTTATTTAATGTTATTCGCAAGGAAATGGTTTTCGTTCAAGTCAGTGGGATATATTAAACATCGGAAATTAAAAACATTTTCAAATGAACAGCTATGTTATATACATTTTTTTCATACAGCACCCCAATTGAAAATCATGTGATGAAAATATATCTTGCTGAAGGGAAATTTAATTCTTTAACTGACTGTGTCCGTTTATTTTATTATTTCTGCGGAAAATTGACTGGAATATGCATGGTGTTTTATCAACAACAAATCTTTATTATGGTGAATTATCTTGTCACTTGTTTTACCTGCACAGGCCTGCGCATTACAAATGTTTGATTGGTGAGATAACCCAGTGCAAGTTTTGCCACCGTCGGTTGGTGCTGGATTATTGCAGGCTCTACTTCGGTACTGAGAGCCTCCTCCACAGCTTTTACTACAAGGTCCAAACGCGCCCCAGGGCGACCAGTTACCGTCAACTAAGCAGAAAATGATGTTAGACAAATTGCCATTGTACGTTGATGATCGTGTTAATGTGCAGGTAGAGAGGGCAACGTGAAATAACAAAGTAAACAAAAATGGTTGCTGGGGAACTCTTATATGTAACTGTCTAGGCATCTACCAAGCTATTAAACACAGCGAAGTTCCGGTATAAAATGCTTTTAGGTCCTCCCCCATTTCACACCTTTTGTGTGTGAAATGCAAAATAAAGCGTCTTTCAGTCACAAAACGTGGTTAAATAAACCAACTAATTAAACCAAGAAAGAAAAGAAGTTCATAAAGACTACTGATTTATATATAACTTTCATAAAGTTTTTCCAAATTGTGTTTGCAATGGCCTTAGTAATGACTTATATTTTTTTTGTCAGTTATTAATGCTTCAGTGGTTGATTGACGACTGGAGGTGAGAATTGGCCTGGCCAGGCTCTTTTTATACCGGAACTTCGTGTTTAAGGGTAGGGTTTTCGAGCAGTTTAGTCTGGGATAGGGTATACAAATCAAAGAGTTTTGGTTTAGAATAGGGGATTGTTAAAGGGAAACTGATTAGTGGTATTCATATTGTTTCTGGAAAATAGCGAGGACTGGGATAGGGTAGATGTTTTTGGTGTCTAGCTCAACGTGGCCCTGTACAGGGTAAGTAGTTCAGAGTCCCCAGCTCACACCACAACCCAAACATATACAGACTACCCCCGGCTAAGATTTACTTAAAGTTGCGATACTGGGGTTTATAGCTGCTCCAATCTGACTCGTAGCTCGGTTGGTTCTCCTGTCGGTTATCAGATCCGGAGTTCGAGACTTTATTTCATGAGGGTAGTACTGAATTCTAATCTTCACGTTATTCACTTTTCCAAACCCTTTCGAGATTGTGATAAGGTCATTCATGCATTCCAAATATTACACGACGTCATACCCACATAGCTTTTAGCGAAACTTTCGAGAAATGAACAATACCATTTAGCAGACAATAAGTGCCAAAAATGAAAGGATTAAAACGAAATGTTTCACCTGCACAAGCTTGTGTGTTACAGCTGTTTGATTGGTGAGATGATCCAGGACACGTCTTTCCACCACTGGACGGTGCTGGATTATTGCAGGCTCTGCTTCGGTACTGAGTGCCTCCTCCACAGCTCTACTGCACGGTCCAAACGCGCTCCACAGAGACCAGCTACCGTCAACTAAGAAGAAAGGTATTCGTTGGACAATTTGTCATATAATTATATATTTGATAGTTATAATTATAATGATAAGATTTGTTAGATCTTTAGCTGGAGGCTGCATATTTCTGAACCTTAAGCAATGTAGTTTAAAACATTGTGTCCAAAGAAACACAATATGAAAAGAACGAATTTCTCTCACCTGCACAAGCTTGAGCGTTACAACCGTTTGATTGGTGAGATGGTCCAAGACAGTTTTTCCCACCGCTAGACGGCGCTGGATTATTGCACACTCTACTTCGGTACTGTGTCCCTCCTCCACAGGTCATGCTACACGGCCCGAACGCGCCCCAGGGAGACCAGTTGCCGTCAACTAAGAGGGATCGGAAAAAAATCGTGGGATACTTTTTAAAAGAGTTCTCACAAAGTTAATTGCTTTCATAACCCTTTAACGCCCATGGAAGAGTGCTGAAGGGCTTTCATTTGAATTTTCACACTATATATATATATATATATATATATATATATATATATATATATATATATATATATATATAGGATTTCGCCCATGGACTCAAAGTTAGAATTATATTCGTACGTTACATGTCTCCATAACTGATTCTGGGAGTGAAAGGGTTAAATCATAAATCTATACACTCGTCAACTTTCTGTGACCCTCGCCTCTAGAAAGTGGTTTAAAATTTAGCTGTTGATATTTTGACTGCAGGTCACCATCCTTTGTTCATGATTTACGCCGTAAATGTTTAGTTTTCTTTCAAGTGGCAGGTTCGTTATTGCAAGGTAATTGCTTTAAATCTTAATGACTATTGTGAGAACATTACGAGAACTAGTGACAGTGTGGTTGCAACCTGCGCAAGTCTTTTTTATAATAACTAGGAAACGAGGGGATATTTGATTTATTCACCGAGGGCGTAACCGGACACACACCCACGACGTGGCTAGAAATAACCGCTTACTTTCCATATGAATGTTTGCTACGTTTCTAATACTAGAAAGGAAATACTGATTCCGAAATTGCCCATTGGAATTTCAGCGTTTTATGCTCGACTTTTTCTTAGCAAAGTCTTTCGTTCTTTGGATACCCTCAAGTGTGTCATGCGCTGACTATATGCGACATCGACGAAAAATAAAATAACAAAGATTCTGAGCGCGCTTTGGGATTTCCACGTGGTGAACATGTTTTCCTTTCTGCATTTTTTTTTATTTTTCCTTTCGTTTCCTTATGGACGGACGATGTCGCGTTCGCTGGAAAGAAAATGTTCGAAACAAAAATGGCTCATGGTTCATGACTCAAACGCTATCAATAGACTCGAAAATGGAGCGTAACATCCGTTTGTGACACAAAATTGGGAGAACATCACAAGAAAAGACAAAAAGTACAAGAGCAATAGAAGGGTGACACTTTCTAATCCACGTCAACATTATCGTAAAATTAATTTCTTTATTTTTAGAACAAAGTCACAAACTACTGATATTGATTAAACCGTCCTATTTCTACGTCTAACGAATAATTTTGACTTTTCCTTCACTAGATTATTATTTGTAATGCGATAAGTTTGACCTGACCATGTGCAGCGAGGAATATTACTGTAATGTCCTCATATGGGGGGGGGGGGGGGATTTTTAATGTATTATTTCCCTAGGGGAATATCAGCCCGGATCTCTCCTGGTACAGTCAAAGCCACCGCAGCTTTATGAAGGGGTTTGTTCAATACAATAACCTGAGATAACAAAGGAAAACGAGTGATGTAGAAAATAATAACCAATATAGTGCATTAATCTGATCTATAAGATATTTATCTTATACAATGCATACCACAGTAAGATATTTCTGATAGCGATATCACGGTAAGATATTTATAATTATCGATAGTGCATATCACAGAAACGTATTTCCTTAATATAGTTCACATCTTAGTAAGATATTTACCTGCACATGCCTGTGTGTTGCACTCACGAGACAGCGTATGCGGGCCCTGACAAACTTTCCCGCCATGTTTAGGAGGTGGGTTCTTGCATAATCTATGTTTGTACTGGCTTCCTCCTCCACAGCTTTTGCTGCACTGCCGAAACTTACCCCATGAAGCCCAACCACCATCCACTGATGTGATAAAACAGAGTATAATCTTCTAAGCCATTATTCCACATTAAGCTACATTAAGTACATAGACTAACAGACTCCTGCGCAAATGTTCTTTGGGCTCGTAAAAAAATCGTTTTCTGTAGGAACCCTTTCACATGTACATGATGGTTTGGCGGTAAAGAGGTTAGGAAACCTATCTTATAGCTTTATCAGTAGAAGGTCAATTTTGGTAAGTTCTTCAATTGGTCTTGTACTTGTACCGCTGACCTCCATTTTTGGTGCGTAGTATTTTCTTATATATTTTCTCCGTAAACTGGCAAACCCGTTGCGAAATAATAACAGTCTGGGGTTATTTATGGCCAAAGTAATCTATTTCTCCATGCATCTTGATCCGATACAAAAGTTAATAATAAAAGAGAGTCATCCAGTGTACATTTGATGGAAGTTTACTGACATAAAGCCGTAGCTGTTATTATGACATTTTGACATTTGAAAAACTTCTTACCTGGACAAGGGTTATGATTGCAGGGTCGATGCTGTCTAAAAGGTCCTGGACATCTTTTATGCCCCATGGGCTGAGATGGGTTAATGCATGTGCGGACTCTTGACTGTAATCCCGTTCCACATGACTTACTGCACTTGGTGTATGATCCCCAAGGTGTCCATTGGCCTACGCCTGATGTTAAGGCAGACATTGATCCTACCCTATCACCTAAAAATATGTACACTGTATAGGACGTTGTGAAAACATTACAAAACAAGCAGTGGCTCTTTTTGTCTCAGGGATACTCGAGTGAACAAAACACGCTGCGCGATGTGTGCCCACTTGTTGTGTCTTCTCGATCACTGGTGTTTTGATCACTCGACGAACCCAGAGAGAAAAGAGGGCTTTCCTGTAGTCTATTCATAGCTTACTTGTCATAGTCAAAAACGTATTTTAGATTTTCATGTCAACCGAGTTGGCGCGTTGGTAATGTTTTCTTTAAATTGAGCTTTTATGGAGTTAATCGTAATTGTAGGTCTGGTATGCGAATACCTTTTCAATTTTTGTAAAATGACAGGTTAGGGAATATCTTCAGCATAAAAGTATAGCGCTTCAAGTCTTCGTCAAACATTACATTTAAATATTAATTGAAAAAGGAGGGGAAATTAACAATGTAACAAAATACGTGCAGAACATGGATAACAAATTAATGATATTCGCTTACCGGGACAGCTTACATCCTCATTGCATCTTTGCCTTTCTAGAGAAGGTCCTTGACAAGCTGGCGATGATGGACTGTTACATTTTCTTGACCTAGTTTGGTATCCATAATAACAAGATTTCGAGCATGAGCCATAGGCACTCCAAGGGCTCCATCCACCGGCAACTATAACAATGCAGGAACAGAAAAAGGCTTTTAAGGTTCGCATTTCATCTAACTACTGTTTTGTAGCGGAAAGCGATCAAGTCGAAAAGTAAAAACTGAGTTGTCGGGGATTAAATCGAGTTCAGTCGGAGGTTTTCATGTGAAGAAAGTAGTCTGTCGAGTGTGATCGTCCAGAATAGTCCTCGTTAGTGTAGTTCTGAAAAAAAAAGAGCTCTTGTTGCTGTTAACAACGATGCACTGAAAGCCAAGCGTTGGTTGACTAACTTAGAAGACGCAACGGTTACAGCGAAGTAGTGAAAGACACTTAGCTTGAGTATATCTTCTAAAACAACACTGTTAGTTTTATAAGTCTCTAACAGTTCAAACATCCGCATGTCTTTCTCTGGTATTTACCAGCTATAAAACTGAATCAGAACGTAGATTGGTAGGGAGCGTTTAACATGTACATGGCAAATCTAGATGAAAGCGTAATGAGGGGGCTGCATGGTTCTAGGCTGCTTGTGACGGTCACAAGCCGACTGACTGACCACGATACTCACCAGGACACCGGCCGCAGGTTTTTGGACAGTATCTATATACAATTGGGTGAGCACATCTGGAGATATATCCCCGGCACCAGTACAATGAAACGTCGCGACATCCTACAAAAACAGTTGCCGTACATGCATAATGTATCAAAATTTCTTTTGAGTGAATTTACTTTGATAGCAATATATACTGCGAGTACATTAACATACGTCTTTGACAGGAATACATCTTTTTCTTTGCCGTTTCCTGGCTGAAATACATTAATTTTACCTTTGTAAACAAGGTGTCTAGTTATTTTCAACGGTGTTCTTCTCGCGTTGGCTTGTTAATGACGGACAACACATCGCAATATATCTGACCTCATAAATCGTGTTCATCTGTTCGGCTGCTTTTAACCAACTTTTGCCAGTCATAATAATAATTTTATTTTTTTTAGACCAGATAATATAATAATGACCAAAATAAGAATTTGAGGTATGAGTTCAACGTAAACAACAACGTTCTTTTTTTATGTAAGTGTCATTAAAGACATAATCGCATCTCTCTTTTTTTACTGAATTCCAGTTCAAAATGCACTGCTGTCTTAGTTATATTGAGCTTTATTATTGAGAATTATTCAGCTAAGGAACTGACCTTTGGTACCTCTATCGCTTTGTCTTCTATCCTCGTCATTAAAATTGTCTGCAACAGCAAAAATACCTTTGTAACTGACGTGTACATTATGACATCCTTAAACTTTGTTTTTTTTTTTTTTACTTTTTTTTACCTTTGTGTCATATATGCGTAAGTCGCATCGCAAAAAAACTGGCGAAACGACCTTAAATTACAATTATTTCAGCTATAGAGACATATTAACATCTATAATATAAGGCATGCTCATTGCCCAACATAAATATAATCATGAATTACTAGACCAGAATCTCGTGATCTCGTGGCTTATTTGCTAGATCTTTCATTTTTATAACGTGTTATGAGAGTCTACCTCTATTTTAGAAAGGCATTTTTCGAACGACCAAGTAAAAGGTAGTTTACTATGTACCTCTTGCAGGGGCGTACCCTGAAGTTTAACAAGGGGGGTTCTATCACTCCAACATCACTCAAAACAGTTGAAACTATTGAAGTGAACTGTCAACAAGTTAAATTAGCACCAAATACCCGTTTCTTTATTTTCTCATTGAACTAGTCTGTTCCTTTCTTTATTCTTTGTAAGGATTCTGTTATCAATTCTCATTAATCTCCCGAGAGAAGTGGAGTAAAGTAAATCTGAAACTCTACCCCAGGTATGACCCTGTCTTGTCATTTAATACCTGCAAACCTCAACATATACGATTATTAAGTAAATGTACTAGAATATTTAGGCTTTTACAAGCAACTAACAACTTACCTAACAGATGTTCCAGCTGCTCAGCGGGATCTAGAAAGGATACAAAATAACGAATAAAGGTTTAGATTCTGAAGAATCTGTGGTGCTGCATACGCGAGGAAGTAAAACATGACAATTTGGTTTTATCAATAGAGTGGTCAAGGTAAAAAGCTGCCGTTTCGATCGCATTTTGAATCTCTCTTTAGGTGGTCAATTTACCTTATCAAGTCAGTTGATTAAACCAAATTTTCATGCAAAAAAAAAATATGGGTATCATTGCGGTTGCAATCGCGAGTTATTGAGACAATGATTGTTCAAGTATCGTTAAATCAGACAATTCTAATACGCTGCCTTTGAGTCATCATTCAATTTAGGATAATATACATAACAAGCAAATCAATGGAAAGAATCAATTATGTTTACTTAAAAACGTTTTGAAACTGATCTAAAAAATGTTACTTAAAAATGATCTTATAAAAAGACTTTTAAGAAACTAAATTTTCGGCAAAGTATTTGTTGCCTTCGTCAGACGGTTAGTTTTTAGTTAGTTAGACTAAATAACATTTAGTCGTGTAACAACTGGTGTGATATATTTTTGGTCGTGAAGATCTTTTGAATTCGTCCCTTACTTTTTTTAATTGCCATTATTAAGTTTCAGATTTCTTTATTTCCAGCTACTTTTGGGTCAATATAACACAAAAGCAATTGGAACTTTTTTCAGGTGAATCAGCAGGGATTTCCACATTTGGCCTTTTCATTGAAGGGCCCCTCAAAAATCACCTGATTTAAAAGCAATATTAATGAATACTTACCTTTTTCATTGTCTTCCGTTGGGAAGGAAGAAGAAAAGCTAACAGCAAAAATCAAGATGAAGATCACTTGTCCCTTCATTGCCGTGGCTGTCTGCTTCACTTTACAATTGTAAAATGCAAATTATTGCAATTAAAGCCATTTATAAAAGCTTTTAAAACCAAACAGCGGGGTTCTATTCAAAGCGGTTTTAAAATACTTGAGCAGTATCACCAAGTTAATATCGTTTATAATAATTTTCATTGATGCTCGTCTTTTCAATTATTTCAATAGAGGTTAACTATATTACTGTAAGAAGATTGCAAAATAACGGGTTGCCTTTTAAGGCTATGCGGTTAATTTAATCTACTTTAGCCTCATTTAAAAAAAAAAAGCCTTTAAAAGCATGCATGCTGGAAGGAAGGGTGATCTAGAAAAAAAAGGTTTGTTATGTTTGCCCATGCGATTATCGATACTCAAGTTCTCCATACATGTTCACCCCGTGTGGTTTTAATTCGCCACACAACAACAGAAATATTGTATTCACAATATCTCTTAAAGGAAAAAAATCTAAAGTATAAAAATGTCTGTAATCGCTTTTTATTTCATAACTAGAAAAAGTTCTGACCTTTCTTGATGCTTCTCATAACATCTAAATCATGATTGTAGAAATCCCTGATAGGTATTGTTTCAGTACATTGCCAAGTCAATTTCGTTTTCATGCGGAAAGTAATACTGATACTATGAAATGCCTCTTAAGGCTAAAAAACATTTTCAATATTAAGTTTCACTTTGTGATCCGTAAAGTAACTGATAATGCTGAGCAAAAGGTCTCCTTAGTAAGATGCTTTCGGGTCACTGCCTTTCTTGTGGCAATCATAATGTATGTGGCTTTTTTATCTTTTCGCGTGTTTTACCTGTTTAACTGCCTCTACATTCAACGCGTATTTTTCTTTAAAAAATAGAGTAAGGAGAGCTACTCTTTCCTCTTTCTCATAGAAAGACGTACTGGGCGGCTATGGGTTTTAATAAACCCGTTTCGACTCAACATTTTCTCGGTATGTTGAGGTACACTGTCCCACCGAAATAACAGAACTTCGCTTACTTTATTTCAATGTTATATCGCCAAATGCCACCAAATATACAACGTAATTGAGTAAAAAGATTTTATAGAGAAAAAAAAAGATTAAGCAGTAGTTTGGAGATAAAGTGAAGGATTGTAACGATCGGTACTGGATTGCAATTCATCAAATTTGATTTCGTGACAGGCGGTCAAGCCATCAAAATTGCCCATTCTTGTGGAATGTTGACTTTTTTAGTTGTTGTTTTGTCTCTTTACATGTAGTTAAAATTTCTTTGCTGTCATAACTTTTGGCTATTTTTTCTTCATATTTCCAGATAATAAAGCAAACTCAAAGCAAGCTCCTGGCCTTAATCATGAAAACACTAATAATACTATTTTATACGATATATTTTAAAGGAGCATTTAAATACTAAGAGTTTTCTTTTATAGTTTAAATGTCTCAAATTGGCGGGTTGGTTAAATGAGTCGAATTTTTTTTAACGCCAAACAAAACGTCGATCTGTGTGACCGATGTAAAATACAAGGCTATAAACAGCTGCATTTAAATTGTTTAAAAATGGGAGATGATCTATTTCCTTTTATAAATTAAAGACAGAAAAGTAGAAATAAAAACGATATAAATGGAAATGCTCTGAATTGCATGGTTAATTCTGTGCTCGGTGTAATGAGTGTCTTTAAAAATAATAACAAGTGTGGTACACCGATTAATGGTTCTTGAAACTGTGCACGAGTTTTAAAACTTAATCGAATGAATTCCCATATACTTGCGAGACATAAAGGCTAATTATCAGAAAGCCAATCTCATTGCTATCATTCTAAGCAATATTGTTTCTTGACGATGTCGATCATTCTAGTTTGCATTACCATACAAGACTCTTCCCTATATAATATCTAGCATTCTTCGTCTATGTGCAACCCCCATCCCCTTAAAAAAAAATCACTTCATGGAAGCTAATTTTAAATTCATGTATTTCGACAGTGTTTTACATGTATTTGAATCTCAAATTAGTGTTAGAGCAGTTTTCAATTGAGTGTCGTAAAACCAAAACCAAAGTAATTAATCTGAGCAATCACAGCAGTCGTAAACAATCCAATGAACGAATCAGAACTCGAAGCAATTACATGTCGGCGGCGCCATGCGCGGGAAAACGCGTGCGAGCAAGTCACGATTGGTTTTGGTTTTACTTCTGATTGGTTGAGAAAGTGGCGCGAGATATTTTAGCCAATCACAAAGCGTAGCAATGCAAAACCAAAGCAATTGTGTAATTACTTTCGACACTCAATTGAAAACTGCTCTATGTTAATGAAACAATCCGTAAAAAGAAATAAAGAAAATGGAATTTTGGACATCAGTTTTACATCATTTTAAGCCACTAAATATATTGAATTAATAAATAGTTAGTCTAAAGATGAGGATATGTATTCTTTTCGTGTCGGTTATTGTTGTATGGAGTGTTTTCACATGACGTCACGGTGGCCATGTTGGTGTCCCAAAACAATAAAACGGCGGCCATATTGGTGTCCCAAGCTAATCCTGTGGGGATTGAACTCTTTTCTAATGCAAACACTTTGTTTTGTTCAAATAAATTAGCATAGCTGCAGACCACGTGAGTGAAAACGTTCTATAAAACATGTTAGGATTCAAAAGTTGAAAGTTTAATAATTCGCTCTACAACGATTAGAAAAGAATTAAGTCAAAATTTCTTAGCTATATGGTAAATGCATTTCACTTATTTTTTTTTCCACGAATAAACTATTGCAAGTAAACATAGCGTTTTTCCGCCTTGACTGGCTACCTCAGTCTGTTTCTCCTCAGTTGATACACATGATATTGTATAAATTGTCCCACTAAGTTATGTTCAAGGACATCGATATTGGCAAAGAATAACGTCTAACAGATCTAGATCTAGAGCTTCTGTGGTCATTTTATTGCATTGCCACTGTGTTTACTACCTCCGGCTACAGAATTGTAAACGATAGATACAAATTGCGTAAAGCAAGGGTGCTGAAATTTAAATTGCACGCTTTAGTGAATAAAAAGCGATACTTGCTATAAACAAAATTTCCAGCTTCTATCAAGTTTGCAGCAATAGTACCCACTTAAAATCATTCCTCGGCATTATCTACCCAATTTCATTCCTATTTTTCTTAAGCACAAGGACATGGAATAGAGATATTGAAAAGACATCACTGAAAGTTCGTTTCCCAGCGATCATTTTTATTCATTGATCTAATGTCATTTAAAACAATTGTAAAACGGTTAAGTGCTAACAGTGATGTGCAACATTGTATGAATAAATGGAAGGGTATAAAAACTCAGGCTACATACTCTTTAGTTGCAACAAAACTTCGAGGCTTCAGAAAGAAGGTTCTTTCGGTTTTAAGCAACATGTTGTCTTATTATTTGTTGTTCGTTTTTCTAGCTTTTGGAGCAGCTAATGCGTTTTGGCCATTCTCGGAGAACTCAGATGAAGAAAATGGTAAGAATATCAGTGTAGGACTATGTTTTCTTCGCTACAAACATTGCTTGTTCAGCTGGCTAAGTTAAGTTCGACATTGTGATCTCGGTCATATTTTCTCAGATCACATCACATTGTTTGCTTTTTTACGCATTAACTATTTATAAACAACCTATGACCAGGAAGTCAAACAGGCTATATCCTGGATTTCTCTACAACCTCTCTACAATCAGCTAAGGGTCCGTTTAATTTATTTTTTATGTTACCTACCTGTAGAAATAAACTGAACGTTTATAAAAATATTTTCTTTTTTTCATATTACATTTTTCTTGTATTTAAAAGATTCCACTGACCATGAACTGACGATGCTGAAGGAAATGGATGATGATGGTACTTTAGTTTTCTATTCATCTAGAATAAGATAGTAGTGATAGGGTGCCTCAACAAAGCCAAATATTATTATCGATTAAATGCAACCACCCTAGATTATGATGAAACAAATGAATTTGGTACGAAGTGATTTAGGCTCATCCTATTTTTTTTTTCAAAGATTGTTTAACCGTATCCAAGGGTAGGTTTCCTTTCAGAGAATTACGATTCCTTCACTTTGTAACCAGCATATGGCATTGTTTCTACTGAGTAAGGTGCTAGTAACTTTTTAACAACCGAGGCTTACCTTGTAATTGAACGAAGTTAGCTCTTTTCACATACCAAATATAATTGCATTGCTTTCAGTGGAAATTGACAAATATGCTTACTTAAATGCCAGGATAGGACTTCATGCAAGTTATTTAGAGGATAATTATTTATTATAATTTATTTTAATTTATTTTCAGGTGGTTCCTCGGATACTTCTGATTATTTCAATCGTAAGTTTTTGATCCTAAAAGTTCATAACAGAATTATTAAAATAAAAGTAGGGCATTTTTATTATTATATTATGTCGTATACGTGAATTACAGACGATGATTCCTCCATCGCTTAAGGGGAAGAGGTTTTGCAAAGAACTGAAAAGTAATCATTTCGTGTGTATTAACTGTGGAATTGTAATTTTTCTACGTAGATAAAACGATCTAACAGGATGCATTCCACCTATGGTGGTACTTGTGCATGTTCCTACATCAGGACACATTTCATTATGATTATCAGATGTTCCTTTTTTATAGTAATAACAAATGTTATTTTATTCTCCCTAGGGTGCTTGGACTTTTACAAATGCGAGCTATGTTACAGGATAAAGGAAGAAGGAAAATGCGCAAACCATATGAACGAATGCCGAAAAACCTGCACAGGGTGTGAAGGTGAGAGAGCTCCTTGTGTATTGTTCTTCAATCATGCATGTTCGCATGTCTTGTTCGTAAAATTTTCATAACTCCAAGGCGCGTGAATCAAGAACCCTAGCCTTAAAAATACGAACTGACCTATTTTTATATTAAAGTAAAATAATTATAGAAGCAAGCCGATAAGCTTTGGTTTCCAAACATGATTTTCGTGTATTATTTAACAGGACCGGACAGCGACCGTGATGAAAAATGCCAGTACTACAAAAACAAAGGATACTGTCAATATCTCTCCTTCAAGTCATTTAAGTGCCAAAAGACTTGTGGAAGTTGTGCAGGTGACATAACTCAAGTCTAAGGATGGTTAAGTTTACTTAATGCTGACTAAACAGAAAAAAAAATGATTTTGCAAAATTCCAAACTATGCATCCACAGACTGTTTTTTTTTTTTTGTAGTAAAAAGGTTCAGTTAATGAAGATTTGTTGATCCAAACAGTTTTATATTCATTAAATACACTAGACGTTGAGTTAACAATTAACCTAGTGTTTGGGTTATAGAAGAAAATCATAAAGGAATGTGTTCTTCAATTTATTTAGTTGATGGGAATTGGGGCATGTGGGGTTCTTGGAATGACTGCAGCAACAGTTGTGGTGGTGGCAGACAAACAAGAAACAGGACTTGTAATGACCCTCAACCTGCATACGGTGGGAAATCTTGCGGAAACGACTTGGACGAGACGCGTGAGTGCAACACTCAGGAATGTCCAGGTTAGGTTTTCAAGAGTAGTGTTCTTATTTGAATTTCATCGTAAAAAAAATATTGTTTTCAAAGTAAATTTAGAGTCTTGCTACTCGAATGATAAGCATACACTCGACAATATATTATCGATGCATATTTTTTTTCCATTAATTAGTAGCACATTTACGATCATAATCATTTATGATAATAGGTAACACAGTCATGATCCTATACAGATACCGGTTGCTTACTTTAATGAAAATTAAAGCCGGGTTTTACAGTGTAGCGGAGTCTATCATAGCAGGGTTTAACAAGCTGCAGAGGTTTATTTTTACCTTACAGTACAGAGAATAATACAATCTAGAAAACATTAGATCATCAGTCATGTAATAAAAAAAAATCATTTTGGGATAATTCAAAGGCTTTGGCTGCTTGTTGTTAGGGTTCACAGCAATAAAATGTCCAATGTTTGAAAATAAAACTGATTTTCTGACCACCAACATAGCTGGGACGCAAACAACCTAGTATATTGTGCGTACAGGATAATTACCACGTTTGCGTATTGACGTTAAACTAACTCATTGTTTCAACAAAATATTTCTTGTCAACTGGCAGAAACACATAGAAATGTACTTTCGTTGCACGTCAAAAAAAAAAATCAACCGATATTACTAATAATGTTTTAGTCGATGGCAATTGGGGAGAATGGAGTCCATGGAGTAAGTGCAGTAAGACTTGTAAGGAAGGAAAACAGTCAAGAACTCGGGAGTGTAATTCACCAGCTTCACAATATGGTGGAAAAGCATGTGCAGGTCAAGCAAAGGAGATTCGCGTATGCAACCAGAATGTTCCATGTCCAGGTTAGCATTGATCACCAACTACGGCATATATGAATTTTCTTCACCTTTATTCAAAGGTCACCTTAACCTATCTTTCCTTTTATTTCATTTCCTTTCCATTCCTTTCCTTTCCTTTAAGGATAAATGTAAATATAGAAATTTCCTGACAACAAAAATTAGCTTCCCAAATTGAGCAAAATATAGTCGATTATTTATTTTGATTTATAGATTCAGTTTTTCTTGCTGCTATCGAATATAGAATACTGTACTTCTTGACAGGTCATTTATCATTCGGTATGGTAGTTGAAGGTAGAGAAGGAAAACAGTGCGAGTTATAAAAATAAAAAAAAAACATAGGCACAAGAACACTTTAACCTTGCCTAATGTTTTAATAACCTCTCTTGGTTTTAGTGAATGGAAACTGGGGAGAGTGGAATGAATGGAGTACATGTAGTAAGACATGTGAACAAGGACAACAGTCAAGAAAACGTGAATGCAACTCACCAGCTCCGCAGTATGGAGGAAATAAATGCGAAGGGGACTCGAACGAAAACCAAGTTTGCAACGAAAATATACCTTGTCCAGGTGAGAGGAGATTTCTTGTTTAATTGGTAAGGATAAGGATTGAAATTGTTGCTTACTAGACACAAATATTTCAATGAAAATAATAGAAAAAAACGGCCATTTTTAAAAATTGTTTTATGTAGTTGACGGAAACTGGGGAGAGTGGGGTGAATGGAACACATGCAGTAAGACGTGCAATCAAGGAAAGCAGTCAAGAACACGTAAATGTAATTCACCTGCTCCACAGTATGGTGGAGAGAAATGCGATGGTTATTCCAGCCAAGTCCAATATTGTAACAAGGACGTCCCATGTCCAGGTGTGTTAAACACTGCTCCTACAGTTTATTAACCTTTTCGTTGGGCATATTGTTTTGATTCTTGGCCGCATTTCCAACACTTTGCAAAACACCAAAAAAAAAAGAAAAACTAAGAACATCGCAAAAGAGAACAAGTTATTAGCTATCGTTTGAATAGCATGCAACCTGCAGAAGTTTGTCAACAGATTTAAAAATGCATGAATTAAATGTTAGAACCATATATACTAAAAAGTTTGTCCCACAGGCAGGAGAGAACAAGTTATTAGCTATCGTTTGAATAGCATGCAAGCTGCCGAATTTTGTCAACAGATTTAAAAATGCATGAATTAAATGTTAGAACCATATATATTAAAAAGTTAGTCCCTCAGGCAGGAATATTGTTACACATATTATTAACTTGTACCTGAAAATAGTTAAACTCCGTCAAATAAAACTGACACTATTTACGAACGTAGATAAGGTAATGTTACTAAAAATGTGGTTGTTGTTCATCGTGGTGTGTAAGATAGGTAAACGCTTTTTTCGTTTGTCTCACGATGGAGTCACTTTAAGATGTTGATCGCGACGTTTCGACTGCTATTACTGCTAGTCTTCATCAGGCGATGAGGTCGATTGACGTGTCGCTTAACCAATCGACCTCATCGCCTGATGAAGACTAGCAGTAATAGCAGTCGAAACGTCGCGATCAACATCTTAAAGTGACTCCATCGTGAGGCAAACGAAAAAAGCGTTTACCTAAATAAGGTAAGTTAAGTGATTAATGGGATTGTTTTAAAAAATTTTCTTCTTTTGATTATATCGAAGAGCCCTTATGTATGTGACAGGAAATATCCACCCATTTAATTTCGCAAAGATCGAAGTGAGTAACAGGCAATGACATTTTTGCTTTAATAGAACAGTGAAATAATAGTGTAACATTTTACAGTTGATGGAAACTGGGGAGAATGGAGTGAATGGAGCACATGTACTAAGACGTGTAAACAGGGGAAACAGTCAAGAAAACGCGAATGCAATGCACCCGCTCCACGGTATGGCGGAAATAAATGTGATGGACAGCCCACTGAAACCAAAGACTGCAACGAGAAAGTTCCATGCCCAGGTAAGATTATACTCCAATCAAGATTCACACGATTTCAATTATGATACATGTATGCTTATAATTTTGTCATTTTTCAGTGTAATTACATGTCGGTACTCTAACAGCCACCATATACGTCACCAAAATAAACCGTATTTAAGTTACCTACTTGTATAAAAAGACTTGTTGAAAATTAATATTGGTTTGTTATTTAGTTGATGGAAACTGGGGAGAGTGGAGCAAATGGAGCACTTGCAGTAAAACTTGTAAGCAGGGTAAACAGTCAAGAAAGCGTGAATGCAATTCACCAGCTCCACAGTATGGTGGAAGGAAATGTGATGGAGAGCCTAATGAATCTCAAAATTGCAACGAAAACATACCATGTCCAGGTGAGCTAAAATCTTAACTGATTCTTTTTTGACGATTTCTAGCCTAGCCAACGTACGAACTTAACAGAAAAAGCTTGTTATGAACGAATTAAACAAAGAACTTGTTTTGGCTCGATTTGGCCTGTATGTAAAACTAGTTCAACGTATGAAGGATGGTTTATTGCGTTCACTTTTATCTGTTATTAAACTGCCCTCTGTAACTGTATTAAAGTGCTAATTTCTGCATACTTTTGAAATATACCTGTTACTCGATTGCGATTCTTAAGGATATGTATTTTGTTGTTCTAAATGGACAAAATTAACGACATTTTCAACCTCATATACAACTGAAAGTGTTGTGTGTAAAGCCAAAGTACGTGTACACTGAACAAGTTTTGAAATTGCTTTGTTTAGTGGATGGAAACTGGGGAGAGTGGAGCGAATGGAACACATGCAGTAAAACTTGTAAACAGGGAAAACAGTCAAGAACACGTGAATGCAACTCACCGGCTCCACAGTATGGTGGAAAGAAATGCGATGGCTATTCCAGTCAAATGCAGGATTGCAAGCAAGACGTACCGTGTCCAGGTGATCTAAGTGTAAATGTATATTGATTGATTGATTTGGAAAATTTGTTTTGATATTATATTTTGCTGTGGAGAAGTTAATATAACTCTAAGTTTTCACAAGCCATCCACTTCAGTTGAGAAAGTGGTGTCGTCTCATTCCTGTCCCCTGATGCTTTTTAAATTAGATCTAGATAAGGTGGTTTTTGAAAACGAAACCATGGGGAAGTATACAGCTATTTCAATTAACGTTGTCGGATGAAAAAGGCGAAAAGCGAGGACCGCAAGGTAGTGTGGGATTTTTATGCAATGGCTATTAACCCTAACTCATACTACCTTGCGATCTTGGCTTTAAGCTTTCATCCGACAACGTTAATTGAAATAGCTGTATAGAAGTAAGAATAGTGTTCCCTTGATGGAAACATTTGTTACAACTGCATCTAGCGTAGAATATGTAAACTTATGGAATAAATACTTCATTTTCCACGTAGTGGATGGGAACTGGGGAGAGTGGAGTGAATGGAGCAAATGTACTAAGACGTGTAAGGAGGGAAAACAATCAAGAAGTCGTAAATGCAATTCACCAGCTCCACAATATGGAGGGAAGAAATGCGAGGGAGAATCAGATGAACATCAAGTATGCAATGAGAAAGTTCCTTGTCCAGGTATTTGAGCTTTTTTGTCTCGGTACACACGAGTGCCCTCTAGCTCACTGCCCTGCGATCAAATTTAAGGATAAATACCACAATACCACTCTTCACTCATATGAATTACATGTATTTAGATGGATGAAGAAGAATTTTAAAGAAGAAAATAGTGACTAAGTGGCGAAGAAGTTGGTTTCGTGATCATGCGGAAGTACCAACTACCAACATGATCGTTAGTTTCTCCATCAAGCCGGATCAGAGTAAAACACAAGAATTTGCAAGTTTTCAAAGCTCGTACGAGTGATAACATTGCTTCGTTTAATAAAATATTGACTGTGCAGTGCTTTATGGTGATACTTGACTTTGCTTGCATTCCAAAAGCTTTTAACTAGAAGGACACTTAACTTTTCTCTTTAGTGAATGGAAACTGGGGAGAGTGGAGCGAATGGAGCACATGTAGTAAGTCGTGTAAACAAGGTAAACAGTCAAGAAAACGTGAATGCAACTCGCCAGCTCCGCAGTATGGAGGAAATAAATGTGATGGATATTCCAACCAAGATCAAGTTTGCAACGAAAATGTTTCGTGTCCAGGTAACCAATATAGAGGTTTTGCACGGCAGCCATGTTGCATGGCAGGAACAATAGATTCTTTTTCCCATGGGAAAGAATGTTCTTTCTAATGCAAAAAATTTTCATTGTTCCTGCCATGCAACATGGCTGCCGTGCAAAACCTCTATTAAGACATTTCTTTTTGCTACCTTTGTGTTGCGTCAAGTGGCGCACATACACTGTAAATCCCCGGCAATATGTTAATTTACTAAGAAGACTAAATAAGTACCTGTAAATATGTTAACAAATGCTAAGGGTTAACTTGAAGTGTACAGTAATCGTAGTTCTCTTGCTCCACGTTACACACATTATATTTAAGCAAATTTTTTCTTCGCTGCTCCATAGATGTATTTGTATTTATGTATCTCCTTGTCTATTCTCAGTTCTTCATAACCTAATAATGAATGGAAAATCATGCACTATGTTTTAATACAGTTGATGGAAACTGGGGAGATTGGAGTGAATGGAGCACTTGCAGTAAGACGTGTAAACAAGGTAAACAATCAAGAAAGCGTAAATGCAACTCACCAGCTCCACAGTATGGTGGAAAGAAATGCGTGGGAGACTCAACCGAAGATCAAGTTTGCAATGAAAACGTTCCTTGTCCAGGTAAGTTAAGCTTTTTATCGTTCGTTGACTTTTACTGCTTCACCCCATGAAATATGTCAAAACGATGCTCTTACCCTATTTTTACATAAACAGGATGTAGGCATTTTTTTCTCCTGTCATTGTTCCTTCAAGATATTTGGATATAGGTATCTCTTCAACAATTCTCTAGAAGATAAAGTTTATAAACTTACAATTAATGAAAAACCATGAGTTGGTTTCATCATTTTTCATTTAGTTGATGGAAACTGGGGAGAGTGGAGCAAATGGAACACTTGCAGTAAAACATGTAAGCAGGGAAAACAATCAAGAGAGCGTGAATGCAATTCACCAGCTCCACAGTATGGTGGAAAGAAATGCGAGGGAAACTCAACCGAAGATCAAGTTTGCAATGAAAACGTTCCCTGTCCAGGTAAGTTAGGCTTTTAATCTGTTCGTTTATATAAACAAATGCTACAGGATTTTCCATTTCCACTGTTTTACCCAATAAATATGTTAAAGCGATGCTCTTAACCTATGTTACACAAACTGGATGTGTGCATATTTTTCTCCCATCATTGTTCCATGAAGATATTGGCATTTTGGTCATCTCTTCACCGATTTTCTACAACAAAACCTTCCTGGACTTACAATGATTGCAAATTCATGAGTTGGTTTCATCATTTTTCATATAGTTGATGGAAACTGGGGAGAGTGGAGTAAATGGAGCACTTGTAGTAAAACTTGTAAGCAGGGTGAGCAATCAAGAAAACGTAAATGTAACTCACCAGCTCCACAGTATGGTGGAAAGAAATGCGAGGGAGACTCAACCGAAGAACAAGTTTGCAATGAAAAAATTCCTTGTCCAGGTAACTAAAATTAATATTTTTTTTTTCTGCCTTAGTGTTGTGTCCAGTGGCACACGTAACTCCCAATATATTACTTAACTAAGAAGAATATATACGAATTAGATACCTGTAATTTGTTAACAAATACTGTGTGTTAACTTGAAAATAACATGAATCCTATCAATGAAGTAGAAGTGAGACGTTTTTCTCTTACACGGTTACACACATTTTATTTAAGCAAATTTGTCTCCCTTCGTTGCTCCATGCAGTTATTTTTATTATCAATTATCAGTTTGTAATAAGTCAATAATGAATGGAAAACCATGCATTATTTTTCAAATAGTTGATGGAAACTGGGGAGATTGGAACGAATGGAGCACTTGCAGTAAGACGTGTAAACAAGGAAAACAATCAAGAAAGCGCGAATGCAACTCACCAGCTCCACAGTATGGTGGAAAGAAATGCGAGGGAAATTCAACCGAAATACAAGTTTGCAATGAAAACCTTCCCTGTCCAGGTAAGTTAAGCTATTTATCAGTTTGTTTATAAAACCATAAATGCTAAGAGATTTTTCATTTTCACTGCTTTACCCCAAGAAATATGTTAAAACGATGATCTTACCCTATGTAACACAAACTGGATGTATACACATTTTTCTGCAATCTTTGCTTCATGAAGATATTTGTATTTGGTTACAATGAATGGTAAACCAAGAGTTGGTTTAATTTATCATTTTTCATTTAGTTGATGGAAAATGGGGAGAGTGTTTATACTGATTTATCCCAAACAATCTTAACCCAATTCACACCAATGCTTAAACATGTTTAAATGCTGGTTTGTTTAAAACAGGTTTAGAAAAATACCTGCTAACTTCCCGTAATATTTGGAGTGAAATCTTTGCTAAAAGAAACTTTTTTGACTTTATTACCATTCCAGGTAGTTTGAGTCATATACCTTAAACGTTCAAGACAGAGGCTTAAACTTAGTTAAACTAAACAACATTTAAACATGTTTAACTGTTGGTGTGAATGGGGCATAAATTAACTATATTTATTGTTTGCAGTGAATGGAAACTGGGGAGAGTGGAGTGCATGGAGCAGTTGCACTAAAACATGTAAACAGGGAAAACAATCAAGAAAACGACAATGTAATGCACCTGCCCCACAGTATGGTGGAGAGCAATGCAAAGGAGATTCAAGCGAAGAACAAGTCTGCAATGAAAATGTCCATTGCCCAGGTACGTTGAGGATGCCGAATTGCTTAACCATTTTTTTTTTTATTTTGTTATTCCATAGAGTTATGGTGACAAAAGAAATGCTAAGATTAATGAAAAATGCCACGAAACACGAGCTTAAGTGAGAGGCCTTATGAGCCACCCAGGCATACAAAAGGCTGGGTTACAGGGAGTGTTCGAGCGTGCGAGCGATTGCATAGGTGACGGATGTTTTGGATCTATCTAAATCGTTTGCAAGTGCTAAAGCTTTATATCGTAAATGGCAATATGGAATTAGGAATTAGGAATTAGGGTACATTATTTTGCCTTTTTTCCTACAAGAAGAAATATAGATTTAGAGATGGGATTTCAAGCTCCAATAGGCGCACACTCTTTAAAAATGCCAGAGAGTACCCACGATTCATACAAAAATCGCTTAAATTTAATAGCCTATAGCCTATGATGTCTTCAAAATATATTTTCAGTGGATGGCAACTGGGGCGAGTGGGGAGACTGGGGTCAATGCAGCAAGACATGCGGAGGAGGGGAACATGCGAGGACCCGAAAGTGTGATAGCCCTACTCCTGCCTACGGAGGTAAACAATGCGAAGGACCATTCAGACAAAGGCGTCTTTGCAACAAGGAAGAGTGTCCAGGTAATGTTATCTGTGTGAGATCACATGGTTAATTTTTAAGTGGTTCCCTTGCACTACAGAACGAGTCGATTGTAATTCAGATTTACACAAAAATGACCAAAAGTATTTTAAAATATTTTCCGCTGCTGTTTTGGATGACGGTTTTGTAGAAGATGAGTGGTATTTACTGTTGGTGACAAATTAACCATCCGCTTGAAAGTTGTGAACTTTCCCTGGCGTGGACCTCTGAACAGCACAGAACAGAAAACGTACGGATAAAGTACCAGAAGATCATCAGAAAAGAAAAGAGTATGGATGACACAACAGGTTGCCAAATAATGGCTGGAAATGATGTAAATTATAAATACACAACACGAACAACGATAAAACTACAATTTTACAGAAGAGAAGTTTTTATTAGGCTAATAAAAATATATAAAATTCCTCGTTAAAAAAAATAGTATGGGGAAAGTGATATGATGTCCTACGTGATTTGTATAAAAACCAAAATCGTTTTTTCCCGTTTGATTTTATTAGTTGATGGTAATTGGGGAGAATGGAGTGCATGGAGTGCATGTAGTAAGACATGCAAACAAGGTCAACAATCTAGGACCCGTGAATGCAGCTCACCAGCTCCACAGTATGGTGGAAAATCATGTGAAGGAAACTCCAACGAAACAATCGCTTGCAACGAGAATGTTCCTTGTCCAGGTTAGAAAAATGCATCATACCTGTATATAACAAGTGAGTTGCGTTAATTTAAAATTCTTACAGGATATTTGCATGCCACAGTCTGACTATTAAAATCCCTTCCTTGTGTTGAGGTCTTTCATGTAAAAATTTGTATCTGCTACGAGGTAGTTGTTGAACACACGACAATTTAAAAACAAAAACATTAAGTTCATCTCGATTTGTACACTGTATAGATGAAGTTGGGCAAAGTTTTCCAGTGCTTTCTTTAAACCTAAAATGTCCTTGCAAAGGATAAGATACAAGTTTAACGACAAAAATTACTGTGTTTCTTTGTTTTCTCGTAGTTGATGGGATGTGGGGTTCGTGGACGGCTTGGAGCAGTTGCAGTAAAACTTGTGGATATGGTACACGGGAGAGGAAACGATTTTGCGACAATCCAGAACCGGCCTACAATGGCACATCATGTCTGGGTGTTGGATATCAAAAGCGGAGATGTCATACCTACTATCCTTGTCCAAGTACGTTATTTTAATACGTTAAATTTTAAATTCAAAAGAATTTTAGGGTGTTTATCCATCGATTGAAAATTACTTTCCCTGCATCCATATTTAACAACCAATATATTAAAAGAATGCTGATACTATGTGCAGAAATATTCGTCAGTTGTCATCTGCCCGTATAACAATTTAAACAATACTCAATGACAAGCTCTTCAATTAGTTCACCAGCCTAGATTCTAGATTCAAGCTCAGATCTTACGATAAAGTGTATAGAAACTTCTATATTCGCTTTGTTCTCTATTTGGCAATTGCAACTGCGACTAACATAATTTTAATAAATTTTAAAATCTTTCATTTTCCGTTATACTACCACGCAAAAGCAGAGCTCTATTTGCAATAATGACTAAATGATCTTCTTATTATAGTTAATGGCAACTGGACCAGTTGGGGATCCTGGTCTGCTTGCGCCAAGACCTGCGGGTCGAGTTACAAGAAACGCTCCCGCTCCTGCACGAACCCCCCTCCACAGTACGGCGGAAGTGGATGCCATGGAAGCAACGATCAACTTGAACGTTGCGTGCGCGAAGCTTGTAAGTATCTAAGGCGTAGTAAGGTTATATTTACCTATCTGGGTATCTTAGTCTATATTTAGAGGGGGTATAGCATTAAAAGGCCCTTGCCAAATGTCCTGCAGTACCCTCTATCAATGCAGGTCATATATTTGTGAAAACGTAACGATAACCTGCATGAGATACTTCCTTACAAACCAAGTCACACGACAGCCAATTAAAGGAAGTAAATATTGTGCACTGCACCGCACTGTAAACCAATAGATACAGGGATACATTTATGATGCCTACTAGTTTTATTAGGTGTATTATAATTGTCATTATAGTCGTTTTTTTAATTCTAATTATTCGTCTTAAAGACAATTTATTAAATTGAAATTTTAATTGCGAGAGCATGTATTATTAATTAATAAATGTCTTGTTGTACATTTTAAATTAAGATAGCTGTAAATTTAAAACGAGGTAAACTTTATTGTAACCTGAGCATTTAATTTTATACTAAAAATATGTAATTGAGCTAATTATACATTTTTCTGTTTGTGTTGAACTCTGAGGATGGGAACGTATTTGATTAATATGCAATTATGTTTTTAAGTGAAATTATTAGCATGACACATGCGACTTCAACCATCAGGAATCTCAGTGTAGCATTGTTTATAGGATTCATAGCAAATAATTAATGAAATGTTTGTTCAACAAGGGTTTTAGGCGTTCTTAGGTTTAAATGGTATTTTTTTTCCCTAAAATGCTCATTTGTATCACTGAGATGTTTTCTCGTTGAATTATGTATTTTCCGCTATTCCCCCAGTATTCTTCTTATTTATTTTACCACCAGTAAAATCGTCTGTTCACTACCATGTACTAAATTTGTCTGTCGTTATTCTTAGGCCCAGTACCTGCCTACTGATACTTTTAAAGACTTGTCACGTAAGTAATCCGATGTTGTTTCAATCACTTGCTAGTCGTGTTTTCTTTTTGAAAGAGGATTGCAGTAAACTCTCTCGAACGCGGATACCTTCGTTGACCAGTTCTAGCTCTCTGCCTTTTAGGGAGTTGGTGCAATCTGACAATGGAAATCTGTGAGCTGCAGAACTTGAAAAGAAACGTTCGCATAATAAGAAAGCCCAGAACAGGCTAACAGTTTGTAGATAACAATATGAAGCTAGCACATCCTATAAAATCCCCTGGCGATGTAAATGTACAGTAACGTATTTTTCTTCGCGCACTTGATGGGCATTTTCTTCGGATCTTTGTGTTGGTTTGCAATCAAATAACTTGAGGCTGTGGCAGGTAAATATACCCAATTTCAGCCTTGAATTAAGGGTAAAATGTGTCCACTGTAAAGTTTTGGATAGATGTCCGCTGAACGAAAGTTTAGCTACAGCGGGGTTCGCTTTGAGAGAGCTTACATTATACATACCATACATGTCTAATTTACTTGTTACCCAAATATAAATGAATATAACTGTACAATTATTGGGCCATTTTCGAGTTGGTGAATGCCTCGTTATCAAAGCGAGGCTTGATGTACAACCATTCATGTGAAAATAAGTTTTATTTGAATGTAAATGAAAACTCATTTTCATAAAAGAGCTATGCACCAAGCCTTGCTTTCATAATGATGTTTTTTTGTTTTGTTACGACATATTGCTTTCCGTTTCACTGCTTTCTATTTTGTTTTTTAGGTCCGGTCCTAAAATGAACATAACGAAACCTGGAAACTCTGTAGTTTTAGCTGTAGATGGAAATTGTATTGAATATGTGTGCTGTAATTGTCGTACTTTTTAGAATGAGATGGGATTAAAAAGTTTAAAAAAATACGTGTGTTTTTTTTTCTTGGTCACTGCTTATTATTACTTAAATAGTTTTCATGAATAAAATTGGTAAAGACTCTTTAGTAATTCGTACAAACTGTTAACATATATTATAATAATAACATATTATTAAGCTTCTTTAATTTTCCAAATTGTTGTTGTTGTTGCTCTTTTTTATAGTATTCTCTTTTTTATTAATCTCCCACATAAAAAAATATACAATCATTTTAGGACAACAAAATGTTTCGAGCTGACTAGCTTTCGATTACATTGCGGAATCTTTTTCACGCAATAATGATGTTTAGTTGTCACGCAACTTAAGTTGGTCTAAGTCACGTGATAAAATTACCATTAGATGGCGGGTAACTTATTTTTACACCTTTTTTAGACGGTTTTCTGAGATTTTGGAGAAGCAGAACCAATGACATCAACCCATCTTAAGGAACGCAAGAGAAAAAAGTTGCATTATCATTGCCAAGTTTCATTTTCGTAGTTTTAATGCTCTTGAGCCCTTCAGGCTCAGGATCTCCAGGCTAAATTTAAGGTCTTTTAACCCTATTCAGACTGGGGGGGGGGGGGGCTTTTCGAACCCCCCCTCCAGTAAAATTGTGATAACTCTTACACCGAGATAGCTATGAGGCTGAAATTTTCTGACTTTTCCTAAAATTTATATAGGGACATTTTGGTATCCACAACATGTCAGTGTGATTAACCATGTTGCCATGGCAACCGATTATTGACACATAGGTTTTCAAAATATTAAAATATGGTGATTTTTTTTTTATTTTAAGATCTTCTTCTTTGACTTATAGTGCATTTTCTTGTTAGAATATTTTTTCTTGGGACTAGTTCTTGAAAGACATCAAAAAATTTTAACATCAAATATTTGGGGGGAAGGGTAGTATTGTACTATTTACTAAATAACGCTTCTAAGTTCATTGTTTGGATAATAGACATTAGTTTGATACGTGTTTTATACATTCTGATCCTTTTCTCTTTTAGATATTTTTAAAATTTTAATTTAAACCAAAAAAAAAAAAAGAAAATTTAAGATGGCGAATCCAAGATGGCGGACAATAATTTTAAAAGTTATAGTTTTATCGCTTTTTATTGCTTTTTCTCGCCTTACAAGTGTGTCCTTGTGTGTATTTATTATGTTTTAATATTAAAGAGATGATTTTACAGTTATATTTAATATTATAAGTATCTGGATGGTAAAATATCAAAGAAACGTCGGAAAAACAAAAAAATGACGTCATTGTGACGTCATAATTGGGTGTGGCAGGTCAAAACTGGGTGTGAGATTTCCTTGTATGGAGGTTAATATTGTGTTAAAATGTCATGGTCCTAGCCTTACTGGTTCCAGAGATATAGAGTGGGAGGGGGGGGGGTCCAAGGAGCCCCCCCACCCCCCCCCCCCCCGCCTAGTCACAGCTTGCCTAAAAAGCCCAGTCTGAATAGGGTTAAAGTTCCTATTCGTAGAATTATCAAAAAATGGGAATTAATTACCCAAATTACTCCTCCCGTCTCTACCTTACTTAATATTTACTTACATAGCGTTATTAGACATTAAACAGCTGGTCTAAATTGGTTTATTGAAGGGCAGTTATTTGAATCTTAAAATTGTGTTTCTGGTCGCTTTCTAGAGAAATCGCAGCAAAAATGGCCGAAACGTCACCTCCACGTGTAATCTAAAATGCCTCCCAATTTTGGGATGTGTCTTCTTGTTGGTCTTGCGCCCGTTTTCTTTTCTGTCCTTTTTCTTGTTGTTATGGTTGGACGTGACATATTGTTGGCTAGATGTTATGGGTGTAACTTTAACCCAATTAAACCGACCGTTCATATTTGAGAAATATTTGTAGGATTTTATTTTCTGTACCATGTTATTATCAAAAACCTATGTTATTATTAAAAGTGATGACATCACGAGAATTGGTACAACGACCATGTCCCTTCAAAGGGTACTATATTTCTTCACCGCGGACAAATGTCTGCGCATGCGTCAAACTATAGCCATGTGAAACCGGCATTCGGGTTTTCGCGCACGCAAACAATAAACAAATGTACACGGCGCCGACCAGTCTCAACATTATTTACTTTAAAACATCTTGAAACGTTTTACTAAATAGTACAATGATTAAGTAAACTTACAGAATCAGGAAAACGTTATGAGCTTTGAGGACTCAAAGTAAAAACGATGTATTTAACAGACTTTATCTTGACACCGAGTTGTTGCAATAGTTTTAATTAAGCGGGAAATTCTTGTGGTCAACCGAATGTGAATGAAGACATCGCGCATGCTCACAGTTTGATGGCGGTTAAAAAAATAAAAGTAAAACCTCGCTGTATCTTCTTTGCAATCCTTTAACCAGTAGTTGCAATGGATTATTTATGACACTGCACTTTTTTTCTTAAGATATAGCATCCTCTAGGTGTACGAGTTGTTCCCTTGTGACTTTGAACGGTGTGTGGTCTGTGACCACCCACTGTCTTTCAAAAACCTGCGTAAGTTTTTTCCGAGGCACAATGAAGTATGGAAATAGAAATGGGATGCTACACTTGGAGTCGTCCTTAATCGTGCATTAAGGGTCATTTATTGACTTTTGTTTTCCCAGAAAACTGCATTCAGGTGTTCCATTTAATTTTCTCTGTCCTGGTCTCCATGGAGAATTGTTTAAGCCCAAAGATGTAGGGTCTTTACAACTAAGACAGGCAATCGAGATACATATAAGGCTAGATAGCTAGGCCCTCGCCATAAACAGAAACGAAGGATACTCCCTGCAAATCTGTTGCGACTTCTCTGGTGGGGTTCTGTGAATTATCATTGACAAATTGTGTCCAATCCGCACCGATGATTTTCAATATTGCGAAAGCGACGAGTTTTAAGGTTACAGAGTACCTTCAGATCGAAAATTTATGGATTTTTTTTTTTTTTTGGCGTTAAAATAAAGTTTACAGAGTGAACTTTCATCCAAAAAAAATATTATCGAAAAATAGTAAAATTGACGGAGAAATGACGGTATAACTTTTGTGGGCGGAGTTTGTTTATGAAGCGATATGTTTTTTTTTTTAAGCGCTGTTTTCTCAAAGTTAATTTTTCGCTTGTTGGGGACACTTTAAAGAGCTACAACTCATAGGGAATTTATTCGATTTTCCTTAAATTTGGACAGAAGCTAGGCTAATATATAATCAACAAAAACCTGTCGGCGAATTTCTTATTTCCGGAAACTTTTTCGTCAAGAGCCTGATTTCCGTGCGATCATTCCAATTTTTTTCTCCTTTTTTCGAAAATATTCTGTAACTTTTCACTCCAATTGAATATGGGAAATCGCCGACACCTTTTTTTGGCGCTTCGTGTCCGGAAACCCGAGAACAAATCAAGTTAGCAAAATACAATAATCGCTTTGAGTTATAGCGTTTTAAAGCTGATTCGGACGTTCGAATTTAGAACAAAAAAAAAAAAAATTCTACAATTAATTTTATTACCAAATGGTTTCCATATTTAGATAGCCAGCTCTATAAGCTTTAATTTGATATCTGGGTTTAGGTATATTAAGTGTAATCTTAAGACGCTAAAGCTGTTATACTGGAGACACCCCCGAAGGTACACTGTAACCTTAAGTCCATTGCTGTCGTTATTTCACCCCTGACTTAACTAATAGAAGATCAAGTAAAATTCCTAAAATCAATAGGCATTGTTGCCAAGTTTATTGGCGAAGATCAAAAGGACGAGGAGGCGAAAAATCCGTTGAAAAGGGCAACTGCGAGATCGTCTTTGGATCACCGGAGTCATTTTTGTGTTCTGATCGATGGAGGAAGAAGAGATTGAGCCTCTTTGCTGTGGATGAAGCTCACTATAGTTTACATTTAAGGTACGTTCCGTTGGGAAATCCGGATTTTGAAATCTGGACTTCAAAATTTAGATCCGGGTTTCGGATTTCCCATTGTTTATGGGAATCCATCGCGGAGAAGGATTTCAATGCGGTGAAATCCGTTTTCGGATTTAGCGCTTTATTGGGAAATCCGAAATCCGAAATCCGGATTTCAAATTCCGAAAACGGATTTCCCAATTGAATGAACCCGTATATACATCAGGCTGTATATACATATAGACCAGGAGACATATTGATCTGGCGCGACATCAAATGAGCTTGACATATCCGGTGACCAGAAGCGATGCTTAAGTTTAATTTTGAATTTACGTCACAGACACGATTAGTGGCCCACGCGTCCAGCCATTCTACTCGGGGAGGCTCAGAGACCGGACACGAGAAAGCAGCGAAAATCGAGCCTATGGTGATATGCATTTTTTTTCTAATTAAAACGTCGTGCAATATATCACCATAGTACATTTTTTTAAGTGCACCCCCTTTCCTCTTATCTTTTGGTAGCCCTCCCTTTGAGACCAATGTTTTTCTGGTGGACGCCTAAATTGCAACAGCCCCCACCACCTCATAAAAAATGAACGGTCCCTTAGACCATATTGGATATTAATGTGAAATTATCGGGATCAGGAAGCAATATATTTACTTTAACATGAAGCAATATATTACTCCTTTTATTTTGGCAGTAACAGATTTGTCTACGGAGTCTGTTTAAAAATCATGTGTCACCTTGAAAGATAAAGTGAAGGGCAACACGATTGAGCGAATAACAATGGAATATTTTATTTTTTAAACTGGCTATTTATCTGTCGTCCCAAAATTTATGTAGCATGATTTTTTTCATCATCAATGCATAATACGTTCTGTCACCCTATATTTAATTCTGAAAACCTTTTTGTTAAAAAAACCTAAACAATATTGTTAATTTTATTCTACTTACGTAAATGGAGTTTTAGTGTTAAAACGGGCATTACGTTGCAATATTATTATAAAACAGTTGATAAATATATCCATAAGGGCCTTGTTTAATAAAAATATTATTTCACTATTGTTTAAACTTTCTCCGACGAACAATGTCCAAAATTAAATAGTTATATCATTGTGTTTGTGGTAATATTTAACCATCTTCCGATCCAATGTTTTTCAAATCGAACGCACTGTGTGATTATTTCATTTGTTCAAATTTATATTCACCTGGTTGTGAAACGTTGTAATAGAAAAAGAAAACAAAATAACAGTCACAGAGGATGCAAGAACAGAAATTGTTAAGAACTAAAAATAACCTATTCATTCCTGAGATAAAAAAAATAATTTGTAGAAATTTGTTTGTAAGAAATATATGTTGATAGGTCATGTATGCAAAATAATACCTCTGCATGCGAATATGATTAAGTTGATTTTTTTTTATATTTGGTATTTGTTATTTACTTTGAATATGTTTTTGCAATTAGCGCCTGTTCGCACTACAGTCAAAAACAAAAATGAGCCAGCGCAAAATGACATAAAAAGAAAACCATTCCACACTGAAAAGCGTGTCCCACCGAAGCGGGTTATTTTGTTTTACTCGATTTTTGCACGGCTAATTTTTGTTTTTGACTGTAGTGCGACCAGGCCCTTGGGTATACACATGATTGAAGAAACGTTGTCTGGGAAAGATGCTATGAAGAAACTATGGCCGATAAGACCGAATGATTTTCTGGGAGACGGAAAATAATATTAATGTGATCTCAGATAACGATTCCACATTATTATGACAATGTATGCTCCAAATCACCCTGTGAAAAAAACTTTTAGGAAAGAATTGATCTTAATCATAAAATATAAGGAATGATAGCGATTCTTGTTTTTAACTTGTTTGCTTCGTTCCCAGTATTCCATTGTATTCTATCGTTGATTGTTTATGCTTTTTTCCTGACGTTTCTTCAATTAGGTGTATATCAACATCAGGAATATTGCGAATTGCATTGGATGATGGTCATGGATAACTGATTCAAATCCTGTTTGAGCCATTTTTCACGTTTCTTTCGGAACTGCTGCAGTTAATACAATCACTGTGAAGATAAAAAATTCAAGCCTTTTTATGCAATGAGCAGTTCTAAAGAGGCTACATGATCCTGAACGTACGTTTGTAGTTTGTTTACACTTGTCAAATTTTTGATCGTGCACTTGACTGGATCCTTGTTTTCAAACTTCGATCCTGGGAAAATCGTTAATCTTTGTTCTGCAACCTCTGTTATCAAAACGAACGAGATATAACGATTTTTTAATCGTGTTTTAATACATTAAATGTATCGTTTAGCGTGTATGTAAAAGATGAGTTATATCTTTTGAGATTTAGGAGGAACGGATGTACAACATGTACGTACAGCCGAAAGAAAACCTTGACAAGATGCATGGCTGGCTTATGTCTTGAAACGAAACTGTTCGTTTTTTGAGTGTACGCTGGATGCGGCGTTTTTGAAGCTATTTGATCAAAGATCAAAGAAAATAGGATATTCTTTTTTCGTCAAAGTCCGTCAAAGCACAAACGAACACTTTGGTCAAAGTGCACTTTGATCAAATAAACTTTCAGTGTAAACCGCCCCTACTATTAAATGGTATGTATTTTTTTACAGGGAAACTGAACGATGTACTGATATACTGAATTATTATACATTGTGTGTATAATGTTTAAAACTTATAAATAATAAAGTTATACTCAGCATAAATTACTATTAAGACTACGTGGCCAAAATTTCTACCTGCAATATAAAACGAGAATAAATGTGGTCTTGATATTGTTTCGGTAGAAAGTAATATTATACTATCTATTTATTTAATATTTAATGCAGAAACTCGTATTAACAATGATTTAGAAATACATAGACAAGTAAAAACAAGCGATATAATATCCCAACGTTTCAGCGACCTCATGACGCCATTATCAAGGGTACAAATGAGAATAAAATTAACAAATGCGAATTCAAGAGTAATAACTAATTTACATAGCGGAAGTGGCTACACAAATATTTTAGCACGGATAGAATCCATTTGCACATTCAAACTCGGTGTTAATTGTTTGATGTAAAGCATCTCGTTGACAAGACAATCAAATTTGTTCATGCATTTCTTGAGAACTTTGAAACAGCTAAGGAGGTCCTCAGGGACAGCACTCGCGTGGTCGTTGTCTCAGTGCTTGCGTACTGAAGATGACGTGCTTTTATGGCCATCCACGCGGACCACGCGGGCATATAAATGCCCGCGCGTGTAGCCAACATAGCTCCCTGTATCACACAGGTTACATTTAAACTGGTACACTACGCACTGTTGATTAACCAACTGCAGTTTAGTCTCACAATCTTTAAGGTCTTGGCCAGTTTTCCGACTGACAAATACGGGTTGGATTGTGGTCTGGAGTTTAATGCTAAGGTGTCTTAACAATGTTAACGGAGTCTTGGTCCATAAAGGGTAAGACTTTGTTATCATCCGTTAAGGACAAAGAGAGCACGATCATAATAAACAAATATAATAGTTTTGAGTTATTTGTTTTGAAGGCATATTTGAGCCATATTATCTGACAGCATTTGCTAACAAGAACTCTAACAGAAGTAATATTTTAGTGCTTCTAAATTCCAGATTTCTTTTGTTTATTCCCATCCGGAAATGAGGCCAATCTAACGCATTCTTAAAACAATCGTTTGGTGTAACTTGTCTATGTAAAATAATGAAAAATGTTGACGTATCGTTGGTTTATCTACTATGTGAAACTACTTCTTTCCATCTCAAAGCCATTTTTCTATTGTGGTAACTACAGTAACTCGTATTCTTAAAATGTTAAAGGCCTGTGCAAACGAACGCAAAATGCTGTGATCGTTTGTACACCATGTTGGGTAACGTTGCATGATGTTGGCACATGTTGCGTGAAGTTTGAAATCGGTTAAACTTTTCGCCTAACATCTGCCAACATTTCTTTCGTTTGCACGATTTGCACAGTTTCACGCAACATTGCCCAACATGTTGCGATCGTTTGAACACTCTCGGCCAACATGTTGGGTGATGTTGTGCCAACATGTTGCGTTCGTTTGTACAGGCCTTAAGAGAATAACGTACAATTTTCCCAGGCATTTGCGGGATATTGCTTGCCATAACCTATTTATTTTACAGGCTTCTTCATAATAAGCAAACATATGATATGCGCTCTCCAAAAAACATGGACTTCCGTGTTTGATTGATCCTTTTTTTTTTTTTCGAGCTATGACTGGGCTTGAAGAGACGCATGTGGGATACAGAGAGAGCTTGAAAAGCAGCAACATACATATAATCTACTCTCTTTTTGACAAATATACTGAATGTTTCTGATAAAACTTTGGGGTAAAAACTTACAGGGTCTCTGAGGGACACTAAGCTGTCTATCACCCTTTTAATATAACATCCTTTAACTCGTATAACTCATATACATCACACAAACTGTTTTCCTCAGTCAACTTCATTTGGTTAAATATCGCTTAATATTTGGAATGCAAAAGGAGTTGCGGCACGAAGTCACCATTTCTATTATCTTTGAATCAACAGAACCCTAGTAATAATGTCTTTTGGAGGAGAAACTGTAGTTAAAGTTTGCTATTAAGTGAAAAAAAATATATATATTCTTTCATTTTGGTCATTAATGAAAGGGTTTTGGCGTCAAAACATGTGCCTGCCGGATATAATGAATATACATGTTTTAGAAATGTGACAAAGACATAGCCATACGCATTGCTTTAGTGCACTGACTATAGCCATGCTTGCTGTTGAATTACTAAATGAATGAACCAATTAACAAAACAGTAATTCTGATATTATGTGTAGTCTCATGCTTCGCGATTCCTTTTGTAATTGTCCTGGTAATTCATTGTTATAACGGACGCAAATGCAAAAAGTAATTAATTTACAACTGAATTAGCAGAAGGAACAAAAGTAATATTGATAATGATAATATCTATTTAAAACGTTATTGCTGTCCCATGTTTTTTAGATGCTAACTTATATTTTGACATTATGATTAGTTATTTATTTACGATCTCGCTAGACAACTTGTCGATACGGTGAACAGCGATCCAATTTTATGTACGGAAAAGGTTTCCATACATCTTTCTTTTGCGCATTGTCATGATTTCCGGTTTCCGCTTTCTTAGAGTTCACCTATAATTTTAGCTTGGCTATGGTAAGAATAGATCGTTTTAAAGACCTGAATGTTGAATTATTTAAAGGTACATCTAATGACAAAAAACGGAACGATACAATTGAATCTGTCATTCGACATTTCATCTTGCATTGACGTATTTCAGGATGAATTAGTATCAATTGACTCTTCATTGCGACCCAAGATATTAGAATGGACTCACAAAACGCATAAAAGCAGCGAAAATATTTATTTAACGAATAGTCGCTGTGTAGAGAGCTGCGTCAACCATGTTATTGAAGATTTGGTTTAGCTTCGGCTTTTTTCTTGTAAGTTGCGTCGAATATTCTTCTCAAGTCGAATTTTCTTTCGAGGAAAAATTGGAAAATTATCAAGGTAATCTTCGTAGTTAATGATTTTGTGAATTGTTTCGATTTTCCCTCCTCGGACTTATGGTCCATTTCTTTTTATTCTGAACAAATTCTTACATTAGTTTACTAGAAAATGTTTTTATTAAGTGTTTTAAAGTAAAACCATTTTCATTCTGAAAATTTTACACGTTATATATTTTATGGCTTTGGGCTGCTGCAGGCTTTTATGGTATGAGCATGATGCTATTTTTACAGTGGATGATTATATATCATGTTGTCGATGTATTTTACAGTACACAGTGATTTCAGTATAGGTATATTTATTTATTACAGCCTTAGCGCTTGTATTAAAGGGTAGTTTTTCACATAGGGTTAGGGGCATTGCTCACCACTGCTAAATATCCCGATTGTTTTTTTTTTTTTTTTAAGAATGAGCACTAAAGCAATAAAAACACAAAATTATAAACTATTTAATATTTCAGCGTGAATCTATGAACACACGAAGTCTTCAACTTCCTTCTTCTTGCACCATGAACGGCCATGAAGTCATAAAGCCATGAAACCATCTATTGTTTAATTAATTTAAAAAAATTCATGTTTTCACTTTAAAGGCTAATGCAACATTTAGTACATGTAACCTACTAATTTGGGCTTTGTTGTTTCCACCGCGAAGCCAGGAAGCCAGTATTTTGGTATAAATGCTATCATGTAGTATTGTTGTGTTTTAGACGACCTAGACATAGAAGACTTCAGTGATCCAAGCGTACCAGGACCAGGTGAGGTTATACTATACTCGTAAAGGAACAGCGTCCCGGCTGATATGCCATGTTTTCATGAGTATGGTCAGAAGCTTGCTTTATTTCTTTAAACAGGTATAAATAAATAACTGGCAATTTTGATTTCTTACCGCATGTCAATAAATCAAATTTAATAAACTGTAATCCACTACTATCCTTGTAATCCTGTATTTTATCTCCAAACTACTGTTTTGTTTTGTACTATAAAATCTTTAATATCGAATTTAGTTGTATATTTGGTGGCATTTGGAAATTAATATAGCGAAATTTTGTTAATTCCGGCGGGACACTGCCCCTTTCTTGAAAGAGAAACTATCGTGGGAAAAAAAAACATGTTATATTTAAGAGATACTTTACAATATAGTTCGTTGTGTATATTTTATACATTTTGTGCATTTTTTATCACAATGTGTTGAGAGAAATTGAGAGAAAGGGCAAAAATGGAACGTTCGAGGGCCAGCTTACATGTACAAACCTCAACCTTTATTATTATGCAACGACAACAACTATGCAATTCCAGAAACGCAAATTGCTATCAAGGGCACATGACATATAGGGATGCTGGGTGTTTGGAAACGGAAACAAAGTTGTCAAGTTAAAAGCTTTAGAAAAAAAGTCGCAAAAAGTGGTTAAGAAACGGTCGAATTAACAATTCTAAATTAGTTAAGAACGAATGCTCCAAAAATGGTTACAAGCCCTTATATTTATATTATATTTTATAGTATACGCATAACGACAAATTGAACATTGGTAAATATACTTGCACTGCAAAACAAAGCGAATTAAATAAGTTCCTACATTGTGTTTTTTCCTAGTGGACGGGAATTGGGGTGAATGGAGTCCATGGAGTGAGTGTTCTAAGACATGTGGAGGGGGAGAGCATTTAAGAAATCGTACATGCAACAATCCTGCACCAGCAAACGGAGGGAAAGATTGCGAAGGAGCATTCAGACAAAGAGATAGACTCTGTAACAACCAAAACTGCCCAGGTAATTCTTTTTAGTTCAAATTACCGTATTTTAAAATAGAAACGGCAAGTCTTCGACTGTGTCCATTTTGGGATATATTATAGAAGTGAATGAAACGGATATATTCTGTTGTATTTCCATGTTATCGTCCAGCCACATGCAGTACACGACCAGACAGCCCTCACATCTAAAATTTATGGAATAAATCATGGCTAAAAGTTGGCGACGGTTGCTTTAGCTTCATACCATTTTGGCCATTTTCAACAATTTATACGCGATTCGTTACTGGGAAGTTTTGGCGTTTTGTTATTGTAAAAAACAAATTGACGTCAGTTTTTTATGCGTCTGTCCTGTTATTGATGATAAAATTCGTCATAACATTGTCAATGTTTGCTGTGGATCCACTCGCACTTTGACAATGTTATGACGAATTTTATCATCAATAAGAGGACAGACGCATAAAAAAACTGACGTCAATTTGTTAAATTGCTCCAAAGGGAGCAAGATATATAGGGATGCTGGGTGTTTGGAAAAGGAAAAAAAGTTATCAATCAAGTTAAAAGCTTTGGAAAAAAATGGTAAAAGGTGGTTAAGAAATGGTTGAATTAACAATTCTAAACTAGTTAAGAACGAATGTTCCAACAATGGTTGCAAGCCCTTATATTTATATTATATTTCATAGTACAGTAGGCACAACGACAAGAATTGGACATTCGTTACAAATATAATTCGATTGCAAATCATAGCGAATTAAATAAGCTCTTGCATTGTGTTTTTTTCCTAGTGGACGGGAATTGGGGTGAATGGAGTCCATGGAGTGAGTGTACTAAGACATGTGGAGGGGGAGAGCATTTAAGAAATCGTACATGCAACAATCCTGCACCAGCAAACGGAGGGAAAGATTGCGAAGGAGCATTCAGACAAAGAGATAGACTCTGTAACAACCAAAACTGCCCAGGTAATTAATACATTTTATTGCAAAATTATTTTAAAATAGAAACAATAACTATTTTTCTTAAGACACTGTGTTATGCCATTTTAAAATATATTGTAGAAGTGAATAAAACGGATATTTTCTGTCGTATTCCCATGCTATCGTCCAGCCACATGCAGTACACGGCCAGACAGCCCCCACATCTAAAATTTATGGAATAAATCATGGCTAAAAGTTGGCGACGGTTGCTTTAGCTTCATACCATTTTGGCTATTTTCAACAATTTATACGCGGTCGGTTACTGCGAGGTCTGGAAGCAAATTATTGAGTTCGGTGTTTTATCGAAGTCAAGTTTCCGATCTCGCACCGAGGGTAATGAAAATAACAAGGTATTAGACTCTTGACTGGATTTTGAGGAATGTCTGACGCCTGCTAGGGGGTCACTGGAGTGGATTAAAAAGAAACCTGAAAGTAACAACGTAGGTCAATAAATTACGATAATTTATGCTCTTCTTTCGCAGTTGATGGAAACTGGGGTTCTTGGTCTCCTTGGAGCGCTTGCAGTAAAACTTGTGAAAATGGTACACGGGAGAGGAGACGACTTTGTGATAATCCAAAACAAGCCCATAATGGCTCACATTGCCTGGGTATTGGACACCAGAAACAAAACTGCAGTGCTCTCTCTCATTGTCCAGGTAAACTTTACACTCTTTCTTTGCATGCAATGTTGAATGTGCTTTGCTTTAAAAGTTGGAAAATAGTTTAGTTTTGATTAGAACAAACAATGTTCCTGTGCAGATCTTTATGTTTCTTTAATTAAAAGAGGGTCAATTAATTCGCTTATATTTCCTTTCGCAGTTGATGGAATGTGGAGTTCATGGTCTTCCTGGAGCTTTTGTAGTAAAACGTGTGGAAATGGTACACGGGAGAGGAGACGACTTTGCAATAATCCAAAACAAGCCCACAATGGCTCATATTGCCTGGGTATTGGACAACAGAAACAAAACTGCAGTGCGCTCTCTCCTTGTCCAGGTAGTTAGCTTTACACTCTTTCTTCGCATGCAAGTTTTGCATGGGTCAGTTGCTTCAAAAGCTGGAAAAAATTTTGGTTTTGATTAGAACTAACAATGCTCCTGAGCAGATCATTATGTTGCTTTGATTAAATAAAAGTGTCAATTAATTCGCTGATACTGTTGTTTTGTAGTTGATGGAATGTGGGGATCGTGGTCTTCTTGGAGCGCTTGTAGTAAAACATGTGGAAATGGTACACGGGAGAGGAGACGACTTTGCAATAATCCAAAACAAGCCCACAATGGCTCATATTGCCTGGGTATTGGACAACAGAAACAAAACTGCAGTGCGCTCTCTCCTTGTCCAGGTAGTTAGCTTTACACTCTTTCTTCGCATGCAAATTTGGCATGGGTCAGTTGCTTCAATAGCTGGAAAACATTTTGGTTTTGGTTAGAACTAACAATGCTCCTGAGCAGATCTTTATGTTCCTTTGATTCAAAAAGGGTCAATTAATTCGCTTATACTGTTGTTTTGCAGTTGATGGAATGTGGGGATCGTGGTCTTCTTGGAGAGCTTGTAGTCAAACGTGTGGAAATGGTACACGGGAGAGGAGACGACTTTGCGATAATCCAAAACAAGCCTACAATGGCTCATATTGCCTGGGTATTGGACACCAGAAACAAAACTGTATTGCACTCTCTCCTTGTCCAGGTACTGTTAGCTTTACACTCTTTCTTCACATGCAAGTTTGGCATGGGTCAGTTGCTTCAAAAGCTGGAAAACATTTTGGTTTTGATCAGAACTAACAATGCCACTGAGCAGATCATTATGTTGCTTTAATTAAAAAAAAATCAATTAATTCGCTCATACTGTTGTTTTGCAGTTGATGGAATGTGGGGATCGTGGTCTTCTTGGAGCGCTTGTAGTAAAACGTGTGGAAATGGTTCACGTGAGAGGAGAAGACTTTGCAATAATCCAAAACAAGCTCACAATGGCTCATATTGCCTGGGTATTGGACACCAGAAACAAAACTGCAGTGCGCTCCCTCCTTGTCCAGGTAGTTGGCTTTACACTCTTTCTTCGCCTAAAGTTTGGCATGGGTCAGTTGCTTCAAAATATGGAAAACATTTTGGATTTGATTAGAACTAACAATGCTCCTGAGCAGATCTTTATGTTGCTTTGATTATAAAAATGGTAAATTAATTCGCTTCTATTGTTGTTTCGCAGTTGACGGAATGTGGGGATTGTGGTCTTCTTGGAGCGCTTGTAGTAAAACGTGTGGAAATGGTACACGGGAGAGGAGACGGCTTTGCGATAATCCAAAACAAGCCTACAATGGCTCATATTGCCTGGGTATTGGACACCAGAAACAAAACTGCAGTGCGCTCTCTCCTTGTCCAGGTAGTTAGCTTTGCACTCTTTCTTCGCATGCAAGGTTTGGCATGGGTCAGTTGCTTCAAAAGCTGGAAAACATTTTGGTTTTGATTAGAACTAACAATGCTCCTGAGCAGATCATTAAGTTGCTTTGATTAAAAAAAAAAATCAATTAATTCGCTCATACTGTTGTTTTGCAGTTGATGGAATGTGGGGACCGTGGTCTTCTTGGAGCGCTTGTAGCAAAACGTGTGGAAATGGTACACGGGAGAGGAGACGACTTTGCAATAATCCAAAACAAGCCTACAATGGCTCATATTGCCTGGGTATTGGACACCAGAAACAAAACTGCAGTGCGCTCTCTCCTTGTCCAGGTACTGTTAGCTTTACACTCTTTCTTCACATGCAAGTTTGGCATGGGTCAGTTGCTTCAAAAGCTGGAAAACATTTTGGTTTTGATCAGAACTAACAATGCCACTGAGCAGATCATTATGTTGCTTTAATTAAAAAAAAAATCAATTAATTCGCTCATACTGTTGTTTTGCAGTTGACGGAATGTGGGGATCATGGTCTACTTGGAGCGATTGTAGTAAAACGTGTGGTAATGGTGCGCGGGATAGGAAACGATTTTGCAATAATCCAAGACCAGCCTTTAATGGCACCTACTGTCTGGGTATTGGATATCAGAGGCAGAACTGCAGTGCTCTCTCTCCTTGTCCAAGTAAGCGACCGGGCTTTACACTCTTTCTTCGCTAAGTGAAGTTGCGCTTTGCTTTAAATGTTGTAACCTACCGGTATTTCGGTTTTGGTTTTATCTGACAATGCCCCTGAGCAGATTTTTAGTATGTTGCTATAATAAAAATATTCATTGATATTGTCCTTTCGCAGTTGATGGAATGTGGGGTTCTTGGTCTTCTTGGAGCGCTTGCAGTAAAACGTGTGGCGGTGGTGTAAGGGAGAGAAGACGATTTTGCAATAATCCAAAACCAGCCTTCAAAGGCTCAAATTGCTCTGGTGCTATATCTCTGTATCAGTTCTGCACTGCGGTCACTCCTTGTCCAAGTAAGTCAGCTTGTCTCTCTTTCTGCGCAATCCGAAGTTCCGCTTTGCTTCAAAAGTTGTAAAATATTTTGATTTTGATTAGAAAATAAAAACAATGCCCCTGAACAGATTTTTATTATTTGGACAACAGAACTCGAAGTGCAGTGCCATCTCTCCTCGTCCAAGTATGAGAGCTTTGCACGCTTTCTACGCAATGCGAAGTTCCGCTTTGCATCAAAAGTTTTAAACTATTTTGGTTTTGATTATGTCTGACAATGCCCCCTGAGCAGCAGCAACAACAACAACAACAACAACAACACCAAAAACAAAATATAGTAGCAACCCGCAAATAACTAGAGTTAATCGTGGCGGGTTGCTGCGCACTAAACAGTTACAGAAGCTCACTATAATTATAATAAATGAATAACAATAACTAAGAAAATAAGGAATGGATAATTTATGATTAGCACGTCATTATTATGTTCCTATAATTAAAGACAAAACTCTCTTCAATTTATTCGCTTATTTTTATTGTGGGATTCTTGGTCTTCTTGGAGCGCTTGCAGTAAAACGTGTGGAAATGGTGCACGGAAAAGGAGACGATTTTGCAATAATCCTAAACTAGCTTTCAATATGGCACATCATGTCTGGTAAACGAACATCATGATCACAGGCAGAACTGCAGTGCTCTCACTCTTTTTCGAAGTATGTTTATTGCACAGTTTTCCTTCTTTGCAACTGGACGTTGCGTTATACTTGATGTGGTACCCTGTCGAGAAAAGGACTTATTTGCAATAATCCAAAACCAGCGTTAAATGGGTCATATGGGACATGAAAAACTATAGTGGCTTCTCTTCTCATTTTTTCAAGTACGAAGGTTCTATATAGTTTTTCTTTGCATGTCTAAGTTGTTATACTTGAACATTCATTATATCGTACTTTCTTATTCTTCAATGACTTCAAATGCCAAATCACATTTGAATAATATTTAAAAATAACAACAAATGCCAAACACAAAACATTTTTAGATATTCAAAATTTAAAAATATTAACAACTGCAGAATGGTCATGATTACCTCTACATAATTAGGAGATGGAGTAATAATTATTTGAACTCGATGATTTACTGTAGATGCCGTTTCTTTTTATAAATTTTAGCTCGGAGACCATTCTGTCCAAAGTTCAAGCGTCGAAAATGCTTCTTGTACAAGAACTGTTTCAGACGTCGACGCTTTTGCATCTGCGTCCCAAGTCACTATGGTGACGAACCTGAAAATGACAATCAAGCAAATAATGAAATCGCAGAACATGAAATGGGAGAACTTGTCGAAACTAGTAAGTGCTCTGTTTTCTTTAAAGGTTAGAAAGGCTTAAAAATAAATGATAGTTGGTGTTTCTGAATATAAATGCCTTTCTCCTGAAGCTACATATACTTGGTACCGGTTTACCATCAGAGATACCGAGACCATTTTATTCATAGTTCACCACGTACGTTTGTCTAACGATCTTTCTAAATAACCTTAAAGGTTCTGAATACGTCTTGCTTTTGTGAGCATGATAAAAATAATCAGAATACAAGAAAATCAACAACAACAACAACAACAAAAATCTTTATTAGTTAGTTATTATAGAATTTATAATACTGGCCTGCAGGTAGCAAAAGCTAATCTTGGCAGGCCAGTGAAATTAATTACATGATTAGAAATCGCTACACGCACCAATTTGTTGAAATAAAAAGAAAGAATCAAACAATAGAAGAAAAAAAGAGAAAAAAAAGGAAAAAAAAGAAGAAACAAGTGATTGATATATAAAAAAGAATTGTGAAAATATTAATTAATTACTTTATGTGGTTCCGTATGACTTTTTTGCTAAAGTTGTTAACGTTTTGTTTTTGTTTCTAGATCTGGAAGATCCAACAAGATGTAAGTACAGCATTCGTTGGTCCATTGGTTAAGAAGTAACAATTACTTTAGCATGTTCTAATAAAGTACAATGGCATTTTTTGGAGGCCAGAAAATCCGAATCTAAAACACATTTCACGTTACTATAATTTCACCACCTTAAAAGATTCATCAGATTAATTGAAATTTGAATGTCTGAAAAGCATGATCTGAGCGTCTTTTTCTTGGGAGGCGGGGGAAAAGAAAGGGGGAGGTGTTTTGTTTGTTTTACGATTCTATATCACTAACAACTTAGATAGGACTTCAGTGTCTAATAAAACGAAACTGTCAACTGAAGCAGAAAGAAAATCACAACCGAGTCAGAATAACTAAATTTACATATCATCTGTTCTTCATGCTTGGGAATATGAATGAAAGTATTTCCAGGAAGACAGAAAATATGTTTGCCCTGAAATATTATTAATAATAATTATGCATATCTTAATAAGTTTTAAATATATTTTCTGGCATTGGTATGAGTAGTTTAATCCTCGAACGTAAAACGGGGGTGGGGTGGGGAGTATAAGTTTGCGTTTATGACCGAGGGTTAATACCCTTTAGACTCGTCGATTTAGTGTATACGACAAGAATAAACATTATTTATTCATAGCAACTAATCCTTGAATGGATTCCTTGAGTATACCAAATGAATGTTGAATTCTACACCATAAAATGTAGCCCTGGTATTTTGTTCTACCATAAGTCACCACGGAATTGTTTTTGTATGTTCACTCATGAAGTTTGGAAGGTTTACTATGCTTAATTATTGTTTTAATTAATTAATTGCTCGGTTGATTGATTGATTGATTGATTGATTAAGTCATTGATTATTAATTTATTATTTGATTGCGCTATTGGTTGCCTATACGTAGGAACGTTCCTATTTTTCATAATTCCAGCTTTGTTTTACTGAATTCAAGATGTTTCGCGATTAAAATGATATCAATTTTGTTTATTTTCTTTACAGATCATCGGCGATGTCCCTTTTATTTCCATCGAAAATGCTTTTTCATGAAGCGAAGTTACAAAAGACAATTATTTTGTTTCTGCGTTCGTAGTTGCTTTTGGGACGAAACTACAAACGATAATCAAGTTAGTTGAATATAAATGTATACGTCATTGATAATAATCATTTTTTTCACGGCATTGTAGGGAATAAATCCATAGGAGTCTTATGTTTACTGTGAATACACTCGGCCATATGCCTCACAACTGAGACCGCTCAGTAGCGACGGCCCGCTTACCAAGTGCAGGGTGAATTTGGGATGATGGTGTGACACTTCCGTAACGTTATTTGGCTTAATCCAATATTACCTTGTGCCGGATATCAGGTGTATTGTACTAGCTTAATATAAAACGGTTCTCCGATATGTTAAGCTGGCTCGGAAAGCGGACGTATTGGGCGAGTAAACGTGCATTTTATGAAACGGGGCATGGCCATATATGACAACGGATCCGCTTAAGAAGTAAACAGGTGTAATCGAACAACCAGACCTTTGTCCGTGGACTATTAAATCCCTAAGTAGAGGATGTTGTTTTTTCAGTCAGATTGTCTTTACAAGGAGTGAAGAATCAAGAGCTATATGATAATATATTACAATTTTTTTTCTTGTAGGTTGCTCCCCACTAATATGGTAGACTTGACCGTTGGCAAGCTTATAGAATTCCGAGGACAAGATAATCAAATTTAATAGTGTTTTAAACTTGGATTGTTTTTAAAGAACGAAAAAAAAAAATGTACACAAACCATGATAATTTTATGTTGTTGTATTTTTGCCCATTCAAAGAATGTTGGCTGTCCTTTTGAGTAGCCATGCACAATCAAAATTAATGTCCCCTAAAGCAGCGATCGAGCATGCTATATTTAGTGTTGCTACTAAGTAGTTAAAGGATCAAGGAGCTTATCAGATTTCACAAAACGCTTTTACCTTCCCTTGCTTCGTTGCAAGTTGCTGGGTACTAATATGCCAGACTTGACTTTTGAATGATTTGCGAACAACCCTGTACTAATTATTCAAAAAATAAAATGAACGTTTAAAAACATAATATTGTTATGTTTTTGTCATATTTGTCTTCATGCACGAAACTTTCGAATTCCGTTTCAAGTCACATTGCTAATGGCGCCAAGTCATAATAATAATATTTTTTTTTTTTAGCGAGATGGGCAGCTGTGAAATATAATAAACGCGAATTTATCATAGTTCATGGGAACAAATATCTATAATTGTATTGAGACTACTCTTGGGATCTCACTTATTACTATATCCCAAACGCGCTCTGATTGTAAATTAAATAAATAAATAAATAATTTTTAAAGGCACACCTTCACTCAAAATGCTGTGTGCGCCGTAACGTCGTTTGGGTGAAGGTGGGCCTTCAAAGAGGATGGCACCAAGATAACTCTAGATTAATTAGGATGGTCCTCTGAAAATTACTGGTCGAATTGGAATTTAGAAATGTCAGTTTTTGACGAGAGAGGAAAAACCTGAGAGTACCCGGTGAAAAAACCCTCGAAGCAGGGATGAGAACTAACAACAAACTCAACCTACTTATGACGCCGAGTCCGGAAATCGAACCCGGGCGACATTGGTGGGAGGCGAGCGCTCTCACCATCCCTACTCCCTGCTAATAATATATCACAATATATCACAATATTATTATTGTCTACTCAATCTCGGGGTAGTATAAAACTGAAGTGCTTCTCGGCAAATATCCACCACTATCACCTCGAACTTCGGTGAATAATTGCTAATGACCTCGAATGTACTGTCAAATTTATAATCCCACCATTATACAGGGTTGTTTGACGGCATTGGATATCGTCAGAATCCTCCCTTCGGTATTGGTAGGATTGTAATATTCCATCCTTTTTTATCTTCATTGGATATATCCCTAGTTTTAGCTTAAATATCGATATTCGTGTTCCCTACAAGATATAAAAGTGGAAATGTTTCGATGATTGCGTCATGGACATAATTTGTCAAGCCGCCATCTCGGATCTGTCACAGCGGACTTTTTGTACTCTATTGGTTTAAAATTAAATCAATGAAATGTTGCTAAGGGTGGCTAAAAAAGTGGAGTTACGAATTAAAAAAAATTACATTAGTACTAAAACAAACACAACATTCCAGCCGACATACCTAGCTTTACAGGTCCATGATACTGTGCAATTTTTGTGCAGTGTTTCTCGCCGAAGGCAGGTCAAGCTCAAAATAAAGAGTAACTACGCAATGCGTACGACGTGTCTTTTTGCTGTTGTTTGATCGCTGCTTTATAGCCTCCATTAATAGCGATTTTGGTAAGTTTATCACTTCTAGCTCTTTATGACAATGGTTAATCAGTTTAGAATCTTCATTCATTTGCAAATTTGCAATTTGTCGTAATAACAGCCAAGCGCAGGGTGCCTTTTCATGACCGAAAGCATCTGTTACATTCAGAAGAGAGCAAAATGTGTTTGCTGTTGATTATCGTGTTACTAGTCGGCTAGACAATTTTCAGCTGTTGAAATGTTTGAAGGGCTATTTTCGCGAATAGAGGTTTTGCACGGCAGCCATGTTGCATGGCAGAAACAATGAAAATGTTTTGCATTAGAAAGAACATTCTTTCCCATGGGGAAAAGAATCTATTGTTCCTGCCATGCAACATGGCTGCCGCGTAAAACCTCTATTGGGAGCTGTTTACTATCATAATTATAACCCCACCGGGTCACTAGCGCTAGCTCTCATTTGTGCAACCAACCCAACTCCTTTTCCGCTCTTAATCAAATTTGAAAGAGAACGTGATTATCGCAGTTATGTAGCAAGTGAAGGAGTTGCAGTTATGGTGAAAACGCCCTACCACTAAGCCACAAGGCCAGATGGGAGCTTGAAACTCCTAGTTCAGTTGCTACATAACTGCGATAATCACATTATCTTTCATTATTTCTCCGCAATTCATATGAATTTGTTTTCACATACACATTTTCATATTCATCACTTCACGGGTGTAATAGAACTCATGATTGACCAAGCTCCAATCTGGGCTTGTAGCTCTGTGGTAGAGAGTTTGCACCGGATCTCAAAGGTCATGGGTTCAAATCAAGGCTCTACTTGCAACTCCTTCAGTTTCTGCATAACTGTATGGAGGGGATACTGGACAAAAATATCATTGGATCGTACTCCGTGAGCATTGTATCATACCACGCTGTGATGTCCCCGGTGATACCATAAACTATCCGGTGTGCTGCTATATCGTACCCGATATGTTGCTTTATTGTATAGGTCAAGCCTTAACATCGTACGGTATGCTACTGTATCGTACCCGGTGACGCTATATGCGGTTATGTCGTATCGGTTATGCCATTACATCGTACCATGTGCTGCTATATCGTACCCGGTGATTCTATATTGTGAGCGGTACTGTATACGGTTATTAGCGAGTGTTAAACTGGTCAGCGGCTTATAGTTCAAATTGGCGGGAAAGTGTTTATCGCAGCGCCGTACTTTTACTTCTTTTCTCAACCAATAATGTTTTGAATTATGGCTTAGCTATATAGTGACATATTTTACAATGCCCTGCATTAAAAATACGCTTTGCTGGTTTATAAATAGTTTCTAGATTTGGTTCGAACAAAATTCGTCGAAATAACTGTCCGTTTATCCAGTTGGATAATAACACAAACTGTTATCTACTTTATTTACTTTGTGTCGTCAGCCTTTTCATGTCAACATCTTTTGGTAGATGCTAGTTATCATACTAATCATCGGTTTATTCCACTCAATCCCTTGATTACTTCTCTGATAGGTTGCTTTTGGGTAAAAGAAACAATCCATCGAGACACATTATAAATACCTTAAATTGGAGACGTTCCCATTTCATAAACGAGTTAACGGCGCAGAACTGAACGCTCTAATATCAAAGTTTTATATTTTATCCCTGCTGGCTGTCAAGCTGTGGTAAAGTAGAAGACATTCGCTAAAAATAAAAGTCACGGAAATTTAGTGGTAATTTGACAGCTGGCATTTTACCAAAGCCGTGTCTTGCAGCAATGTGATCTTCAAATTTCTATAAAATAATAATGCTGAATTACATCAGTACATACGACAAGGCATATTTTTGGGGGGCACCCAGTGGATTGCGATCTACGCACGGTGCGTGCGCATGGTAAGCGTGCGTTCTTCACAAGAACGCGTTTGCGGTCGAATGATGACACAGTTCTTTGCTTAGTTTTTCTTATGCTTTTTTGTTGTGTAAAGCAAAGGAAAAAATATACATGTTGGGTTGCACGACGCGGTTGCACGGTTACATCGCAATGTTATGATTTGCTCGTTCATTTCCCTTGTAATAGTAATTGTTTTCGCCCTTCGGATAGGTCGTTTTATATTTTCACTTTAGTCTGTACTTGAAGTAAACAAGGACTAAATGTTAAACCGTCACCCCATGGCCATCTAAGTGAATACTTGATCTTAATCGCAAGGGTACATGTCCACTTTGCAAGTGGTTTGACCCACGTAGGATGACGGTCAAGTGTGTTAGATGGAATTATATATATTTCATGGAAAACAAACATGTAATCATGACGAAGGATTTTTCAAGACATTCTAAAATGGTTAAATAGTAAATAGATTTTCATTACATTTTTTAGAACTACTAGATTCACAACAAAGCTAAGGAGCAATCATAGTGAAAAAGTCCGCATTTCGAGCTTTTGCCCTAACAAGGGGTGGCGAATGGTAAATTCGAGATTCGCCGAGACGCCGAGACCCTTGTTTCAAAATCCGAGACCGCGACCGCAACTACGTTATAAAATCCGAGCCCGAGACCCAATGCGGGAAAAAACCGAGCCCGAGACTCAGTGCTAAAAATATCCGATTCACCTATAAAACAACAAACAAGGATGAAGAATGAGAATGCTTGACAAAAGTATCCGAGACTCCGAGACCTTGAGGAAAAAAATCCGAGACTCCGAGACAGAAAAAGCACCAGCCAAACGAGACTTTGAGACTTAAAACAAAAACTGCCGAGATTTCGAGACCGGACCAAAATTTTCCGAGACCCACGATTTGGAAGGTACCATTCGCCACCCCTCTAACATGATTTTAAATGAGCAATCCAGTAAATGATAGCAGCAGTTGAACAAAACCAAATTGCATACAGTTTTATTTTTAACGTTTTCGCTTCAAATGAAAGAAAAATTTGAAAATATTACTATTTGCAAAATCACTAAACAGCACCTAAAATTAAAGATAACAACTTCGCCGCACAGAAATATTTATTGGCAGTAAGTCTTATGAAGTGATTCTTTAAAATCAAAAGAACGCACAAGGAAAACATTGTGACAAATTGATGTAATAACGGCCAATGCAAAGAGTGTCATGATGAATATTATTTATGAATGCAAATAACATTTTCCTTCACCGGGAGATGTGACGAACATGTGAAGTAGTTCTGTGAAAATGTGTGTAATATTACCATGAAATTGTCTGTAATCGTTTTCATCAGGTAATGAAAAAAGTATTTTTTGATATGCTGTCTTTAAATTGTGAAAATGGCCATTATTTTTGACTGTTTTTTTTTTTTTGGCCTGATAAGTCAAAGGCATATTTGTACCCGCTATGGACCGTTTTTCCAAAGATACCGTGTAGAATAATATTCTCTTTTGATAAAAATAGATGATAATAACACATGTAATCGACAACATTATATAAACGCTTATATTAGAACTGTTCTGGTGCACTTATATCAATATTCCCTTAATTCATTTTTCTGTTTTTTTTTTTTTTTTGGTTCAGTCAAGTTTGACTTTATTTTTATTAAGTTGTAACCTAAATAATTTATTTTTTTTGTCCCTAACTTCTTTTTGCTAGGAATTGTCTCCTGATTATTGGCTTTGTCAATTTAAAGGGTGAACGGAACTGAAAAAACGTACATGTATAATACTAAAGAACACATTGACAACTGTACCACATTTAAAAAACAATGACACGGTGTTTTCGTGGGTGTTTGGAAAACAGCGATTAAATATTCGACCGACTACGTACCCTAAGTACTCCTTGAAACATCGAATGGACAATATAAAGCGATTCCCTGAAAGGAGAACAGTAAATTTCCAATCCTAGCCGTTCACAGCCAAGTATAATAGTACATGTAGTTGTCACTGGTAATAAAATTTGTGCATATATTTTTCGGTTTGTTACAACGACACTATTAATTTTGGTTCAGGTTAAATGCATTTTAAGTCAGGTAATAATGTCCAGTGCATCCATATACTTGATGGATATTTTTTTCCTCCTAGTAACGTTCCTTATTGACGCACGGAATGTATTGGCCTTTGATACTCTGATATTAGAATCATTCGTGAAACACATAAAATGGGCGAAAGGTCACCTATAAGCCATTCCGTTAGGTTTCAGCTAACCCCGCAAGTATGAACATGAGGATTTGGTTCATAGTGGCTTTATTCCTTGCGGCATGTGTCGGATTTTCCTTCCAAGAAGAATTGGAAAATTCTGACGGTAAAACTGAATTACTTTAATCATGTATCTATTTAAACGTTTTTTCTTTATCATTTTTTTTATTAATTACAAGTTAAATTTAATGTTTTCTTCCTTTTCTTTATAGATGCTTCGTTGGAAGATGATGGTAAGTTTGTCAAAATAGCAAAGAAAATAACAACGATGAATAGTTTTATAAACACCATTTCTTCAATTAAAATTTATAATGTAATTTAAAAGAGAAATTATTGCTAACTATCCTGGTTTCTGTAATAATTTGATTTCGTTTTCAATTTTCTCAGCTCAAGATCTGGAAGAAAACTTTGACGAAGAAGCGGAAACCGGTGAGTGTTTATTGCTCTGGTTTTGTTATTCATAGTTCACAAAGACTCGATAAGTTGTTTTGCTCTCCTTTTTATATTTGTCGAACTAGCTACTGCTGGTAAAAGCTAGTAAAATTTGTTTTGACAAAAACAATACATTAGTTAAGTTTAATAATTAAAGTGCAGGCGCATATAAGGCTTATGTTGACTTATGAGATATTGCACTCCCAAGAAAGCATTCTCTTTTTAAATTTAAAGTAAAATAGAGTTAATCAGGACAAAATATGCTCTATTTTTACCAAAAATGACAAACAACTTAATTCTATTTTTTTTTCTCACGAATGTGGGATGCTTTGGTCTAACTAAATCTCTTTTACTTTTAACCAGTCATTCTTTTGGCAACAAAACGCTTTTTGGGCTAAAAAGAAAACACAATTTGAGAGACAGTAAAAGTATTGAAATTCGACGTGGGACCTTATTGCACACTTCCTTTCAATTCCTATATTAACCCTTGGACGTACACGCAAGCTTATACCCAAACCGTACCCTCTCTGGATTTATGCGATGTTGCAATATTTAGGAATTATTTTACACCTGTAGATAGCCCGCGATGTGCTCTACACATATTGTAAGTTGTGGCGCTGCTGGGGGTCCGTGATGTCATCTAAAATGGCCGCCATCTTGGATTTTACTCAAAATTCGGATAAATGCGGAAATTGCAAATATTGTTTGCTAGAGTTGTAAAATAACATACAGTTAAATATATTGATCATTTTGATAGCATTTTATGTTTTGTCACTGAAAAAGGTGAAAACACGCATTTTTATTCAAAAATAGCTTGACCTCATGTTACTTATGACGTCATATATTGTTAACATAGCGACCGATTGTCGACAAACTTTACCAAAATGTGTCTCAAGGATAATCGTAAATGGTCTTGAAAATATCGGAGAAACCTTAAGGGGGGTGGCATCCACCCCCTCCCCTCCCCCTCGCTTTTATGTCCGAGGGTTAAGCTATTTTTAATAACATTTTTACTTTTCTATTTCCAGATCTTGAGGACCCTGCAAGAAAAGGTCAGTGTCTATTATCGAGTACATTTGTCACCAGTATATACTCAAAATATTTGTTTAAACTACATGCATGTACACAGGCCGTTTTTCTTTAATGCCATTTTTCTTTGTAAAACAATGATGTACTCATAAAACCGTTTAATTTCATTACTTTTCAGTTCGACGTCCATTTTGTCCTAAATTCTTTCGTCGAAAATGTATCTACTTCAAGAATTGCTACAAACGGCGACGCTTTTGTGTCTGCGTCAAACGTTACTATGGCGATGAGACTGAATACGACAACCACGAAAACGATGAAGAAGATGTAGAAGATGAGGCGGAAGAGCTCGATGAAACTGGTTAGTCTTTCTTTAAAGATTTTTTTTTTTTTAAAAAGGGTTAATTTTGTTACAATATGTCACCCTACTGTAATGGCCTAATGGAACCAAAGATTTAACTGTAGGCCGAATACCTGAACGGATGAATTGAAACTGCAGTGGATCATTTATTGGGCTATTTATTCGTTTAATATTTTATATTATTGTCAAATCGCGTTACAAATTCTACGAAACATGGAAATAAAATTGAGAACACAAATTGTACTAAAAAGAGGTTTAAATAATAATTGTTCTATTTTATTTTTAGAAGTTGAAGACCCATCGAGGACTAAATGTAAGTAAAATATTTATGTTTACATCGATATGAATACTTATGGATGTAGATCGGTGTCAGTTAAGGCAGGAGTATAACAAGGACCGCATCTCTGAACAAAACAGAAAAGGGAAAGCTTCAGTCTCCGGCTGGTAGAGACAAATAATGCAGCAATCCTCTCAGGCTGCGACCACCTCTAAATGCCGAAATCCCGACCTATAGAAGCGTGCTTACAAATTCTCTCGAAGATGACGAACACCTATCTACTCAAATATAACTGTTGATTATAATAAACCTAAATCTAAAAATTTACTGTGATATATGGTATCGCGTGACCATTTTAATGTCGTTGAAATAATATCAGTCAATTGATTGAATGATTGGTTGATTAAATTGATTGAACTATTGATTGCTCCATTGAATGTCTGATTCCTTTATTTCTATTTGCATGATAATCCATTGACTCCTTACAAAAAACAGGCTGTGCCTGAACTTTTGATTGTTGCTTTTGTTAAGCCTTTTTGACGTATCGAATTCAACGAAACAGTAATAACAGAAAACTTCATACGAAAGATAATTCCTTTTGGCATTCCAGCAAACACCGATATAAATTGGGTTTATTTTTTTTTAGTTCGTCGTCGATGTCCTCGTTACCGTCGTCGTAAATGCATTGTTGTCAGGGTGGGTTACAAGAAACGACGCTTTTGCTTCTGCCTTCGTCGTTGTTATGGGGACGAAACCTTGAACGATAATCAACTGAGTGATGACATTCCAGAAGAGGAAACGGAGGAACTTGACGAAAACACCGAGGATGAAGAAATAGATAACGGTCAGTATGGCTGTGTGAGGGGTTGCAGTGATAACTACTAAATAAAAAATGGCGCCATTGATTCTTCTTTAACAGGTCTCACCTGGTAACATAGATTTAAGAGATTATTGCATAGGACTAAAGAACCGATTGCATTCACCTTTCAATGGGCTGCATTCTCAACGAACAAACATAGTGTCCAAGATTAAGGACTTTGAGATCTCTTTTTTTTTTCTTTGAGTTGGAATTTGGAATAATACTTCTAAAACTCATTAATAATTCAAGACGAGAACACGAAGGAAATTAATATCGCGAAGGAGGTTTGGATACCCGGACTTAATTTGCGTAGATTTTGGAGATTTTATTCATTCATTTTCTCCGCATTTAATGATAAGTTTTAGAAGCTATATCAAACACTCGAAACAGTGTTTCATCAGGTATCCAAACACCTCGAAGTGGTTAAAAAACCTCTGCTGCGCGTCGTTTTTCAAACCACTTCGAGGTGTTTGGATATCCTGATGAAACACTCTTCATTGATATCTTACTTAAAGGTTTCACTTGTAGGGAGTCTTATAATTCTCATTGATGTTGATTTTAATTTCAGGTTCAGATCTTGAAGACCCAACGAAAGGTCAGTGTTAAATGAAAATAGTTCTTAATTAAAAGTACTTTCCACATTATTAACTAGCATATTTTTTGCATGGTTAAAACTTTAGTTCTAACTTTAATTTCAAGTCCCTCTTCCCCAACCCTCTTCTTATACCCCCAACTCCCACTCCCAAGTTATGTAAACTCTTTATCGCATCTCAAGTGTTACATTTCGTGTAAAAAGACTAATGAAACAGTACTTTTTTGTTGTGTTTTTTTACTACTATATATTATTCTTGAGGTTAAAATATACTTACTATAGTTCTTTTGCTCCATTCATGTCATACAAACACAGTGTCGTTTCATGGCCATTTTATTGCCGCACCTCTGCCATATTATTGAGTCATTACTTCCTTCCATGTCGTTAATATTTAGAAAAATGGCAATACAACACCAATACAGTATAAAATGGCAACAGAGATCAGAACAAGGAATCATGTTATCTTGTTTCCCAGGTCGCCGTCGTGTCTGTCGCAAAAATCGTCGCCGAAAATGTTACTACTACAAGAGTTGCTACAAACGACGACGCTTTTGTGTCTGCGTCAAACGTCGGTATGGTGACGAGACTGAGTACGACAACCAAGTGGACGATGAAGTTGCAGAAGATGAGGCGGAAGAGTTTGATGAAACCGCTGATGAAGATGAAGATGAAGAACTTGAGGAAACAAGTAAGACAAATGAAATATGTGGCTTACCGATAAAGAAAATAAACTGAAGAAATAAAATCAAATGCTTCCTCTATTCCATTTTAGATGATGGGGAAAAATCCCGTAATTATCTGAAATACTATTGTAGGAAAAAAGTAACCATAGTCATATAAATGATATAAACAACGCACTTCCTTCTTTTTAAAGTCAATAACATGAGATGATGATATACTAGAACTGGCATCCCTTTTTTTCCCAAAAACCGCAAAAATTGTCTCCAAATAAAGAAAACTGGAAACAAAAGTGTTATTTATTGAAGAAAGTTAAACATTTGGTTGATGGTGTGTTTTAAAACATTCAACTTAATGTTTTTTTATCGTGTTCACAGGCCTTGAAGACCCAGCAAAAGGTTAGTTGTTTGTCCATTCGTACACGGTACTTTGATCCAATCGTTATTGTTGTGTGATGGAATAATTTTGAAACGTTGCTGTAAGCCCTGATTTAATTTCTTTGCATAACTTTATAATACGAGGATATTATATATCCCTTTCAAGATTAAAGACAGTTAAGATGTAAAATAATTAATGTTCTTGTTTAACCTTATTTGGTATAGCATTTATTAAATCCCTTAACAATCACTCTCTAGTGTACATTGAAATTGTTACTTATACATTCTTTAATTTCCGCCAGGCAATTGTTTTAAGTCGGGTGCGTGTTTGTAGTCCTTGAAAACAACTTTTTTGTCTATTTTTTGAATGATATGTTTCATCAATACCGCACTGCTCACAGAATTCATAAAAGCGCTAAGAAAATATTCAATGTGAACTGAATCAAATATCAGGCACGTTCAACTTTAATCACAGTTGGTCATAGTTAGGCCCCTGTTGTCAACCTACGGTGGAAATTGACGTTCAGCTGGGCCGGTCTGGTTCTAAACATCCTGGTAGTTTACACCCGCAGTGTTCGACCGAGGGAGGTAGCAGTCGCTGTCACAGCGCTACATTTGAAGATGGTGCACATTGATCACGTGTTCAGTGAATGCTCTCCTCCCAATTGTTGAATTTAAAGCTCTTAATACATGTAACATCCATCGCCTTAGACACTCAGTCGAAAAATTAACAAGTAAAAAACGTCAACTGATCTTTACGGCAAGGAAAGAAGATCGAGATAGAAATGAGATAAAAAAATATAGTTGAATACATTTGCCCGATATTTCGGTTTGCAAAACAAAGTAACTTTTTACGGTTGTGGTTTTGCCGTTATGATAGTCGAAAGAAAACCAGTCTTTTTTGTGTTTCAGGTCGTCGTCGTCGTCGTCGTCGTCGTTGCCCCAAATACTTGCGCCGGAAATGCTTTGTTACCAAACGGGGCAAAAAAAAGAGACGTTTCTGTATCTGTGTTTATCCTTGCTATGCATATGGGGATGAAACCGCAAACGACAACCAAGTAAGTGGAAAAAAGAAATGGATTGAAATAGATAAATATCAGTAAACGACATGTGGCTTGGCGAATGTGAATATAGTTTCTAATATTTCGATGTTCAATAATAGCCTAATTTAATTAGATATAAACATGATATGAAACACGAGTGAGTGTATTTCATCAGGATACATCGAAACTCTATCCAGTGGAATGAGGCTACCGTTGGAAGATTCCAATAATCAATTTTAAACCTGAATTTTGATTTCAATAATGCAATCCGTTCCCGATTAATGAAAGTCATTCCCAAATGCTGAGCGGAACGCGTTGAGTATTTTGACTGTAAACGTGATGAATTATAAATGCATTTGATTTTACTTTTACCGTATTTTTGGTTTCGTTACAGGTTGTCTAATGCTGAAACAGCAGTACGGACCGTTGCCAATTAACGAATCATGAGAACAAGACAGCTAAATTAAAGTGTCTTTTAAAAGTATTAAGTTAACTTAAATATCTAATTCATTTCAAGGGGAAAATATGTTAGGATAACTAATATAATAATGTAAGGTAAAATAAACGCCTGTTAACAAAATGATATCGTTTTGGTTGTCTCTCCCTTGTGTTATAAGTGTATTTGCTCTAATTAACAACTCATGAACGAAACACGACCCAACGACCGCCTCTCCTCCCACATAAAAAACAACAACAACAACAACAACAACAAGCTTTTGGATCCTTATAGCGAACAGAAAAACAGGAATAGATAAATATAGAGCGTTTTCGCTCACATGACCTGCGGCCATATTTGAGTGCTAAAACAATAGGAAATGTTCGAATAGAGATTTTGCACGGCAGCCATGTTGCATGGCAGGAACAATAGATTCTTTTCCCTATGGGAAAGAATGTTCTTTCTAATGCAAAACATTTTCATTGTTCCTGCCATGCAACATGGCTGCCGTGCAAAACTTCTATTCGAATAGAGCTAAAGTCCCATAGGATTCGTTTAGGGCACTTATATAGCCGCCATTTCATTGTTTTGGGACACCAATATGGCCGCCGTGACGTCACGTGAAAACGCTTTATTAACAAAGTTTTTCTTTAAGCTCCAAATCGGAAACACTTAAATTGAGTCAACTGCCCTTTTGCACAAATGCAACGTACAAATTACATTAAGTTGATTAATCTGTATGGTGGGAGACATTCCACAAAATGAACAAACAATTGATTTTGTTTGCTCCAGTTCTGACAATTGTAAGCCCTGCGCCACGTGAAACTTCGATGCTGATAAAAGTAATTTCTGAAAGGTAACATATTAAAATTGTTTCGATCCATACATACTTAGCTGGGCTACCCGCAAGTAATAAGGTGACGTGGAGGGATTTTCATGACAATCGCACCTTTCTCCACACCGAAGATAATGTGGTTCTTCCATATCGAGTTTTCCAAAAGTTAAAGCAAACCACCAAAAAGCTAATTATAGGCGAGATTCAGGATGATGGTCACGCGTTCTCGAAAAATGTTGATAAACTTTTAGAGCGCTTTGCTTTAAGCATGAACTTGAAGGTGGGAGGAATGAAACGAAATTAATTTGTGGGCCAGTGTGCTCATACTTATTTTCAACCCCAAAACGTCTGCAGAAAACTTGCTCTTTTGATCCTTTAAGCCTGGTTTCCATATGATCGTCGGGATCGTCCCGATCGTCCCAGTCGTCTCAAAAAAATGTTCAAGCGGTCGGGACGATGATATGAAAACACTTCCCGGACGATCGCAGATGATCGCAAACGACCCGGACGATCGGGACGACCGCGATCGCTTGGATAGAACTGGGCGATCGAAAAAAAATCAGAAGCGATCAAATGGAAACACTCTCAGACGATCGGGACGATCGAGACGATCGAAGTCTATCCCAGAAAGCATTATTCTAGTCACCAGAATTGGAGTTCGCGAATTTTGACCAAAATGGCAGCAATGTTTCAGCTGAACTCTTCACTATTTATGTAAGAGGTACAAACATACTAATTCAAAAAGAGTGCAAAAACAAGTATACAAGATTGAATTGCTGGAGGAAAATTGGCGAAAAATTTGACTTGGACGCCGTTGAAGCCGAAAAGAAATATAAAAACATTCTTCTACGGCGCAAAATTGAAAGAATAAGCAAATAGCACACCACGAGGTTCGCTCTTCGATTAACATCCGCCATGCTGTTTGCAAACCTCGCGCCAAAGTTCTGTTTTCGGGCCCAGGAATTTTGTTGAGGACCACGATCGAGGCGATCATTTGGAAACCAGCGATCGCCGCAATCATCCAGATCGTCCCGGTCATCTTTAAAAAAAAAAAAAAAAATTGAAACGACTGGGACGATCGGGACGATCCGAACGATCATATGGAAACCAGGCTTTAGTTCTTGCATGAAATAAATAAAGTGCATGTATTGAGAAGAATTCGGAATTTACTAAGGTGAAATTTTGATAAAATACCATATTATGCGAAGCTCTTCAGAATGAAGATTCATCCATAAATTGTAACCATGGTAACCAACTTCGACAAAAGAACCACTGCCCCTATTGTTTCATTTTATCTGATGCCATTCAGTTTCTCAGTGGCTATCCAACAAACATTTCTTTTTAAAAGTTAGCCAATCAGAGAGCGCAAATTTGTTTCATTGGCACGCCTCCTTAAAAAGGATCATCTATAGTCGTTTTAGGTAAAACTAAAGTGACCCTTTTTTTTTCGTTGTCTTTTACGTTTGGGGATTTTAAGGACGACTACTTTGAGCTATATTTGGCGGAAGGGAATAACGTAGGAGCGCCACCATTTAATTCGCTGGTGCAGCTAAGCATGCTAAGACCTGCTGATCTTCACAAAAAAATCAATTTCCTATCGCTGCAACTTATTGACATTCGAAACGTCAGAACCGAATAAAAGCAGTTCTAAAGAGGTTTATTTCGTCGCGTGTTGTTCATATGTTAGGTCTCGTTTCCCGGAACGTGAACGATATACGAGCTATTAATGCATTGATTACTGATATTCAATCAGTGTACACTGTTGAAATCATTTAAGAAAGCAAGCTCTATATCATGCATATATTTACCAATGGGGTAACAAAATTCCTATAAGAAAAATAGAACTAGGATGAGGGTAATATACGGTATTTATTTGGTAGAAAATGATATTATTGCAATCATTAAATTAATTTTTACAATAGTAGCTGGTTTTAACGCCAGAGAGCACGATCAGCAAATGACCCAATGTGATTCAAGAACTGGCAATAGACTGCAAACAATTTTAGGTGAATTATTCACAATACTTTGGTCGCATTCTATTGGCTGGCTCCTTGAATATGTAAACTATAAAATAATGCATAATGTATGTATGAAGAAATTGCCTTAAAATAAATATTTAAACCAGATATATTTCGCTAACACACAATATCAAGTTATATGAATATTGCGCATTATCAGGCCTTAATTTACTGTAACTCAGAGTAATATTGACGTTGTCTGTGTAAATGAAACATGTTTATGTATCTTCTCCCTGAAACTACTTCTTTCGATCTTAAAACCATTTGCTTCTTGAGATGCTTCTTTAATATAGTTTAAAAATTACTCATGGTTAAGGTAAAGGTAAAGGTAAAGTCGCATTCGAGCCATTGGCCCACACGGCCGGAGCTTAACCCGGCGTTCGGTTAGCATGAAGCAACTAGGAATATTGCTACTCCCCCCTGGATGGGATGCTAGTCCATCGCAAGGTTACCCCCAGCATTTTATCGCCGGTACCCATTTATACACCTGGGTGGAGAGAGACAGTGTGGAGAAAAGTTTATTGTCTAAGGAAACAGGTTGAAAGTCCGACGCGCTAACCACTAGACCACCGTGCCGCCCACACTCATGGTTAAGAAAAGAGCATAATTGAATTTAAATAAAATAGCAAGATTTTGAAAGTAGGGGAGGAAAAAAGAAAATATTTTTTTGAAACCCCAACAAACAGTTGACACCCAGGCAAGAGCACCCCAGGCTGGCGACGGACTGTTTTGGTGTCCATCTACTAATTATTAACTTTATATTCAACAAACGACACGGTGGTGTAGTGGTTAGCGCGTCGGACTTTCAACCTGAAGGTCGGTGGTTCGAAGCCTGGTCTCTGCCGTCGTGTTGTTCCCTTAGACAAGAAACTTTACTCCACACTGTCTCTCTCTACCCAGGTGTATAAATGGGTACCGGCGACAAAATGCTGGGGGTAACCCTGCGATGGACTGGCATCCCATCCAGGGGGAGTAGCAATATTCCTAGTCGCTTCATGCTATAGAAACCGGGTTTAAGCTCCGGCCGTTATGAACCTTCTGGCTCGGGTGCGCGACTTTACTTTACTTATTCAACAAACAGTTGATACCCACGCAAGAGCGCCCCAGGCTGGCGACGGACTGTTTTGGTGTCCATCTACTAATTAATACTAATGATTTCATGTTGAAATGATTTCAAAGTATTTTTATTTTTATTTGTCTTCGTCTTAGGATTATGGTAATTAATCTTGAACAAAAGAAAATAAAAACCAGTTTGAAATCATTTTGTTCTAAATTAAAGACATTTTAAACTACAATATAAATCCATAAAACCGATCACAAGTAGCGCAAACAAATAGTTTTTCATTGTTATCTACCCTCGAATAAATGGTAAATAAATTAAACTAAGTTTCCCCATACATTTGCAGGGATAAATACTTTCCTTGACCTGTTTATAACGCTTGCCTTTACGCGATAAAGAGAACTCGTATGATATGTGCCCTCCACATTAGGTTTACCATTTTGTACGCCCAAAATGTGTTTTCGGGCCATGGAGGGTTGACGAGACACATGCGGGATATATAGAGAGCTATGAGTTCAATAGCAGCAATTTTTTAACATAGGCTGTGGATTGTATACTCGTATGCATTATTTTACCTAAACTTCTGAAGCAATACATATACTTTAAGTATCTCTTAGGGATCTCAGCTGTATATCGCCCACTCTCTGAAGTTTATTACCTGATATTACTCCATATATCAGAATGAATTGTCATTAATTCCTCAGTATGGTTCAACAATTGTTGCACCAAATGGAGTTGCGGCATTAACCTTTGAATGAAAAGTCAATATATTTTGTAGTAAAATGATTTTGCGGTTTGCTAATGACAGATTATTAAATGACAAAGTAAGTATGGGAATGAATCATATGTGATCTGCGGATAGAAAAGTAAAGTGAAGAAATGGTCCTTGCAGTTGTTTTTGTAATTTAAGCAATCCAAAGAAGCCTGTAACACGAGAAACACTTTAACAGAGATTATTGTGGAGTAAACGTCTTTCCGTGGCAAGTTGTGCGGAGTAGGGACATTGATAAAAAGTATATTCAATATTAGTTTCAATCATTTTACAATGACGCAGCAATACGTATATGAAAATACTGGGTGCACCCAAGAGTCTCCTTAATCAATAATTATAGGCGTTCAAATGCATTTATTCTGATAGATCAGTTTGGGTCTATTTTTTCTTTATATTTCAAATTATTTTATAACTGCGCTGGTAACACGTTAATGTTATCTAATGGTTGCAAATTCAATGACTTTTAAAAGGAAACTTATAGATAATTGTAGAAGGAAATATTGAGGTCATAAAACGATATTGTTTGCAGTTGTTAATATACGATATTACCGGATAAATTGGTCAAAAGGGTATATAAAGCTATCCAATAATGTATATGGAAAAGCGTTCGTACCACATGTACTTTAACTTTCTTCATGCGTTGCCGTCAGTTTTATTTCTTAAAACGTAAATTTGGATTTTGTATGAATAGATAAAAAATAAATAAATAAATAAATAAATATGGAATAATCAAAAGGTACCGACAAAAAGCAGAACAATGCAATTAAAGGTGTTATTGGAAATTTCAACTTGTATTGACGTATTTGGAAATGACAAATAACATTTATTGGCTTTACATTATGTCCCAAAATATTAGAAAGGTCACACAAAATAATGCATAAAAGCATCGAAAAGTCTTTTTAACAAACAGTCGCTGGTCGAAGAGCTACCTTAACCATGAATTTGAAAATTTGGTTCAAAGCCTTCATTCTTGCAGCTTGCGTCGAAATTTCTTTCCAACAGGAGTTTGAAAGTTATGAAGGTAATCATAATGATGGTCTTTTTTTGCCTTTTATTGACCTTTTGGTCAATTTTTTGTTTTATTTTCAATAGCATCTTTCATTTCAGAATACACTCAATATAATGGTTATAAATGGCTTTGGACTGCAGGACAGTTTCTTATTGTGTGTTTTTTTTTACAGTGGATTATTTAACTGTTATATTATTAAGATTGGAATTATATTTTTAAGCTATAAAGTCTTAGACCCACTAATCTAGAAAGCGCCATGTATAAAGCTTTTATTAAGATTTTTCTGTTTTCACCCTGAAGTCATACAGTCAGTAATTTTATTCCTTTAAATTTTCATGATGAAAATGTTATTATTCTCCAGATGTTGTACAGTGCAATGACACGTGTGCCTAATTGTTGTTTTTAGTTGGAGGCCTAGATAAAGAAGGATTCAGTAACCAAAGCTTTAGTAACCAAAGCGTGTCAGGTCCAGGTAAGCACCTATGCTCCGATATCAATTGTTTTCAGTTTTGAAACAAACACGCATCCCTTTCCAAAAAATATGGCTACTTAGCAAATATATATAAATATATTTGCCTTTTGTATTCTCGTCACGTATGGCGGTAATGTTTTTCTCAGATGAAGTTATTGTGCCTACCGTGAGAAGGTCTTGCCGCCTGTCACATGTTATTAACAATTAGATTATTCGCTTTTGATTTCTATCGCGTGATAGTTGATTCAGGCTTCTCCCTCATCAAAGTGTATAAGAGGTAAACTGTATAGTGAAGGTACATGTATAAGTAAGCCATTTTATGATATTATTAAATATGTATCTTTTAACTGTAATCCTTAAAGCGCCAAATTGTATCGAGAGAGAAACTTGCAGGGCGATGCAATAGGGCACATTGGAAAGTTAGGTCCTCGGAAACTGCAAAGAGCGTTGTATTAAAGGAAATAAAACGAAATCTAAACTAATAAACGACGACTAGACGAATGCATTTTCAACTAGTTAAAAACTCGACAGACGTAAATAGAAGAGGATTGCAAAACAACGAGTAGTCAGAAATAAGCTCTTTTAATTGCATTGGTTTTGTTTTCCTAGTGGACGGGAATTGGGGTGAATGGAGCCCGTGGAATGGCTGTACTAAGACATGTGGAGGGGGACAACAACTAAGAAATCGTACATGCAACAATCCTGCACCAGCTAACGGAGGGAAAGATTGCGAAGGAGCATTCAGACAAAGAGATCGACTCTGTAACAGCCAAAACTGCCCAGGTAACGGTACTTGGTCAAATTCTTTGATCAGTTGGAGAAATCTTCGAACTCTGCATTTTCTTTCACTGACGTAGAACGTTCATTAATTTACAAGCTTTTACTTGTACCCACGAAAGCTCGTGACTTTTTTTAAAATTTATCTGAGTGGGAATATTTCTCAAGGCTTTTTTATAAGCATATTTATATTGGACAAAATTAATGTTTATACGGATACATTTTTAATTAAATTTCCTCTAGTAAATTAACAATGAGAGCTTATTTTTTTCATTACTATTTTCATTTTGATCAATTTTGACTCACTCAAATTTGTCTTTTCTCCAACATGATGGATATCAAAGATGGCGGATCCAAAATGGCTGCCATTCGGAATGTGATCCACCTTAAGAGTTTTGGGACAAACTGTAAACCATCCAAGTTTCATATCCATAGCTTTGATATTCTTAACGTTACTTAGAAGCAAGTCTATCATAATTTCATTGCTAATTTAGTTCTGTTAATATATGACTGTAGAACTGTAGGTTAATGATGTTTAGGCACCAAAGAAAAAATACATGTAATTATGGATTGGCACGTTGAAAAGCTGCTGAAGAGGAGAATGCAGAGACCACCACTTTTTCTCCAGTCGTGCAAAACGATCTACTTAGGAAATAAGTTGCAATTAGTGCAATATTGCGCACCAAGAAGGCTGATGAAAGATCAAAACACGGTAAAAGGTTATTGTGCGATTTGCGTGACAGGAGATTATTGACGAGGTTTGACGCAATCTCCATCTAACATTTCTGTGCTCTACTCATTGAATCCATTAACAGTGACAGGAAGGCAAAGTTCTTTAGGAAATTTGGTCAAACTATTACTGTCACTCTTACTTACTTACTTTGTCATCTTCATTGTAAACACATAAGGCCATAATACCAGCATCTAATTCGTTGGTAAAGGTTTCTGCAGCAAGATCTTTTACGTGACCGGCGTGCTGGCCCTGCGCACAACCCTCCTACTTTCACATCTTGGGCTGGGACCAGGCAACGGTGGAGTTACTGTCGCTCTAGTCATACAATATTTCGCCCGGCGTCCTCTTCCAGTTACCGTCCTGTTGAATACGTTCACTACTTTCCATGAGAAACAAAACAACAATTTGTATTTCAGTATATTATGATATAGTACAAATCTACTAGTGTTCTATCACGAATGCTGTTCTCTTATTGGTCACGCGACTCACTCTTTTTCCTGTTGTAGAAAGTGAGTAGAGAGGGTAGCTGATTATCCGCTCGTGGCGTGACCTGTTTGTATCATTATTCAAGAAAAATGCCAGCCTGTCTTCTTGTCAAGTTATGAACGTCTAGTAAATTTAAAAACAATTAGATTATTCGCTCTTGATTACTATTGGTGATAGTTGATTCGAACTTCGCCTTCATCAACTATCGCGCGATAGAAATTTCGAGCTCATAATCTAATTGTTAAAAATAATGACTGAGGATCTTCTTCAAAAAACGTAGCAGAGCTTGCTTAGATCTTCGGCCAATGTATACCGACCGAATGTAATTATTAATGTGTTTGAGCGATCTTCTTGCCTTTTTTTCACCCGCAGTTGATGGAATGTGGGGTTCTTGGACTTCTTGGAGCACTTGTAGTAAAACATGTGGAAATGGTACACGGGAGCGAAAACGACTTTGCAATAATCCAAAACCAGCTTTCAATGGCACGTACTGCCCTGGTATTGGAAATGAGAGGCAGAACTGCAGTGTTATGTCTCCTTGTCCAAGTATGTAAATTGTTTATATATTTTTTACATTTGGCCGCTTCGATTCGTTGTACATTCAAGCCAGTAAAATAGTTTATTTAAGAATATAACTAATGATGCTTTTTCTGCTGTTATGGTAATAATAATTTTTATAATGATACCAATTTAATAGGTCAGCTAATTGACATGTTTTGTTCGTGCAGTTGATGGAATGTGGGGTTCATGGTCTTCTTGGAGCGACTGTGGCAAAACGGCGTGTGGAAATGGTACACGGTACAATGGAAATGGTACACGGGAGAGAAGACGACTTTGTAATAATCCAAAACCATCCTTCAATGGGACATACTGCCTGGGAGTTGGATGTCAGAAACAGAATTGCAGTAACCTTTCTCCTTGTCCAAGTACGCGAGCTTTGCACTTTGTTTTCACATGTGGGATTTGCGTTATATAGCCTTGTGATCATAAAATTGGAAACAGCTATCTATATCATTAAGGGGAACAAAACATGTTCAATATGCTTAGTGCTCACGAAACGTCTTTTTGTTTAAAGATTTTTCAATTCCCTTGTAGTGGGAATAGTTTCACATTTTAAGGTAACTTTTATTTCTTTTTTGCTAATACTATATATAACTGAAGATAAAGCAGATCGGTGTTGCTATTAATAAATAACAAGAAAATACTAATCAGTGTCCGTTTTTTTGCAGTTGATGGAATGTGGAGCACTTGGACTTCTTGGAGCCCTTGTAGCAAAAATTGTGTCAGTGGTACACGAAAGAGGAAACGGTGTTGCAATAATCCAAAACCAGCTTTCAATGGAACGTATTGCCTGGGTATTGAATATCAGAAGCAAAACTGCAGTTCCCTCTCTCCTTGTCCCAGTACGTGATTTTCATGCTTTGCATCTGCAATTCTAATCTGCGCTGTAAGAACGGGGTTTGCGATTAAAGTAATTTGGTGGAAAAACGTTGTAATTTACTCTCGGTAAAATAACTCAGCAGCTTGCTTTTTTTTCTATTTTCATGTCCATCGACCTTCCAATCCCAAACCACTTTGACAAGAAATTGGAAAGCAATTCTGAAGAGATTTCGTGTTTTTCTGTGAATGCTATAACCGGTTAACGAATATTTGGTTATCCATTTTCAGCTCGACGGCCTTCCTGTCCAACATTCAAGCGTCGAAAATGCTTCGCCTACAAGAACTGTAAAATAAGACGACGCTTTTGCAAATGCGTTTCACGTTACTATGGCAAAAAACGTAAAAACGGCAACCAGGTGAAAAAACAAATCTCTTTTAAAACGGAACAACTTATCGAAACTGGTAAGTTGAAGTCCCAAAATATCTAAGACACTTCATGCCAAGCTAATAGCAATATACACCCTGTAGATAAGATTTGAGATACTGTGAGTTGGTTATAGTTCATATAATTCCCTGATGATCAATCCATTTAACACCAACGTCTGCATTAAGATCGATCTCGGGTATGTCGTGAAATTGTCTGCGATGATTGCTTTGATACACTTGTCACAGTTCTTTTGATAATTCGCCTTATTCTCAGACGGTCTGAGGTCGCTTTTACTCACTGTCTTCTCTCCCTCATAATGTCCTGTTTGAGGGTTTTTTTTTATGACGCCATCTGACAGTTGAATATTTCCGTGAAGAAGTGTTAAGTTTTACGCTGTAAAAAGTGTTAAAAATGAAACTAGACGTTTCGGCAATGCTGCCTTCATCAGTAGTAAAAATGTGTTCGTTGCTAGCGTGTGCGAAAATTCAAAAAAATTCAATATCACGCGTGCCGAAGAAAAGCGCGCGCAAGGCTAGCATACGAGTTCTGATCTGGTCACTTAGATTGATCGCTTTAATCACCGCTACCATCATGTCGCTGAGGTTGTGGTTTGAATATTTCCGCCAATCCAGGTGATTGTTGCGACTATTTGTTTTTGTTTTCTCTATATGAAATTTCAATAATGATACTGAACGTTCTTTGAAAGGGCATCAGACCGAGAGAGGAAGGAGTTGATTGCGAGCGACCGCAGACCGTCTGACGATCAGACTATTTGATAATATGACCAGAAAATAAGAAAGAAATCTTGTGGTTTATCGTGTTACTTAAATATTACAACTGTACCTTTAGGATAAATAAGAATAATAGATAAAAGTTTTGAAATTGACCTGTTAAAAAGTTTAAAAGTTTTTTCTAAATTTTCGGTCGCTCACTGCGGCCTTCATCAGAGAATAAATGTTCTTTTTGTGGGAAACAAGTTATTTGACAATTGGTAGGTATACTCTTGGGACTGGCTTCCGTTCGTTGACACAATTAGGGTCGATGGTTGAATGCCACGATTTTAAGAATAAACGTTTGGACAAGTTGTTTACACCTCTCTCCAGAATCTGAACATAGTTTGGGTGTATGTCATGGTTGGTCGTCTCCGCGTGTTGTTTTATGAATGAGTCATTATTGCTGCGCGTCCCTGGCTTGTGTTCGGGCCCGCGTGAATTCCAGGAGCGTTTTGATTCGCCGACATAGGTGAAATCGCATAACTTGCAGTTAACTTTATAAACAATGCCTTTGCAGGCCATGAGTGGCGGTCGATCTTTAGGCTTTTTAAAAACAGTGTTTAAAGTTCTAACGGGTTTAAAAGCCGTAGTGACGTTGGCTTTGTTTAGGATTTTCTTTACTCGCTCCGATACCCCTTTCACGTACGGGATGGTGGCAAAACCTTTCCGTGGCTCCGGTCTCTCGTCTGGTTCACGGGGTGCAGGTGGCGTTGCACGAGAAGACTCAATGAAACGTTTGGTGTAACCATTGGCCTGGAGATCGCGTGCTACTCGGTCTTTCTCGGCTCTCCGATCAGACTCAGTCGAAGGCAAAGACTTCGCCCTGTCCATCAAGGTTTTGACCACTGCTCTTTTGCTTTGGGCGGGACTGTGGGATTGAAAGGAGAGGTACTTGTTCGTGTGAGGTGCCTTTCTGTGCACATTCACATAAACTTTGCCTTCCGGTCCAACGGTACATTTTGTGTCCAGAAACGCAATGCTCTCACCATTTGGCCATTCCAAGGAGTATACCTACCAATTGTCAAGGATTTCAAATAACTTGTTTCCCACAAAAAGAACATTTATTCTCTGATGAAGGCCGCAGTGAGCGACCGAAAATTTAGAAAAAACTTTTAAACTTTTTAACAGGTCAGTTTCAAAACTTTTATTTATTATCATTATGAGCACTGATCGCCCGAACGATAAATAAGAACTTTCTATTTTTCTGATCAATGTTTTTTTTTTTAGGTCTTGGAGACCCGAGAAGATGTAAGTGCAATGTTCTTTGACCAATACAGAACATAAAGAGACGTTTTTTTGATGAGAATCATATAAAACGGATTTTATTTTCACAGAATCCATACACATGTAGGATTCAATTTTATTTTCTTTAGAGAAGAGAGACGGATCGAGAGGAAAGTTCGAAAAGTATAAAGAACCGAAGTTATTGTTGACAATGTTGTCATCGTTGTTGTTGTTGTTTCTATATAATCCTTTTGTCATATTAGGGTAAGATTTCAGTGCCTTGAACTCGCGCCTCTCGACTCCTATTCCCGACACTAAACCACTCGCCCACCGAGGAACACATGCTTAGTAATGACTAAATTTTATTACTTCAAGGTAGATACGAATCAAACATGTGTCTCGGGTTAAAAAATCATTTTAGATCGATTTTAATGTTGCATTAAAGACTCCAAATGCGAAACTTCTTTAAGCTTATTATTGTTTATATTCGTTTACAACAAATTAGTTATTGTTGTCGCTAGATTCACCTGTTCTTGTAACGAAACGCATTCGTAAACAAAACATTAGGTCACTAAGTTTACATCTGATGGAAGGAGTTAGTGAGTGAGTGAATTTAAGCCACCGTTACCGATAACCCGTTCATTACGCGTGCGCGTATTAACGGGTTAAAAAGAGATAAAAAAATAAACACCAAAGGTAGCAGAACTTTATTTGCATAATAGACTTCATAATATCAGTTAAAAATTCCGTGCTATTTTTAGTCATTAAGAATCTATGAAGAGATCGGAGATAGCTACAATATAGTTTGACAACTGACTTTATGAATTATATGGCTTTTATTTCCCACGCAGTCTTGTGGCAGTTGTTGTGGTTTACTGATAAACATATTATTAAGCGATAGATTGATCAGTTGACTGACTCATTAGCTGATTGATTATTTGACTGATAAACTGATTAACTGATTGATTGATTGATTGATTGATTGATTGTTTAAGCAATTTAAGCTGTCCTTGATTCCCCTTCTCTTCCAGTTGATTTTAAATTTAGCATGGAACCGCCTCATGGCAGTGATCATAATTGTTTCTTTTGTTTCAGTTCATCGTCGTTGTCCTTATCAGTACAACCGAAAATGTTTTGTCTCCAAGCGTGGTTACAAAAAATGGCACTTCTGTTTCTGTGTTCGTCGTTGCTATTGGAATAAAACTACAAAGGGAAAAAATAAAGCGAGTTAAAGGTAAATGTATAGACAGTAAATAGAAATATATTTCTTTGCATGTTAGTAAAGTGTATGCAGTGGTACCTCTACTTTGGGACACTTCGTTTAAGAGGACATCATGCACTTTGTCTGGACCCGGCCAGCAAAATGCTATGTACTCTTTATAATTTTTACTGCTATTAAAGGGACACCTCTATAAAGGGGACATTTATCCTCGTCCCGATGGTGTTCCCAGTTGAAAATCGTGATCGCCTTATCCTCATTGTATTCTTCATATGTACGAGTTAAGATGACAATTTAATCTTTAAGTCAGGTTAAACTGTGATTCTGTGAGTGAAATCCTTACGTATAGATGTTGTTTCATTCGTGATTGCATTCAAAAAGGAGCTATACTCACAAAACTTGTTTTTCTTTTGCTTGCTCCTTACAGGTTACTTCACACTAATATGGTAGATGACAAGACAGCGAAATTTAGCAGTGCATTTAATCTTTTTTTGTAATTCGAATTGCGTCACTGTTAGATAGAATCCAAGCCTGCAGTATTTTTCTTTTATAAAAGGTGCAATAAACGTCCGTAAACCATAATGTTGTTATGTGTTGTTATGCGTATTATTATCTTTTTTTTTTCAGTCAAACCTGTATTAAGTAGATACCCTCGGGGAGTGCTGTAGTGTCCGCTTAAAATAAGTTGCAAAAATTCTCCTATCCATGATAACGAGAAGAGTCCAACAACAACTCAACCAATCGATAATGTATAAACTGCCTCCTTCAATGGATGATTTAGTTCGTTTAACTGAATTCATTCTTCCGTTGAGTATGCCCTTTCCTCGTTTTTCCTTCTTCTTTCGATCTGGTATCGAATGGAAAAATAACCTGTGTGACCCAGCTTCTACACCGTAATTGTTTAGTAAATAGAGGTTACTTCACAGTTGGTGAGCGCGTACGATTTTTATTCACGAGTTGGGAAGAATCACAAACGAACGAGCGAGGCTTTGCGAGCGAGTGAGTTTGTGATTCTTTCCAACGAGTGAATAAAAATCGTACAAGCGAACGAACCGTGAAGTAATTTGTTTATTATATGTATACTGAGATTTACACAACAGAAAAACAAGACGAAACGATGAAATTATCAATACTTCAGTAGAAGGGTTCTTGGTTTATTGTCAGACTCAACTTTTAATTGGAAAAATTCACCGAATTCACACATCTAACAAAAATAACCACGACAGTAATTTTTTTCCAAAACTATAACAAGACTATACATAATAAGACACTTTACGACAAAAACAAAGCAAGTTTGCGTACCTGTGTTTTGAAGTTTTTGCCGCTTTGATAACGACAACAAATGGCGAGAGTTTAAACTTGCTTGCACGTTTGGTGATTTAATTGCTTTTTTTAGCTTCTTTTAGCCTAATTCTTTCCCCTGTTAAACGTATATTTTCCCTTTCAGCAAAATCTGTTAAAAACAGGTGTCTACATATTTTTGCAGTGTTTTTATTTTTTTGCAGTGGAATTTACCAGCATAATAATCTTAAACAGCGCCTTTTGTCCTTATTAACCGTAAAGAGTGATACTTTGTAGTTATTAATCGTGAAAGAATGTTAGTTACAGTTAATAATCGTAAAATTCCAGATTAATAACTATGTTTGGCAGACGTTTACAGTTAATAATCGTGTAATGCGCGAATATTAACTGTGTCTGACAGACATTTACAGTTATTAATCGTAAGTTGCCCATTTTCACGGACAAGATAACTCGAAAGCAAATTTAACTTGACATCCGCCATTACAAAAAAGGAAACTAACGTAAAGTCTACTTTCCACAGCGCTTGTTATACCGTAAATATTCCACAGCCGGATTCTTCAGGGGTCAAATTTCTATTGAGCTTGACTTCTATTCGATTTAATTTGTTTGCGAACGATACATTCCTGGTCTTTCTTTTCAACGAAGAACAACGCGAGCGTCGCCATTAAACATAGAAGCACGAACGTGTGAAGCATTTATACATGTAAAATTAAAACACCTCTATTTATTAAAGTCTTGTTTTTTTGAAGAAAACAAAGCGAGAGATCTCTAAATCGATTTCCGAAACTAAAATTCATTTGACCCGGAGAAGTAGAAAATTGCTTTTGACAACAATAAATTGAACGTATCGCGAAATCAACAACACGGCGAAATACCTTCAGTGGGAAGATTCGCTCGCAGTCAAAATTAGTGGTGAAACGTAAAGGATGATTTTGAAAAGTCTAACTTATTGGAAAGGCTTTTATTCTTTAGCAGTGGAGAGCTGATAACAACATGCTTACAAAATTTAGTTCAACTAGCGTCAAAAAATATTTTGGAACTCCAAAGGAAAATCGGCTGAAAATCCGCCTGTACGGGATATGAATTTTAAATGATTATTTTGGTTTAAAACTCAAAATGCATCTAATGATAACCAAATCCTTTTAGTTGATTCATTTTCATTCACGATCGAAACACTTTGTACTTATTATAAAATCGTAAAGACTGATAGTTTGCAGTTATTAATCGTGAAGAGCGTCACGATTAATAACTATGAAAAACATTTCAAGGCGCTTGAAAAGAAAGATCTTTCTTTGAAAGCGAGTGAGCGGGACATATTCATTCAACGCACTTCCGGACTTCGGAATGAAACTCTTACTTACAAAGAAATGCTCTTATGAAAAAGTGTTTACAAGCGAATTTCAGGTAAGCTTACTCATTCACGGCGCATGTGATAAATTGAAATCTTCAAACACCATAAAATTGTACATCGTCGAATTTCGCGGAATAAGCATCATCACGGGGGAAAAAACACATCACAGCCAGAAAAGCAGTTAAATGTTTTGCGAAACAAAACTTAACATGCACGGTATAATTTGTTGTTATGATGTAACTTGCTAACAAGGTTCAGTTATAAAATTTCGAGCGAAAAATTGAAATCTGACCGCCGTTCGATTATGCAAATTAAGATCACTCCGGCATGAAAATTTGCGGAGTTTTCGCTTCGTCTTCGCCAAAATACTCTTTCAGATGAGAAATAAAATAATAATATATCGTTTACTAAAGGACTTTTACTCAAGAAAAAGATCAGTTTTAGTTGAACGTGTTCTGCACGAAGAGGTTTGATGGTCTTCGATGCCCGGCTTCGATGCAAACGGTCTGGAAAAACATCGGGTGTCACGCAACAGGCGAGGAATTTTTTTCCAGGCTCTGGTGAAACCTCAGTAAAAAGAATGCTTATCAGGTTAAGATTAAACCTCTAAAATAGCAAAGCTATGTCTTATGCTTACAGTTCCTTTTAAATAAAAGATCCTTTTCAACCTGTTTAATTTCTTACTAGACCGCAGTGCAAGCAGATATGTCGCATTGTGTTATCTGTTTTTAGCGGTTTTTCAGCAAATAAGCGAGGATTTTGTGTTTAAGACCCATCCAGCTCGCCACACAACCTGATAAAACGATATTAAATGGTCCACATTGCTCGTTTCCCCTTACAAAATCACTGATACAAGAAATCTCGGTTTTAGCGGTAAATTGATATTTTTACGCGGGAAAAATAGGATAGCATATTAAAGCGTGACTGAAATGAAAAAAACGGTAAACACTAAAAAAGCGAGAGACATTGTAATCGGTTTAATTAAGAAAAAAAAAAAAACCGATCAAGTGCAACAAACTCAGATGAAGTATTAACCTGGGGAAAATCAATGGCTTACCTTTGGCGTTCACAAGTGTGGCAGAAACAACGGTCATGCAAAGGCCATGCGGCTCTAAAAATTCCTTTGTGAAGTCTTGTCCTTTATATTTGTTCTTTTCCGCCAGCAGTGATTTATACAGCTGTCGATGTTTTGATTCAGTGATTTTCGCTTGGTAAATTGTCACTTCTCCAACCCTGCATGGTGAACATTTCAGCACTCATTCAGTTCTTGCAAAGAAATCCGACGCATTATTTTTTTCAGTCATTGGCGGATTTCCATCCAAAAATTTGGAAACCCACTGTTTCAGAAGTGGTTTTAACCGTGGTGAAAATTCCTTGATCCGAGAAATGAGTCCAACTTGACCTCTTTTTTTTTTCCTTTTAAAGCAGTGTACGATAAATAGAAATGATTTTCGGTAAGCGCCTCGTTTGATTCTCAGGCGGTCAATTTTCCTGGAGCTGGTCAATTGCGTCAAAGTGCATCTATAGCAACCAATTGCAGAGCTTGCTGTCAAATTTTCTCCAATCACAGAGCTGGCTGTCAAAATGTCTCCAATCGCATAACTGGCTGTCAAATTTGTGTCAAGTTGTAGCCAAGATCTTCCCATCACGAAAAAGGTCCTTTTTAACGTCAAATTGTAATTGACTAAATTCTTTTTTCAACTGAACTGTAAAGCAACTCGTCGACGACGCTGAATTCAACGAAAATTTCGCAACGCAAGCATGTTTTCGCCTGTTAAATAAAGTATTCCGCGTAGAAATGTTATCCTCTCAACTCACTGAATTCACCTGATGCGAGCGAAAATTTCATATTTAGTAAAATATAAAGGAATTTATTGTTGTTAATTTGAGCGCACAATAAATGATTTTTTTTTTCTGAGAACATAATCTCGCAGACAAAGTGATTCGGGATCAACCACGCCGTGGCATGTTCGATCACGGCACTATTATTAAATTCGAGTGCAAAATTCATGCATCGGTTTCTGAGAGTATTTCGGTAGTCGCCTCCCTAACGAACACCGATTGTTCTTATTTTCAATACGCCATTTACCCAACGGTTCTGTCGCTTGGTTTGAATTTCAGGTTAAATGTTACCTCATCAAGTCATTCCAGCCTAGCGTGATCTGTAGTGCGAATGGGATGAATTCACGATTAATAATTGTGAAGGACTTTTTAACAAATCTTACCAGCTCACTGGACGAAAAAACGGATTTTCCTGTATAGCAAATTTAGAGCAAATATACGGCAAATGTTTTGCTCAAATTTGCTACTTGACAAAGATCAAATTTGCAACCATGGCAACGGTGGAAAATGCCGCATTTGCTTTAAATTTACTCCCATGCGTAAAAAGTAAAGTAAAGTTTCTCTTTTTCCCAACATTTGCAAGGGTAGCAAATATAATATTAAAACTGTGATTTTGCATTTTTTTTGCCCAGTGGCAAATGTGATCAATGCATCGTTTGTGCTTAGGATGGCAAATGTGAGCAAAGATTCATTTTTAAGCAACTTTGTTAAGGTGGTAAATTTGATCAAAGGATCATTTTTCCACATGTTTGCCCAGAGTGGTAAATGCAATCAAAGTATCATTTTTGAACCTTTTTGCACGGGACGGTAAATGTAATCAAAGAATCATTTTCAGACATGTTTACTCTCTGAATAGTAAATATGATGAAATAAACATTTTTTCCACATGTTTGCTCAGGATGGTAAGCGTGATCAAAGACTCGTTTTTTCCACACTTTTTAATTAATATGAACTATGCACTGCAGTGACAACAAAAAATTTCAAACCACAAATGACACAAATGAAATGAATTTGATTATTTTAATAACTAATTAAACTACCTGTAAGTCACATTCTCAATAGTATTCACATATTATTTTGTCAAACACAACTAATTAAACAACAGTAAAAGCTCTGATACTTAGGATGCAATTAGTTGTAGTATATACATGTATATACATAAAGCTGTTGCATTTGCCTGTGCACTGCAATATTATATATGTTAAAACAATAAGCATTTCAGACAGGCAAAGGTGACAACTTCTGACATGAATGTGTGCACTGCAAATAAATGCCCCCATGTCACTTTGTCCTACAAGTATATTGTTACCAAAATAATCATTTGCTTTATTGAAGTTGTAAAATGCTATAACATGTATACTGTATATACCACGGTATTAAAGGAGAACAAATATTCAAACCTCGAATAGCAATAATTTCAACAGGTTTCTTGCAAAAAGCCCAAGCTTACTTTTCAATTTGACAAATTTTGCACTGTAATTGCAGTACACATGGTAATACACTTAGATCTAATCACTCTATTATATGGCAATTTAGTTCAAATGATTGAAGAGCTTTGACTGACTTTTTTGTTGTATAACTGAAAAGGTTTTGGCTGATTCTTAAGCCTTCATTGTTAAGAATTACACAAAGGGCTTCAGCCCAACAACAAAAAGAGTCAGTGTCAAACATCTTCAATCATTTGAACATTACTCCTGACTAAACAGCTGTTCACTCCATGGCGATATAAATGGTTAAATAGCATAGAATTATATGTCAAAAGTGAAATTCCAAAAACCTGTTTATAAAAAAAACTGTGAGGTGTAAAGACACAAGCCAATGTTTCTTGAATAAAGTGGAGCCCACATGCAAAAAATACACTATTCATAGAAAACTGAAAAACAACCAATAACATTTGACATACATTCAACTCTCTCTTAACGGACACCTGGTGTTGGTCTCTGCCGTTTTTCAGTCATTTTACTGTAACTATACTCTCTATAAGATGGACACCTCTCTAAGACGGACAACAGACACTTTTGAAACCATCAACGGACACTTGAGAAATGCTTTTTGTAGTGAAAAATATTTCAAAATGGAAATGTAGGTGCTCTACATGACAGTAAATTGCAATTTAGGGGAAGCAAGTTACATCACCAAATACAGTACGTGTCTCCTTGTATACAAACCAGACGTTCATTTGACAGCTCGTATCTTGTTGCGAATAGGTCCAGCTTTATTTTCTTATAATTACTGGTGTCACTATAAGCCGGACACCTCTCTAAGTCGAGGCCAATCCCGAAGGTGTCCATCATAGAGAAAGTTGACTGTATTATATTATCAAAGGGGCTAGGTCATGAGAAATGTGAATGGAAACTAAATGTCATTATTGTGAATCTCTGAAATCCTCTTCATTTTGTTTTCTCTGTAAATTACGAATTGAGTCATCACTGAATGTTCATGTATAACTACAACATAATGTATTGAGATTATTACACTGGTTTGCATTTGTTTTCAATTGCCCTGAACTTGAGCCCCCTTAATTGAGGGGTACAGTGGTTATTACTTGTAATTAGGACAAATGCAAACTGGTGCCTCCCAGGTTGATGGTGGCCACACTCACCAATCACTATGCCTTTAGAACAATAAATATTGTGGTTGCTTATCCTGGTACACATGTATCAAGATATGGCAAGATAGCCGCCACTCACAAAATGTACCAGGATAAGATCTCACAAATCAATTTCTACAATAGTTGGCATTGCTCAATTATCGACATTAAAAAATTTGGAGGCAAAATCACTTTCAATTTAGAAAAATAAATATTGTGGTCGCCTATCCTGGTACAAATGCTTCAAGATCTGGCAAGATTGCCGCCACTCGCAAAATGTACCAGGATAAGATCTCACAAATCAATTTCTACAACAGACGGCATTGCTCGATTATCGACATGAAAACATTTGGAGGCAAAATCACTCTGAATTTAGAAAAAAAATATTGTGGTTGCTTATCCTGGTACACATGCTTCAAGATCTGGCAACTTGATTGCCGCCACTCGCAAAAAGTACCAGGATAAGATCTCGCAAATCAAATTCTACAACAAACGGCATTGCTCCATTATCGACATGCAAAAATTTGGAGGCAAAATCACTTTCAATGTAGAAAAATAAATATTGTGGTTGCTTATCCTGGTACACATGCTTCAAGATCTGGCAAGATTGCCGCCACTCGCAAAATGTACCAGGATAAGATCTCACAAATCAAATTCTACAACAAACGGCATTGCACCATTATCGACATGAAAACATTTGGAGGCAAAATCACTCTGAATTTAGAAAAATAAATATTGTGGTTGCTTATACTGGTACAATGATTCAAGATCTGGCAAGATTGCCGCCACTCGCAAAATGTACCAGGATAAGATCTCACAAATCAAATTCTACAACAAACGGCATTGCACCATTATCGACATGAAAACATTTGGAGGCAAAATCACTCTGAATTTAGAAAAATAAATATTGTGGTTGCTTATACTGGTACAATGATTCAAGATCTGGCAAGATTGCCGCCACTCGCAAAACGTACCAGGATAAGATCTCACAAATCAAATTCTACAACAAACGGCATTGCACCATTATCGACATGCAAAAATTTGGAGGCAAAATCACTTTCAATGTAGAAAATAAATATTGTGGTTGCTTATCCTGGTACACATGCTTCAAGATCTGGCAAGATTGCCGCCACTCGCAAAATGTACCAAGATAAGATCTCACAAATCGATTTCTACAACAGACCGCTTTTCTCGATTATCGACATGCAAAAATTTGGAGGCAAAATCACTCTGAATTTAGAAAAATAAATATTGTGGTTGCTTATCCTGGTACACATGCTTCAAGATCTGGCAAGATTGCCGTCATCCTCAAAATGTACCAGGATAAGATCTCACAAATCAATTTCTACAACAAACGGCATTGCTCCATTATCGACATGAAAACATTTGGAGGCAAAATCACTCTGAATTTAGAAAAATAAATATTGTGGTTGCTTATCCTGGTACACATGCTTCAAGATCTGGCAAGATTGCCGCCACTCACAAAATGTTCCAGGATAAGATCTCACAGATGAAAGTCTACAATAGTCAGCATTGCTCAATTATCGACATGAAAAAATTTGGAGGCAAAATCATTTTGAATTTAGAGCAATAAATATTGTGGTCGCTTATCCTGGTACACATGCTTCAAGATCTGGTAAGATTGCTGCCACTCGCAAAATGTACCGGGATATTATCATAAGACAAACTGCAGGCATCAAAATGTTTTGAAGAATCACTAACATTGACATTGTCTTTTTAAGACCATACTACACTGATAGAAAATCTGCTTTACCTAGTGTTTCTTGCCAGTTTATTAACCTCAAAGTGGATTTTGTATAAGTTTTTCTAGCTTTCTCTTGTTTTGAAATTATTTGTTAAATGAGGCACAGAGGGGATCTGTCCGACATTGGGTTGAATTGGTATTCAGCTGGTAAATCACCATAATTAGTTTACGGATAAATATATGACAACTAGTATTTTTAATCAGGACTCAGCTGCAGTCTGCACCACCTCCTTTGTTTGCATTATTGTGCTTTCTTTGCAGATTGGAGACTGCTCTGAGTGTTGAATGGCAACTTTTAGCTTTGGATGTAAAGCTTTGTGACTGCATGTACACTGTATTTCTGCAAATAGAGGAAAGGAAATTGCAAAAATAAAGATTCATATTAAGTATGATTTAGCAGTGCTTACAAGATGCACATCCATTTGATGTACATGTAGATGTTGTGGTTTAAATTTTTTTGGTTTACAAATTTTCAAACCAATTTAATTTTTCTTTTGTCTGAGATTCATTAACATGATTTGAAAGAAAGGAAAATAAAAATCAAACTGGTTTGAAAATTTTTAAACCAAAACAAAACTTAAACTACATGTACAACATATCCATGTAATATATGTACATGGATGTGCATCTTGCAACTACTGCTATTTACATAGTAACATATGCACTTGTCATTGGCAGGGAGACCCAGGCTGAAAAAAAACTGGGGACTTCAGTTCTTGTAAATTGCAAGGAGATTGATTGATGAGTAATTGCCTTGGGGAACTTTTTGCAGAATTCAAGCAGCAATCTCGATTTCGAAAAAGACTGGATTTCCCGCTAATAATTATTCTATTCCATTGTAGTTGACGTGAAGGGTTACATGTACATTGCACTGCTGATTCATTGGCTCGCATTGTTTTGAGTCGATACTGTATAATCTCCTGTGGAGGAGCAATTGTTAACATTAAAACATTACGAGCAAAAATATCACATACCGGTATATACACTGTACATGTAGCTCTTTATACATGTACATGTAGACATTTTTAAACTGCCGAGTGTACAAAGAACACCCACAGAGGTTAGGGAGAATCCTTAATCAGTACTAAAGAACATTTGGCTCGAGATTGTAAATCCGATACAACATCGCCACGACAGTAGAAGTCAGTAGAATATTATTTTAGTTATTTTATTCCTATAGTGTACTACCCCTTTCAGTGTTGTTAATTGTTATATAGTAAACCCTATTTCACAGAGTCATAATTTTATTTAACCTATGTGAATGCATGTACATCTCTACAAGTGTATAAGCTAATTAAAAAAAAAACAGATACATTGTACCCGGCATGTTAAATCGATGAAAATCGATTGTATATATTGAGCGTCATATAAATAGCATTAATTAAATCTTCCACATGAATTAAATGCAATACTGATAACAATCAATGGCCATTGATATAATCAATCTCAATTAATCGATTTACATTGGAAGTCGATGGTCAATTGAATTATCGCAAAAACATACGTCATTGATTGATCATCGATTTCCAATATTAATCGATTAACAATGGTAATTGAACTGAGTGGAGTGCAATTTGGTCTGAAATCATACGCGTGATTTCAAAATCAAACGAGCGCGATAGCGCGAGTTTGATTTGAAATCACAAGTATGATTTCAGACCAAAATTGCACGACACAAAGTTCAATTACCACTTAATTACATCCATTTTGAAATCCCCCAATATTGCACAAAAAAGTGTAATATTGTAATAAGAGGATCACCAGTGATTTCAAATGGTGCAATTTGGAAATAAATTGCACCATTTTAAAATGATGCGATTTAGAGTCCAAAATGGTGCAATTTGGAAATAAATTACACGATTATTAACTGTAAACGTGTGCCAAACATAGTTATTAATCGTGAATGACTCGCATTACAAATCACGCTAGGCTGGTTTGATTTGATAAGAAGTCCTTCACAATTATTAATCGTGAATTCATCTCACTCGCACTACAGATCACGCTAGGCTGGAATGACTTGATGAGATGTCATTTGACCTGAAATTCAAACCAAACGACAGACCGTTGGGTAAATGGCGTATTGAAAATAAGAACAATCGGTGTTCGTTCGGAAGGCGACTCGGCCTTCTATGTTTAATGGCGATGCTCGCGTTGTTCTTCGTCGAAAAGGAACACTATATAGGAAAATATCGTTCGCGAACAAATTATAAATTATTAATTATAACAAGCCCTGTGGAAAGTAGACTTTACGTTAGTTTTCTTTTTTGTAATGGCGAATAGTCAAGTTAAATTTGTCCGTGGATATGGGCAACTCACGATTAATAACTGTAAATGTCTGTCAGACACAGTTAATATTCGCGGATTACACGATTATTAACTGTAAACGTGTGCCAAACATAGTTATTAATCGTGAATGACTCGCATTACAAATCACGCTAGGCTGGTAAGATTTGTTAAAAAGTCCTTCACAATTATTAATCGTGAATTCATCCCACTCGCACTACAGATCACGCTAGGCTGGAATGACTTGATGAGGTGTCATTTAACCTGAAATTCAAACCAAACGACAGAACCGTTGGGTAAATGGCGTATTGAAAATAAGAACAATCGGTGTTCATTAGGGAGGCGACTACCGAAATACTCTCAGAAACCGATGCATGAATTTTGCACTCGACTGATTTAATAATAGTGCCGTGATCGAACATGCCACGGCGTGGTTGATACCGAATCACTTTGTCTGCGAGATTATGTTCTCAGAAAAAAAATCATTTATTGTGCGCTCAAATTAACAACAATAAATTCCTTTATATTTTACTAAATATGAAATTTTCGCTCGCATCAGGTGAATTCAGTGAGTTGAGAGGATAACATTTCTACGCGGAATACTTTATTTAACAGGCGAAAACATGCTTGCGTTGCGAAAGCCCTTTTAAATCTTTTCGTTGAATTCAGCGTCGTCGACGAGTTGCTTTACAGTTCAGTTGAAAAAAGAATTTAGTCAATTACAATTTGACGTTAAAAAGGACCTTTCTCGTGATGGGAAGATCTTGGCTACAACTTGACACAAATTTGACAGCCAGTTATGCGATTGGAGACATTTTGACAGCCAGCTCTGTGATTGGAGAAAATTTGACAGCAAGCTCTGCAATTGGTTGCTATAGATGCACTTTGACGCAATTGACCAGCTCCAGGAAAATTGACCGCCTGAGAATCAAACGAGGCGCTTACCGAAAATCATTTCTATTTATCGTACACTGCTTTAAAAGGAAAAAAAAGAGGTCAAGTTGGACTCATTTCTCGGATCAAGGAATTTTCACCACGGTTAAAACCACTTCTGAAACAGTAGGTTTCCAAATTTTTGGATGGAAATCCGCCAATGACTGAAAAAAATAATGCGTCGGATTTCTTTGCAAGAACTGAATGAGTGCTGAAATGTTCACCATGCAGGGTTGGAGAAGTGACAATTTACCAAGGGAAAATCACTGAATCAAAACATCGACAGCTGTATAAATCACTGCTGACGGAAAAGAACAAATATAAAGGACAAGACTTCACAGAGGAATTTTTAGAGCCGCATGGCCATTGCATGACCGTTGTTTCTGCCACACTTGTGAACGCCAAAGGTGAGCCATTGTTTTTCCCCAGGTTAATACTTCATCTGAGTTTGTTGTACTTGATCGGTTGTTTTTTTTTTCCTTAATTGAACCGATTACAATGTCTGTCGCTTTTTTAGTGTTTACCGTTTTTTTTATTTCAGTCACGCTTTAATATGCTATCCTATTTTTCCCGCGTAAAAATATCAATTTACCGCTAAAACCGAGATTTCTTGTATCAGTGATTTTGTAAGGGGAAACGAGCAATGTGGACCATTTAATATCGTTTTATCAGGTTGTGTGGCTAGCTGGATGGGTCTTAAACACAAAATCCTCGCTTATTTGCTGAAAAACCGCTAAAAACAGATAACACAATGCGACATATCTGCATGCACTGCGGTCTAGTAAGAAATTAAACAGGTTGAAAAGGATCTTTTATTTAAAAGGAACTGTAAGCATAAGACATAGCTTTGCTATTTTAGAGGTTTAATCTTAACCTGATAAGCATTCTTTTTACTGAAGTTTCACCAGAGCCTGGAAAAAAAATTCCTCGCCTGTTGCGTGACACCCGATGTTTTTCCAGACTGTTTGCATCGAAGCCGGGCATCGAAGACCATCAAACCTCTTCGTGCAGAACACGTTCAACTAAAACTGATCTTTTTCTTGAGTAAAAGTCCTTTAGTAAACGATATATTATTATTTTATTTCTCATCTGAAAGAGTATTTTGGCGAAGACGAAGCGAAAACTCCGCATATTTTCATGCCGGAGTGATCTTAATTTGCATAATCGAACGGCGGTCAGATTTCAATTTTTCGCTCGAACCTTGTAAGCAAGTTACATCATAGCAAAAAATTATACCGTGCATGTTAATTAAGTTTTGTTTCGCAAAACATTTAACTGCTTTTCTGGCTGTGATGTGTTTTTTCCCCCGTGATGATGCTTATTCCGCGAAATTCGACGATGTACAATTTTATGGTGTTTGAAGATTTCAATTTATCATATGCGCCGTGAATGAGTAAGCTTATCTGAAATTCGCTTGTAAACACTTTTTCATAAGAGCATTTCTTTGTAAGTAAGAGTTTCATTCCGAAGACCGGAAGTGCGTTGAATGAATATGTCCCGCTAACTCGCTTTCAAAGAAAGTTCTTTCTTTTCAAGCGCCTTGAAATGTTTTTCATAGTTATTAATCGCAAGTGACGCTCTTCACGATTAATAACTGCAAACTATCAGTCTTTACGATTTTTTAATAAGTACAAAGTGTTTCGATCGTGAATGAAAATGAATCAACTAAAAGGATTTGGTTATCATTAGATGCATTTTGAGTTTTAAACCAAAATAATCATTTAAAATTCATATCCCGTACAGGCGGATTTTCAGCCGATTTTCCTTTGGAGTTCCAAAATATTTTTTGACGCTAGTTGAACTAAATTTTGTAAGCATGTTGTTATCAGCTCTCCACTGCTAAAGAATGAAAGCCTTTCCAATAAGTTAGACTTTTCAAAATCACCCTTTACGTTTCACCACTAATTTTGACTGCGAGCGAATCTTCCTACTGAAGGTATTTCGCCGTGTTGTTGATTTCGCGATACGTTCAATTTATTGTTGTCAAAAGCAATTTTCTACTTCTCCGGGTCAAATGAATTTTAGTTTCGGAAATCGATTAAGAGATCTCTCGCTTTGTTTTCTTCAAAAAAAACAAGACTTTAATAAATAGAGGTGTTTTAATTTTACATGTATAAATGCTTCACACGTTCGTGCTTTTATGTTTAATGGCGACGCTCGCGTTGTTCTTCGTTGAAAAGAAAGACCAGGAATATATCGTTCGCGAACAAATTAAATCGAATAGAAGTCAAGCTCAATAGAAATTTTGACCCCTGAAGAATCCGGCTGTGGAATATTTACGGTATAACAAGCGCTGTGGAAAGTAGACTTTACGTTAGTTTCCTTTTTTGTAATGGCGGATGTCAAGTTAAATTTGCTTTCGAGTTATCTTGTCCGTGAAAATGGGCAACTTACGATTAATAACTGTAAATGTCTGTCAGACACAGTTAATATTCGCGCATTACACGATTATTAACTGTAAACGTCTGCCAAACATAGTTATTAATCTGGAATTTTACGATTATTAACTGTAACTAACATTCTTTCACGATTAATAATTACAAAGTATCACTCTTTACGGTTAATAAGGACAAAAGACGCTGTTTAAGATTATTATGCTGGTAAATTCCACTGCAAAAAAATAAAAACACTGCAAAAATATGTAGACACCTGTTTAAAGTTCTTTTCTTTAGGTCCGCAGAAATCCGCATTTTTCATTGAAGTGATAGAACTTTAAACCCTTTTGTTGCCATGAATGAATTTCTTCGAGGCCTTCAAGGAGGGCGAAGGCACACTGAATGGCGGGAATTCCCGCGTACGATTTTTGACACTAGTGAAAAATGTCGTATCGCGATTCAGATTGGTCATACGATATTCTTCACTAGTGAGGAAAATCGTATGACCAATAGGATGGCTTGTCATACGTGAAGGGACGATTTTTATCTCATAGTTTTCTGGTGTGTAAAATCTCAGTATGTATATAATAAATCAGCATATCCTGTGTGAGACCGAATTTCTCTTGAGAAGAAGCTACGCTGTATTAGTTGCAGCATTTTCAACTAACTGTTGAACTCCTTTTGTCATTATTCGCTTCATATCAGATTAACCATCATTGGAGCCCTGTTGACCAACGATTTGTTTTATACAATTTGTTTTATAGACCAGCGATTTGTTTTATAACGGAGTTCTCGCGGGCTCGCTCGCGGAGCTCCATACTCATTTAACCCTATTCAGACTGTGATAACTTTATACCGAAATAGCTATGCGGCTCAAATTTTCTGACTTTTCCTAGAATTTATCTACGGACATTTTGGTATCCATAACATGTCAGTGTGATTAACCATGTTGCCAAGGCAACCGGTTTTTGACACATAGGTTTTCAAAATATTAAAATATGGTGATTTTTTTTCATTTTGAGATCTTGTTCTTTGACTTATAGTGCATTTTCTTGTTAGAATAGTTTTTTCTTGGGACTAGTTCTTGAAAGACATCAAAAATTTTTAGCATCAAATATTTGGGGGGGGGGTAGGTAAATTTTTGCTCTCTTTTACTTATAGACAAACATTTTGTACTATTTATTAAATAACGCTTCTAAGTTTATTGTTTGGATAATAGACATAAGTTTGATACGTGTTTTATACATTCTGATCCTTTTCTCTTTTAGATATTTTTTTAATTTTAATTTAAACAAAACAAAATTCAAGATGGCGGATTCAAGATGGCGGATCCAAGATGGCGGACAATAATTTCAAAATTATAGTTTTATCGCTTTTTATTGCTTTTTCTCGCTTTAAAAGTGTGCCCTTGTTTGCATTTATTATTTTTTAATATTAAAGATATGATTTTTCAGTTATATTTGATATTTTAAGTATCTGGATGGAAAAATATCAAAGAAACGTCGGAAAACAAACATGACGTCATTGTGACGTCATAATTGGATGTGGCAGGTCAAAACTGGGTGTGAGGTTTCCTTGTATGGAGGTGAACATTGTGTGAAAATTTTATGGTCCTAGCCTTACTGGTTCCAGAGATATAAAGGGGGGTGTTCGACGAGAGGAGCCCGTATAACATGTCTCGTATTTTGTGAGGGGCCGCTCAACCCGCCTTAGTGTAGCTCCAGGCAACTCCAGTCGCCGAGGCAGTTCCCTCCGCTTCGAAAACATTTTCACGTCGTGGGACGCGCGCGGTAAACCTCCTGCTATTTTACCAAAAGTTTAAGGCCGATGCCGCTTACTGAACGAAGCCTTTAGCGAGCCGAGAAGTGTTTGTATTTTGTGGGCTTTTATGTCGGCGTATCTGATTTGCATCGGCATAATAATTATTAGTGAGCTCCGCTGACGGAGGACGTTTTATCGGCTTCAGAGGTTTGCATCGAAAAAAATTCGACGGCTCGAGGGACGGGGAAAACCTCCTTCAACGTCCATGGAATATTTCACATAGCTGCTGGAAAAAACGACTCCGCCGGCGAGCTGAGAAGTTTGAGCTTTTTCTGTTATTTACATCTCCAGGGAGCGTTATTCATTCCGGCTGAACGGTCACGGTTATCGATTGTAAAATTCAAATGTCAACTTAGAGTATCTGGAAAACGAATGCAGTAAAAAATTACAATGAAAAGATTCGAAGCTAAATCTTAACTAGTAGGCAAACTAATATACTTATTTCCTTTCCACGGACGACCGAACTTCTGAGCCAAACTTTCTGAAGGTTTTCGTTTCTTGACAGCTGGCCTCGAGCTTTCGGCGGCGTTGCATAGAAAACGTATCAGTAATTAACGATGGAAAATAAAAGAAGACAGACAAAAACAAGATGTAATGCGTTGAATATTAACTAAATATTTGAAAGAAATGATTTTGAAGTTAATACACAATACAGATTCCCCGATGTAAACGGATTTTTTTAGGAATCAACTGACTTCCCCGGCACAAAACTGAATTTCGTGGCCTCGGAAATTCTAAAACGCCCGCAATGAATCACGGTAAGTGACGATGGGCCTTTAATGTTAACTCGTGCCGTCTTCAGTTGTTTTTTTTTTTCTTGAGACACATTTTTGTAAAGTTGGGCGACAATCGGTTTCTATGGTAACGATATATGACATCATAAGTAGCATGAAGTCAATCCATATTTGAATAAAAAGTATGTTTTTCGGTCAAAAAAAAAACATATTGAACATCCGAGACACTTGCCGTATTCTTTGTCGCAGAAGAACTACAACTAGTCGCTACGTTGTACTAGCGTAGTTTGCGTTTCACAATTATTGAGTTACAGTCAGTAAGTTATGTCGTATTCCTTGTGTATTGTCATTTCGCTTGTTAAAAGTGTAATTTCTGTTCGTAAATACCTGCCTATTAATATTGCCTTCTTTCAGTTTCAGAGTTAAAATATTTCCAAAATATTGTACATGTAACACCGCAAAAACCCAAGAGAGGGGTTGCAAACACCCAATGAAATTTCAGGTGTTACGCTTTATTTTTCGTCTGTTTTATATTTATCCTTTCACTCCCAGAGTCATTCATGGAGACATATAGTGTAATTCTACCCTTTTGTTTCTGTGTACAAAATCCGAAATGGTGTGAATATAGAGGTTTTACACGGCAGCCATGTTGCATGGCAGGAACAATAGATTCTTTTCCCTATGGGAAAGAATGTTCTTTCTAATGCAAAACATTTTCATTGTTCCTGCCATGCAACATGGCTGCCGTGCAAAACCTCTATTCAAAGGAAACCGCTTCGGCAGTACGTTAACATGGTACCATTATTTTTTCAATATCTTATAAAAATGAAATTTGCGATATTTTTAAGTTTGACTTGTGATCATGGATACTTTTTGGAGTTAAAGGGTTAAAGATACATGTGACAAATGTATAGAAGTTATTTAGCAAAACATTTACGAGTCAGTGTTTAATTTTTTCGAGCCTTCAGGCTCGAAAAAAATAAAAACTGACGTGTAAAAATGCCCAGCCGTATTACACAACTTTTCGCTGAATAAATTGTTTATAATACGACAGTAACCTCCTAAACTAAGTTTTGGAAACTGTTTTTCAAAGCGCGCGGTCAGAAGAGTGTAAACGTGTCATATTTGCCCTCGTTTTGATACGTATTTGAACTCTAGAATGCTTTGTCGAATAACAAATTACTTTATCCGTTAAACTTGATGAATTGTAAATAGTTTTTACGAATAATTGTATTACAAGTTGCATAATAGTAGTGATATAGCAGTGCTGACCCTTGACCACTTAAACGAATCCCGAAAACAAGACAACATAACAATCTTCTATCGGGCACATATTCAACCCCTCCCAACCCCTAACATTTTCACTCTTTTTTAATTAAAAAACTGCATTTAAATGAAAAGCTCGATCTCTGAGGAAACTTTCTGTCAGTGGTAATTTAATGATAATTTGTGAGACCTGTGGAATGTTTTAGCCGCTCATGACATGAGTTAAAAATGTTTTAGCGAATTATTCAAAATCGAACAGTTTAATTTGTTTGAATTTTTCCCATTTAGTGTGCTACACTGTGTAGATTATAGCGCATTTATTCGCTTGTCGTGGGTAGCCTCAAAATCGAAAGATGTTTTGGAAAAACCGTTTTTCGCCAAATTTGTTTCCGTTCGTTATGGAAACGCTGATTAGCATAAAAAGAGCACTTTCCAAAACTTTCGTCCAAGCCTAACATCTGGTATCAAATTCAGATTTATTGAGCATAAGTAAGATTATGTATAAGCGCATTCAAAAAGGGAAGTGTGACCTCCCCCCCCCCCAAAAAAAAAAAAAAAAGAAAAACAACAACAACAACAACTACTACTTGGAGCCACCTTAAGCTGCCAGTTGCCAACAACTTCTTAATAATAAAGAGACAATACAATCGGTTCGAATGACTTATTGTTTGTTTTATTATTTCACGAAAGCAGTCAAGACAAGATAAAAACACGGAAATAGCAAAAACAATGTATAAATTATATTAACTTTAAAAGCTGAGGTTCCAAGAGTCCAATGCGAAAACTTTTGCGTTCTTCTCTAGGTAATCGTGCCATTTCAATTTCTGCGAATTAACGGCTGAGCTGTCAGGCTTTAACTTCAGTTTTGCTCTTAGCCTGATGCAATGAAGCACTGGCGAAGCCTGTTCCATTCAGCAGTGTCGCGATGATATAAATTGTCGTCGATGTGAACTGGGTCTACTTCAGTAAAGTCTCCGCCCCAACGAAGAACTCGATCGCTTCGGATTCTGGAGATGAAGCATGATACGCCCTTGAACGACTGTGGCGGATTTTCCAAGTAGCCACTATTACAGTATCCACGTTTATCCTGCAAATTCATATCAATCGCATGTCCCACCAGATGATTACTATGTATTGCCTTTATTACTTTTGTCCTGAAGGAACTGACGACGTAAACCTAGAAAACATAAAATTGAAATATATTAAAATCCAATGTAGATCAGGTTTTCTCTCTTCAGTCCATTCGATAAAAAAACATTCGATACAAAAACAGTGCCAGCATTCGTAAAGTCTTGCCATAGTTAATAGAACAAACTGCTCAGGTAAATTAAGGCATGGCTCGACAGTTATTTCGCCCAAAAAGTGAGAGGGTGGTCTATCTTCTGAGGCTTTATTTGTAACAGAGTAAAACTTTGGAAGGCTAATAAGTTTGCAATTATTGTCATTTTGACATGCAAATGTTATGCAAATTAGATCAGGTGACTTATTACGGCCAAAAAGTCTTTAAAAATCTTTAAGGAAAAATGGCACCAGTTTATATCAATAGTCATCTATTTTTACAGCTTTTAAATGGTTCCCAAAGTAAGCAACAAAGGATCTGTGCCCGGACCTTTTGAAATATTTTATTAATTTTGAAAATGAACGACATTTTTTACTAGTGCCCAGTCCCCTCAAACAAGTAATTTAAATTTTTCAGGCTTTTATTTTGATTATCTTAAATAGTCCGGGTACAGAAATGATGTACCTAATAGGCAAAACATTATAATCCCAAAGGTAGCTTCCGGAGAATAAGCAAAACTGGTGCCATTTTGCTTAAAATAATTTTGAGCTAAAAATAGCTCTGTCTGGTCACGTGACTTAATTTGCATACGTCATGGATGTAAATATGACAACTTTGTCAAACATATTAATCTGTCAAAGTTTTACGTTTGTATAGCTAAATCCTCAGAAAATAGACCACCCCCTCACTTTTTGGGCGAAATAACTGGCGGCCCCATGCCTTAATTTTCTTGAGTGGTTATGAAGCCCAACAAATTTCAAAAAGAGTGTACAAAGCTGCTTTGTTTTATGTTGACCGAACCGTGACCCTGCACATTGTTTCGTTTAACGTGTGAGCCCAAATGTTTCTACTGGTCAGTTGCGCAAATGCATTTAAATGCCTTTTGTGTTTTATGCAGGGTCAAGACAAACGAACAAAAGAAATGGAGAACAAAGACATATAACAAAGGACTGACTGAGTTTCGAAACCAGTTTATTCTATTAACTATACACCGAATGCAAATATGGCCGCCAGGCAATTTTTTGTTTGGCCAAGTGTTCATAGAAATTAATACACGTAAACAAGTGCTGCTAAGTGTATCATCTTGCAAAGTTTGAGTGTTTTTGGTTTAACGGTTGCAAAGTTATGGCTCACTGAAATTTAAAGCATTTGTATGAGAAAAGATATTCTATCCTAACTAGCCTCGCTTTCATGTTTTTCCCAAAATTTGATTGCCTGCAACTTCTCCTTAAATAAGAATATGGCCTTGAAAATGCACACAATGACTTATTTTGACTTGATCTTTATCATTATTCAATTAATTTTCTTTTCTTGAGAACCTGTCCAAACAAAACAATGTTGGACGGCCATATTTGCATTCGGTGTATGGTCTTGCTAACCAAGATATTTTTTTCGTAACCGAGGCGCGGGCACTAAGTAATTAGTATTAACTCATAAACCCCATTGGGTAGGAAACAAATTCTAAGCGTCGTGCGAAGCTCGTAAGACGCTACTATGGCCATCTCTCTGTATGGAAGCAAGGGTGGCAAGTCCTAGGGTCAAAATTGGATCTAAATTGAAACTAAATTGGTGCGGGCGGAAAAACCTGGAGACCAAGTTGTTCGTGGAATTCCTATGCGGAGCAAAGTGACGGTTTTTAATAAAATAGAGAGTTTAAGTAACGATAACGGCAGCGCCATAAAAAAAAAAAAAAAACGTCATTTGAATAAAGCATTTGCAGTTGTTTCAATTTTTTTAGTTTGTCTAACGTGACTAGATTGTCCAGGAGGAGAGTCGCCTTTTTGTTGCAGTTTTATTACTAGCAGTCTTAGCACGAGAGTAGTCCGACTGACATGACTTTTTGCTCTTAACAGCTGAAGACGAATTTGAAAACAATTACCATTGTCTTTTCGGTCCAATGATTGGCCAATAGTCCGGATCTCTTAGTATCGGTCAAACCTTTTTCCACTCAGCGCCCGCGCGTCGGATTTGGAAATGGTTACCAGGACTTGGTAATTGAGTAATTAATTCTACACATCCGCTTTATTGGATTTCTCCAAAACCTCATACACCGAATGCAAATATGGCCGTCAGGCAGTTTTTTGTTTGGCCAAGCTTTCTGCGAAATTAATGATATCACGGAAACAAGTGTTGCTAAATGTATCATCTTGCAAAGTTTGAGTGTTTTTGGTTAAATGGTTGCAAAGTTATGGCTCACTGAAATTTTAAGCATTTGTATGAGTAAAAACATTCTAGCCTCACTAGCCTCGCTTTCATGTTTTTCCCAAAATTTGATTGACTATAACTTCTCCTAAAATAAGACTATGGCCTTGAAAATGCACACAATGACTTATTCTGACCTGATATTTATCATTATTCAATTGCTTTTTTTTCTTGAGAACCTGTCCAAACAAAAAATTGTTGGACGGCCATATTTGCATTCGGTGTATAAAGCTGTCTAAATTGACTCAAAATTAATAAGAATCAATAAAGAAAAGCTAAATGACATAAATGCAAAAATGTTACAATAACAACTATAAACACGTTTTTTTTTTCATTTAAAGGTAAACTGAATGCAAATAAAAAACACGGCTATCAAAATCTTGTTGCCATAGAAACAAAAAAGTCACGATCAATAAAATGTCATACCAAATTGTTGCCAGACATATTTTAGGAAAAGTCGCGAAGTTTGATGGTGTTTGATTCCATATTAAGAAAAGTTATGGATGTTGAAAGTTAGCTCGAACACTTTGTGCCCCCCCCCCCCCCCAAAAAAAAAAAAGAAAAAAAAAAGGCGGAATAAGGTTAATGCGAGCTTTTTTTTTAGTTAAATAAAACTTAATTTTGTCCAAATGATGTTTTCCTATAGCCCATGGTTTTATCATGGCAAAAAATAAACATGGTTTGTTCTAGATAAGCGTCAAGAAATCCTTACTTGCACACTTCACCGATGAGTGACTGGGAGCTACAATCGCAAGGTACTTCGACGCACAACAGAAAGCTGACCGGTCTCGTTTGAAGGACGCAGGTACATGTACATTAACTAAACGTTCCCTCATTATTTAAGTTTCGTTCTTAGTAAATGCAGGTTCGAAACAATACTAACCGTTACTGAACAGGAACGAACATAACCGTTGATGCGATTAATGTCATCATAAAATCCACTTTCAACCTGAGTTATTTTAAACCCCGCTGGTGTTCTAAAATAGCTACCCCTGAACGTCATTAGACTGCAGTCCCCTTGTGGAGGAGCTGAAAACATAACAACAGGGTCACTTGTATAAGTCAAGGCTTTTGTCATCGTGATGTTTTTATCAGTAAATGCGATAGGAATGTCTATCTATTTAGCGTAAAGAGGCAACATGCGTATTGGTCTAAGTACATCCCATAACTCTCTTTCAATTTATTAGGTTGTACCATTTTACACAAGCTTTACAAGCTTTTCAAATCCACAGTCAATCGAAAACATGCTGACTGAAGAGTGGAGTCAGCTTGGACTTGTTACACGTCTCCATTTTTAGATCGGTACTTAGCTACGAGACAATACCATGGCAAACACCAAGCTCAAAACGTTCTTCCGTCGTTAGGCGCGCAAATGCAAATTAAGTACTACACCTCCGCGCCTTCATAAACCAAACGGACTAAGTACTAAAATGCGACATATTTTCTTTGATAAATATAACTGGATGAGGTTCTGTTGATAATGATATTTCGAATTTTATTATTTTTGTCGTACTACATAGTTTTTTTTTTTTACTGGAACATTTACTTTCACGACCACAGAATTAGAAGTGAGTTTAGATTCGATTATTTCCAAGTCGCTTTTCTGTTCGTGACGAAAAATAGTCGTCGAGTCGAGTAAAATAATAAACAAATACACACATATACAAATCCTTATAAGTAAAGGTTTGGTAAAACATAAGTATGTAAAAAATAAACAATAAAATCATCGAACGACGACACCGATACGCCGTTCGATCATTTTATAGTTATTTTTACATGCTTAAAAACAGAAATACATAAAAGAAGAAAGGACGATGTCATTGACGTCCAGGACGTCAACGTTCTTGCTGCTTACCGTCCTTGATCATTTGCAAGAGCTGCGTCACTTACCAGGAGGAGGAGGTACAGGAGGACGTGGACGTGGTACTGGGGGACGCGGAGGTAGTACAGAGGGGCGCGGACGTGGTGCAGGGGGACACGGTCAGCGGGACCACCAGAACCCTGGACGTACAGGTCTCCGTGTCGGAACTGGAGGATTGGGTGGCAAGGGTGGTCTTACAGGAGGACGTGGACGTGGTAACGGGGGACGTGGAGGTAGTACACGGGGACGTGGACGTGGAACAGGTTGACGGGGGCGTCTCCAGGACCAGGAACCTCGTCTGGGCGGACGCGGTCGAGAAGGAAGTCGCGGGCGTCTCCACGACCAAGAACGTCGTGCTGTGGGACGCGGTGGAGAAGGCGTTCGACGGTTGAATAGCCATGGGCTTGGATCCTCATAATCTAATGAACAATAAATTATATTGCCTGCTTTGTAACTGTCCTTTTTCAATTAGACCATGCACAACAATTAGTTTAAGAGATTGAAAACGCTTCACAAACTAAATTGATGAGTGGAAGTAGAAAAATTACTGGTTTGTTGACGTTCGATTTTCTAAGTTGAAGTTCAGTGTATATGAAGTCGACAAGCCAGAAGTGGGTAAGACAATTGATACTATAAATGGTTTGAACCCAGGAGTATCCACTCAGTGGACTGTCGAGGGTGGTCTTCAGGGTTAGTTTAGTTCTAAAAATAACTGTTGATGTTGGCAAAACTGACGTTTTGACCATTTAAGCTGAAGTTATCTTGAGAGTCTGAGTTACTCTGAAAATGAATTCCGCTCAGGTTATCGAAATGTCATTCATTATCAAAACAGCAGTTCTTTTCAGAACTACACTAACTCCGACAATCACAGTATGGCATAATAATTGAAACTGAAACTGAACTATAAATATTGCTGATTGTCTCGATCATTAAGTTTACCAAATATGTTATTTTAAGTTCTAATTAACTTGTTCCATAAGGAATACTATTTATTTATTGATTTATCGTTTTTTTGCGTCTTACCCATTTCGTCCAGGTCATCATCGTCGACTTCTAACAGGAGGAGGAAAAAAAAAAAAGAAATCTGGTGTATTTTTAATAGAATCATAATTTTTAAGAAAGTAGACGTAGACCCATGGGATCCTGATATATAAAAGCAAGGTACTACTTTAACTCATCTCAGACTAATGGTTCGAATGTAAAGAAGAGGTGCCAGGGCGGTTAACGGGAAAGGAATTAGAAACGGATTACAAAACCATGCCCTGTAATGTTCTTTAAGCTTAATTATTACAACGATATGAATTCAGCAAACATGTGTGCAATACCGATTTCATCTGGGTCATCTTCGTCGTCGTCTTCGCCGTCGTCTTCGTCGTCATCTTCGTCGTCATCTTCGTCATCATCTGCAAATATAAAAAGTACAGACAATGTTCAAGCTCCAGTTAACAACTAGATTCCGTGCGTCTGTTCATGTATAGATCACAAATAACGTAAAAAGGTGGTAGGAACAAACATGAATTTTATGAATTTTGCCTTTTTTTCCCTTGCAAAAAAAATCTAAAATATAAAAACAAATGTCTTTTATATAAAAACCCAGCTTCAGCAATTACTAATTTAGTATAGGCCGCGAACACACATACATAAAACAATGAATAGTTTTAATATTTCGATTTTGATAATTCGTCTCTAGACTAATATGCTCCAGAGAATGTTTATATTGTCGTGAGCATTAAAAGTCCCATGTAATCTGCTCGGGAGAAACGATAGTAGCTATTCTCGATATATAAGGAGGTCAGCATGCATAACAGATAGATTATATTGCATCACAAGTGGATTTTTTTTATCTATCTCCATTCCTTTTGCCTGAAAGAAAAGCATATTATTTATTGAATGGGGTTAGTTTCTAGAGAAACTGTGGTGCTGAGTCGGTGGGGGTGAAGTACAAGAATTTGGTTTTATCAACTGAGTCGATAAGGTAAATTAGCCACCGTAAAAAGATTCGAGAAAGCTGACGTTTCGAGCGCTAGCCCTTCGTCGGAGCAAATCAAGGGATTGTGGGTAGTGTGTGGTTTTATATAGTAGGTGGAGCTCCGCTATTGGTAGAGATTTGGTGACGTGAAAAACAAATGTAAATTAGTTGAATGAAAAGCGTTCTTTAATTTCGTGGGGTTTGAGAGTACCGATTCCAAAGATGATTTTTTTGTTCTAAGTTTTTACGGCTTTCTGTATTGCCCTGGTGTAGGGAAACGCCACAGATTGTCATGTGTTGTTTTTTTCACGCTTCTACATTCTCTGTTTGCAACGAACAATACCTTCACGAAATTCAACATGCTCAAAATTCCTTTTCACGCAACATTATGAGGATCACTATCAGAGCTATATGTGCCTAAAACTTAACGAACTCGACAAGCAAATTCTCCAATACCGTTCTAAACTTAGCAAAATTTGCCCAGCTGTTTTAGTACAATCTATCAGCGCTAAAATTAAGGAACTCAACGCGAAATTGTTCAACACCTTAAACCAAATCAAGGCCCAAAAACTTGATCATTTAATAGGTCCTCAATCATCCGAAGACTCTCCACTTGATAATCACAACGCCGTAGTTACAATTCCGGAAAATTTGCCGCTTTCTGATTCGGAGAGATCTGTTCTTAGTAAAGGTTTAAATTTTGTTCCCATATCTAAACAAACCGACGAATTCTCAGTCAAACAAGATGTTGAAACTTTTCTTCGCCGCGTCCAATTAAAAGCATTTTTCCATGACAAAGAAAAAAATCATGACACCTCGGAAAATGATGTTTTTGAATCACTGTTCATTCGCAAATCTAAATGGACACCCCCAGAGGGCCAGTTTTCTCCTTTAGATTTTTTTGTCAAAAAATGTCGTCACGATGTTCAAAAACTTAAATTCAACCGCCACACCAAAATTTCCAACCTTCCAACAGGAGAGTGGACAATCTTTGAGTGGACAGAGTGGACAGTCTTAGCAAATGACGCGACATTGTTATCAAAGCGGCCGACAAAGGCGGCGCGGTAGTTGTTTGGCGGACCGACCTTTACCGACAAGAGGCTTTTCGGGCTGTGTCCTGGTGTACCGGTAAACGAGGGATTTTACATTGTATTCTCTTTGTTTGAGATCTATTGTTTTCGTGTAGTTTATTGTTTACTCTTTGTTTCGTTCTTTTTGTTACCGGTACACGAGGACAGAACCGCTTTTCGGCAACTTTCTGACACCGCTTTCTATGCCAAAGTTGATAAAGATCTCACTCCTACCAACCAAAAAATTGTCAAAGAAACTATCCAAAACCTCATTACTAAACAACGATTACTAGTTACCGCCAATAATCTCATCATCACTACTTTTAGAACCTCGCGCGTCTATTTCAAGCCGAAAATCCATAAACCTAACAATCCGGGCCGACCAATTGTGTACGCTTGTAGCTGCCCTATTGAACTAATTTCTAGCTATTTAGACAAAATCATGGCCCCCATTGTCAAATCACTACCCTCGTACATTAAAGACACCAATCACGCACTCGAAATTTTCCGTGATTTCAGTTTTCCCAGCGGAAACAAATTAATTTTCACTATGGACATTACCTCTTTATATACGGTCATCCCCAATGACGAAGGACGACTTTTAGCACTAAAATATTTTTTCGACCAGCGCTCCATTCAAAACCCAAGCTCAGAAGCACTGCTCCGCTTAGCCGAATTAGTTTTGACACTTAACTGTTTTTCATTTTACCAAAACTACTACAAACAAGTAAATGGAGTCGCCATGGGCACCAAAATGGGACCAAGCTATGCTAACCTTTTTGTCGGCTACGTCGAAAATAAATTTTTCGATCAGTACCAAGAAAACAAACCCGAACTCTACGGCCACTACATCGATGACTGCATTGGCGCTACCTCTTACTGTAAAGAAGAACTTAACAAATTCAAAACTTCTGTCAATACTTTTGATCCGGCTCTAAAATACACCTGGGAAATTTCTGAAACCTCTGTCGCTTTTCTTGACATCAATATTTCGATCAACGACAACAGTTTATCCACAAGTGTGCACTACAAACCTACAGATTCCAACAGTTATATGTTACATTCATCCTCACATCCATCACACGTTAAAAACGCCATTCCGTATTTTAAATTTCTCAGACTTCGACGTCTTTGTAGTGATGACTCCGATTTTTCCAACAAATCGGAAGAAATGTGCCAGTTTTTCAAGAAATGTGGGTACCCTGACTCTGTTGTTAATACGGGTCAACAACGTGCACAACAGATCGACATACAATCAGCACTACAAACATCAAAGAAGGAGGAGAACGAGAGAATTCCTTTCACCCTCACTTTCCACCCACACAGTCAAAAGCATAATTTTAAAAAAATTCAAATTGCTCCAAAACGACCCCGAAACAGGCAGAATGTTTTCACAACCCCCACTAATTTCATTCAAACGTGACAAAAACATAGGCAACTTTCTAGTTACGAGTACACTGAAATCTGACGATGAACCGGAAACTGTTAAATGCGCACGCACGCGATGCAACACTTGTCCTTTCATTCACAACGCGGACAAAATAACGGGACCTAAACGATCTATTAAAATCACTGATCGTTTCACATGCACCTCCGTAAATGTTATCTACTGCATAACATGTACTTTTTGCAAAAAGATATACATTGGCGAAACAGGGAGGAGACTGGGCGACCGTTTTCGAGAACATCTCCGAGACGTTGAAAAAAATGACAAAGACGACATCCAAACCAGTCGCGCGTCATTTCAATCTTGCTAACCATTCTAAACAACACATGACAATCTGTGGCGTTTCCCTACACCAGGGCAACACAGAAAGCCGTAACTTAGAACAAAAAAATCATCCTTCGAATCGGCACTCTCAAACCCCACGGAATTAACGAACGCTTTTCATTCAACTAATTTACATTTGTTTTTCACGTCACCAAATTTCTACCAATAGCGGAGCTCCACCTACTATATAAAACCACACACTACCCACAATCCCTTGATTCGCTCCGACGAAGGGCTAGCGCTTGAAACGTCAGCTTTCTCGAATCTTTTTACGGTGGCTTATTTACCTTATCGACTCAGTCGATAAAACCAAATTCTTATATTATTTATATTAATTATTGATCTCTTTTTTCATCTTACCCATATCGTCCAGGTCATCATCGTCAACTTCTAACAAGATAGGAAGGAAATAAGACATGAAATATATTTAATAAAATCATATATCTTTAAATCACAATCAAAGAACAGAAACAAGTAGAAACAGTCTAATATGTATTAATATATCTAGATAGGCTTAGCCTAACAGCGGAGCTCTCTGAACAAAAAGCTGATGATAAGCTTAACTAAAGTAAAGGGTCGGAAGCACAAGAATTAAAATTGCCGATAGGGCTATTCTTCAAATGTAGCAATTCTCAGAAACAGTTTTACGCGACCGTCTACAAAGTACATTTAGACTGTAAAAAAGCTCACAAACTCAAATTTTTATCGGTCTAGAATAACTAGTATTACTAATTTCCGAATAAGATACATCTGTTGATTCCCGAGAAACTGATTTTGAAATTGCAAAAATACACAGACATCATTCTTTGCATAAGGCGACGCGAGTGAAGTTAAAACTTGTTTTATGTACATAAAATCGCCTTCCAACCTATGTGTGAATGAACAAACACATAAAAATGGACAACATAATCTTCTTTTGAAACATTTTATTCAAACATCCATTAGTTTATGTTTAAAAGCAAAACGCGTACCATTAGCGAATCCGGCGAGGAGCTGAAATTCAAGAAATTAATGCGACTGAATTTGAGCACGTTTTATAAACATTTCTCCAATATTAACGCGAACACAAAGAAAACGTAATCACAAATTGAAAATCAACATAAATTTCCATCGACAAATGTAATTTATTTTCCCTATAAGTCACTCGGCTGTGCAGATGCCGTGACTTGACATCGGCCGTGTAGCCGCGGGAAGCGTGCGAAAAACAAAGCCTGGTTATGATTTCAAAATTACTAAAATCCCGAATGTTGCGCGACGTCACACGCGCCCGCGCCGTGCGCGACGTCGCGCCCGCAAAACATGAAAATTGACGGCATGGGCTCTATGAGTATGAAGCTCCGCAAGCGGGCCTTCAGTCCCGCGAGAACTCCGCTAAAATCACATTCCCACAGGATCCTAATATAAAGTGAAGTATTTTAACTCATTTCACAAGGTTGGGATGTCTTGAAAAGTGTACAAAGCGAACTTCAGGGGACGATGTGGTTTCACCCAATTCCATTACGCCATGGGATCAGTTATAAGGAGGAATATAAAGCCGTTATAGCATGCAGCCGGTTACATTCATCATCATCAGCATCATCATCTTCATTATCATTGCTCTATTTCATGCCCAGTGACACATGTGACACATACCCAGTGACAGTGGTACGGTCGATTACATTCGCAAAGTCGCTATTCAGTTAGATTGGGTTTGCCGCAATTTTCGCGAAAACTGAAACAGTTTTTATTAAACCATTTTGAACTGTAGTTAGTATTTTTTTAATCTTAGTTCTAGTTTTAAACCTTAGTCTTAGTTTTTAGCCGTATTTATTTTTTTTATGTATTTTTGACCTTCATTTAGAGGACCCTCCTGAAAACTACCATTAGGTGAATGAAGGAGTAGTGGGTGGGGAGGGAGTCAAATGCGGTTTTTTCAGATACCTAAATAAGCCGCCAAACGCCCGAGTTACCGGGCCCCCAGGCCTCATTGCATTCGACCTGGGGGCCCGGTAACTCGGGCGTTTGGCGGCTTATTTAGGTATCTGAAAAAACCGCATTTGACGTCCCTCCCCACCCACTACTCTATACCCCCCTCCCTCAAACCCTGTGTGAGAGGGGCAACCAATTGAAGAAAGGTAAAATCCTTGTATATACGCAATGGTGCAACCCCGACAACGAAGACGGCGTGATGACGATCAACGCGAGCTGATTGCCTGGCTGGACGAACAGGCACGAAATCTTGAGCGGTTCGAGCCTGCCGACGACAATAATGCTGAGGGCGAGCCTCAAAACAACCCACAGGATTTAGATTTTGAACAATTTGTTCAAGTCTATGATCAGGTTGACCGATGGGTTGAACACGGCAGACGAATAATCCGGTCTCGTTTTGCAACCGATCTCGAAAAACCCGTTGTCGCCAGAATTTTGAACAAAATCAAGCAAAATGTTCAAACACGGCATGCAATCAATTTACGGTTCACAGTCGAGTTAAGAAACACTGAAACCGAGGAGTTGAGACAGTTTTATCAAAACAACCATTACAGTCGTTGGCTAGCTACTCTCTCTGAGACACGACAGTGGTTGCAAGTTCAGGAATAGCTTCGTCTCCAAAACGCAAGACTCAAAAGGCCTGACACCAAATGGGTTTACGAACGCACTATCCTGCTTGATCTTAAAGTCGTGCTTGATCGACAACCACTGCAAATAGGCCTCGGGCGGCTTCCTGATTGGATACGCAACAAAAGAGAAGTCATTGCCCTTGACAACTTCAAAGACAATCTTTGTCTCTTTCGTTGCTTGGCTGTCCATCGAGGAGCCCATAAAAGAGACAACACCCGCAGAACCAGGGAACTCGCGGAAAGCTTCTTCGCTTTTTATCCGGGGCTTCGAGACCAGCTAACTTTGCGGCACTTCTCCAAAATCGAAAAGCATTTCAAGCAAGGCATTGCCGCTTACCTTGTTCTCGCTAATGGTGATTTCATTTTATCTCACACCCCTGCGAATTACGACAAGGTTGGCGCTTCAACCATGACCATCGGCATCTATGAAGGCCATGCCTTCTTGATCACCAATCTCAATAAAGTCACAAACAATTACACTTGTGGCGAGTGCGGCGGGAGGTTCACACGGGCTGATAACTTGAAGCGTCACGCCAAGACGTGTACTCGAGGCCAAACCAAAATCGACTGCCCTGGGAAACGTGTCCTTCCTCCAGAGTCAGCTTTTGAGAAAGCCTTTTACCCAGAAGGCAGTTTCGGTGTCAAGGCAGTGTGTTGGCTCGAGTGGGTGGCGAAACAGATCAACAAGCACATCCACCATCACAGATGCGGCCATGGCGGTGAGAGGTATATTTGTGGGGCTCCAGTCGACGGCTATCATCCAGAAAGCAAGACAGTGTTTCAGTTTCACGGTTGTTTCTGGCACGGTTGTTTAGAGTGCTTTCCTGCACCTGAACAAAGAAACGAAGTGATCACGACTGACCGTAAAGGCAACACAATCACAAGGAAGGTTGCTTACCAAAAGACTCTGCAACGAACTCAGTTTCTTCTAGACGCCGGGTACACCGTGGTTGAAAGGTGGGAGCATGAAAGGCCTTACCCCTGGTTTAATGACCGTTGCCCACAGAAAAGAAACAAAACTTATCCACACGCGATCGTCTACGACTTCGAAGCCTATCAGGATAAGACCAAGGCAGCTCGCCCGACATACGGGCTCTCTTATGAAAGCGAGCATGTGCCCATCTCAGTCTCCATTGCCGACACGTTGAACCCTGAGCCTGAGTACATTTGCTCCAAAGACCCTGACGAGCTTATCGCTCTGTTTTATGCCTCCCTTGAGTGGCGAGCCGCAGCCATCCGAGAGGCTGTGGCTGACCAATATATGCCCCCAGACCTTGAGAATCTCCCTGAGAAGCAACTTAAGCTCATCGACAAATGGTGCAACCAAGTTCCTGTGGTCGGATTTAACTCAGGTCATTACGATCTTAAGCTTATCCGCAAGTACTTTGTTTCTCACTTTGCTCAAGAGAACGAGGTCTTCGCTGCGGAGAAAGAGGGACGCATCATGTTCATCAACACTCCCAGCTACAAGTTCTTGGACATCGTGAATTATTTGGCCCCAGGCATTACGTACGATAGGTGGGTCAAGATGTATGGAGCGACACAGACTAAGTCCTGGCTCCCATACGAGTGGTTTGACAGTGCTGACAAGCTTGATTACCCTGGGCTTCCCCCATACGAGTGCTGGTACTCACAACTCAAAAAGGCCTTCGTTCTTTCTACTCAGGAGCACGAGGAATGCAATCGCATCTTTCACGAGAAAGGTATGCAGACATTCGGAGACTGGCTGGAGTATTATAACAATCTAGACGTGTCTCCCTTCCTCGAAGCTCTCCAAACGATGAAGGGCTTTTACACGAGCCTAGGGGTTGACATCTTCAAAGACGCGGTCTCCTTGCCAGGAGTATCAATGCAATACGTCTTGCGAGGCTCATTGAGATGGGGCCGGGACCGCAGGGCTCCAGAACTATACGCCCCGGGCCCAGAAGCATACGCCATGCTGAAGGGGGCTGTGGTTGGAGGGCCAAGCCTGGTCTTCACCCGCAAACACGTGCGCGGTGAAACCCGCATCCGCTCTCACAAAAATGCCTTAGCCCGCATCACGAAACGGATTGTGGGGTTCGATGCGAATTCTCTTTACCCCAGCACGATGCTGCAGGAGATGCCCTGTGGCAAAGAGAAGGTTGTGCATGACGATGACCCGGTGCAGGCGGCTAGAAAGCTTTCCTTTCTCCTTCTCAGAGGCAGGTGGTTCGGGTTTGCGGAGGTGGACATCGAAGTCCGTCGAAAGTTGTGGGAGCGGTTCGAAGAGTTTCCCCCGTTCTTCATCAACCAAGCAGTGCCTAACGAATGCGTGCCTCAGCATATGCACGATTACCTCCAAGAAAGTGGCCGAACCCGCTTTCCCGACCAGAAAAAGCTTCTGAGTGTGTTGTCAGCGAAAAAGATGCTTATCTACGCACCCCTCTTGAAATGGTACCTCGACAGTGGGTTCAAGATCACGGCAGTCTACCGCACGATCGATTATAGACCCCAAAAACTCTTCGACTGGTTCGTTCGCGAGGTCGCCGAAAACCGAAGGAAAGGCGACGCTGACAAGGATAAGGCACTGCTTGCCGAAGTGTTCAAGCTCCTTGGCAACAGCGCTTACGGTAAGTTCATCGAAGCCGTGGAGCGCCAAACAAGAACGGTGTACACAACTGACGAGGACGAGGTCGACAAGAACCTCCGCTCACCTTTGTTCGAAGACCTCGAAGAGATCGGAGAGGCCTACAAGATCGAGCTGCGCAAGCAAAAGATCACAATCGACCGCCCCTTTCAAGTCGGCATTGTTGTGTATCAACTTGCCAAGCTCCGCATGCTGGAGTTCTATTACGACTTCCTTGATTGCTTCATCGACAGGCGCGACTTCGAGCTTATCCAGATGGACACAGACAGCATGTACTTCGCTCTTGCTCGCGACACTCTCGAAGAAGCAGTTCGCCCAGAACTTAGCGCCCAGTTCGAGGCGGAGAAGAAGAATTGGTTGGCGTGGGACAAGTGGAGTGGTAGAGAGCCGGGCTTATTCAAGCTTGAGAAGGAAGGTACACGGGCCATCGCCCTGTGCAGCAAGTGTTATTACGTAGAAAACGAGGCTGACGGAGGGGCCAAGATGTCCTCCAAGGGAGTCAACAAGAATCAGAACGAGCTTCGCTGGGAAAGGTACGAAAGAGCCCTGCAAGGGGGTAGGGACATGGCAACAAACAGAGGCTTTCGAATGCACAACGGGGCCGCCATGTTCACGTACGAACAGCACAAGCTGGGCCTCAGCGCCTACTACGACAAGCGTTGGGTGCTGCCAGACGGTATCCACACAGAACCAATCGAGTTTCACACGGCCAACTGAACAAAGACACCCCTCCAGTATATCCCAACATGGGGCGCGGGAGAAACGGACCCTTCACTTCATCACAAAGAAAGGCAAGGAAGTCTGGCGCTCGCTGCCATTACTTCTTCTTTACCAAGCAACAAGACATGCCTCCCGCCAAGGTTTCATCTTTTTTACCGAGAGAGATAGAAGCCTTAAAAGGCCTGTCCAAAGATCAGATTGAAACAGTACTTTTTCACAACCCAGCTGGCGGCAACTGAGTACCCGGCGGCACAACCATCAACTCCTCACGTACAAAACCACGCTTGGGGCCGTCGTACAGATAATACACGACAGGCGTATCTGGCTTGGTGACAACCTTCTCGATGTTGTAGACTTTCAAAGACCAGATTGGATCAGTCGCTCGTCGACTACCACCCTCAAGCTCACCGGGGTAATACAGATATCGCAAATTAACCCTAGGAGGGAGCTTCTTTTCATTCACCCCAACAGGCCTAGCATATGAGGTTGCGGGCTTGGCCGAGGTTGCCTTCTCTTTGATTGCTTGTGCAGGCTTCTTGCCAGTTAATCTAGTTACTTCATTGTTCAAGGCAGAGACAACATCTGGCAATCTTTTAACCCAAGCGGTCGAACGGCCAGAGGGCAGATTCATTTCAACTGCGTACTGGTAACCAAACAATCGTTCAGCCAGGGTTCTGTTGAATCTTTCAACAATCCCTTGGTCTCTGTGGATATCAACACGCCCACGACGAATGGTTGTTTTATGAGCCCCAGTCTCTTTAGTCACAGCTCCCATAAACTCTGTTCCCGGGTCAACTTGCAACAGTTGTGGCCATTTCAAAGGCCCGCGTCTGTAAATACGTGTAAGCGCCTTCGAAACTTCATCAGACTCTTTCGAAGTCAAGGGCTCTGCTGCTTTGTAACGGCTAGCCACATCAACAACTGTCAAAGCATATTTGTAAATTTTCCTCCCATGAGGCAATTTGTCGTGTGGCAAAAAAAGTAGATCTGCTTGATGCACCGCATTAGGAGTTTGAACATCAAACTTAGGGCGAGGGATATGGCGTGGTGCGGGGAGATATACTTGCCAAAGAGCTTGTTTTACGAGCCATTTCTTTGCCGCCTCTTCAGATACCTTGGTTGCTGCAGCTAGCTTTTTGACAGCGGCAAGTCCTTTCCAATAGCCTTTGGGGCCGTAATAGACCTTTGAGAGTTTCGCCTCCATATACATATGTGTTTACAGAAAGCGAAACGCCGCATAGCCAAGGGCGAGCGCGCCAGTGCCGATAAACAAGAGTTCGCCTTGTTTCTGCTGTGGGCCTGGTTTATAGAAGTCAGAGAACTCGGGCTCTTTGGGGAGTGTTATTTGCTGCTCCCGATGTGTTTGGTTGTAGAGCACTAGAGCTTGGTCAGTGTCTTGAAAGTTGTGTTTCGCTTGATCTTTGATCCGATCATTGCTGGCAATCCAGTCGAGGAGCTTTGTGCGGTCTTTCTGATATTTAGCGTAGGCCGCTTGATAGGCCTCTAACGCCTTGTCGTGTCTGATCTTCTCATCCAGAGCGGCTTTCCCACTGTCGCCGGAAAGATATTTTGCGAGATAGTTGCCCCCAGTGAAAGCAGCGGCATTCAAAATTGCTCCACCAACCATAATAGCGATTGAGGCCATTGCTATATATATATATATATATATATATATATATATATATATATATATATATATAATTTACATTGAGGCAGGGAGGATCTTCTGGTCCTCGAGGTATTTCTTGAGAGCTATGCTCCCAGCCATGGCAGCAGTGAACTTCACGTAGTTCATGAGACTCGAGCTGGGGTCGGCTGTGAGATTTTCCTTGACGACCTTTTTGCCAACCCAGCCAATAGTTGCGACAAGACCAGTTATTGTGGCCGCATCAAGAACAGCTTTCACGAGCTTGTTGTCAGACATGGTGTATATATAAGATTTTAAATTTCAGTCGACTCTTCATTATGCGTTGTCTCGTTGATCTGTTGTGTTGCTAATTGCCAAACTGTTTTTAGGGCGACAATGTTGAATTTAAGCATAACAAAAAGAATACCTCCGATTGCAGCCCCGTTTACGAAGCCTTGAAAGAGATTTGCCATAGTAGTATATATATGTTTTTTACTCCATCTCGCGAATTCTTCGTCTCGGTGGTGGGGGAGTTTGAACTTCATTCACCACTGCCGGCGCAGGGGCTGGGGTCGGGGCTTTGCGTCTAAGTGTATTCATAATGGCCTCGCGTTGGTAATAGACGCCCCAAGCGGATATAATTACACCGACAACCGTTATAATCCAGAAACCAGAGTTGCTGCTAGCTTCTTCATTTGTCGAGTTTTGGGGTGCCGAGTTTGGGGCAGGCTCATTTGTTGCTTTAGCAGCTTGTGCTTGTTTTTTTGCTTCTCTTGCCAGGCGGTTGCGCTCAGCAAGCCTTTTGCCAGAAGCAACACGACCAGGGTTTTTGGCTGGAGCAGTCTTTGGGGTATCAGAGGTAACGTGCGTTGCTGGCGCGACTGTTTCTTCAGGCACCGTCTCGAGTGGTTGAGCCATCATGTATATATATATATGTATATTTTTTATTTCAAACCTTCGTGGTTTCTGTCAGGTTTCTGCCAGGTTTCTGTTAGGTTCCTGCCAGGTTTCCGCCAGGTTCCTGTCAGATTATGTGTCAAAAATTTCATCAAAACATGTGTCAACTTCATCAAAACCCTCGAGTGGATAACCTTCACCGTCTCTGCTTGGGTGTACAGGTGGAGCAGGTTGAAGGGGCAACTCTTCTGGCTCCTTTTTGAAGTCGATGTGTTTTGTAGTGATCAAAACAGCATTGGCTAAGGCCAAGAAGCGCCCACAACGCAGTGCAAGGTTTCCAGCAAGAGATGAAAGTTCCTGGTTAATCATGTAGTCATTTTTGAGTTCTTTCTGCAGGGCCTCCACATCGTCAATCTTAACAATCATGCCGGCGCCTTTGGTTGCGAACATTATAACGCTGTCAATCAGAGACTCGGTCGTCTTGTTACCGACATAGGCTTCATACCTTTTGTAGTACTTTTCAACCTGTTTATCTGTCAGGCGTTTCACCTGCTCGTGTGTGAGCTGGGCACCGATGGCCTCTTTTGATTTGCCGGTTGAAACAAGGACTGCCAGTTTCTCGCGTTGAGCCGGAGTGTCTGGACCTGTTAAGACTTCAGGAATCGCTGATGGTAAGGAGCTATCAGGGGTTGCCTCTAGCAGCTGCATGATTTCATCGTCTTCTGGGAAGTTTGTTGCCATTGCGTATATATTATGTATTTATTTTTCAATTATTTTCTTGATGTCAGGCAAAAGACTTTCAACCTCACGTATAAGCCCCGTCATAGTGGCTGGGCACACAGTGACTTTCAAAGGATAGCGGTTAAGAAGCATGAGACGCAGATCGTCCTCGCCAGCGGTTTTGATTATCTGTATTTGCATCTCCTCCGCATGACTCTGTAATTCACCCAGAAGCTGTGAAAAGACCGTGAGCTTATGGATACTGGTTGAGGTGTTCATGGTTCAGCGTATATATATGTTTTCACATTTTCACATTTTCACTTCAACTCCATAGGGATGTCGCAGAGAGAAGACTAGGTGAGAAAACTTGTGCCACTTTAATTTTGCAATCAACTCTTTGTACTCCTCGTGTGATAGCTCACCGGCATAGTCGTCGAAGATTGCCTTTGTTGTTTTGCTTGATGGGGTGTAAAAAAGCACAATCGCTGCAACGTTTTCCCTAAAGGGTTTCGCAATGCTGGTTAACTGTTGGGTTAGCACCCACACTGACAAGCCGCTGTGGCGAGCACTGAACCCTAGTTTCACAAGTTGACTCGTGCGACCTTTCACATCCTTCGAAGCAGCACAGTCATCCAGCACAAAGAGCGTGTTTGTCCCGTCGAAGAAATAACTGGCTAAAGTTAACCATGCTTCAATCTCATGCTGCTGACAATCAATCACGAAAATGCGTGGCTCCTGGTCCACGAAACCGTCGTAGGTCTTGTTGTGGACAAATTTTGGGCAGAAGAGAACAATATAGTCAAACTTGCCCCTGAAGGGGCCACGCAGCTGATTCAGAAGATATTGTGTTTTGCCAGAATTAGTCGGGCCGATAATTAGGGCATTGAATGGCAGCTTTCGTGGGTCCATTCTCTATATATTTTTATGTGTATATATATATGTGTTTAGTACTGAACCGCCTGCAGCTGTCTATCAATGATGTTCATCTGTGAGTCGCTGATGGTGTAGATGTGGCAGTGCACGTTTCCCGAGCCGGAGGTTGCCCTTTCGAGCTCAAGATGTACGCCGTCCTTTGTGTTGACGAGGCGTTGACCGCTGCCATGTAGGGTTGTATCAACCATTGATCTAAGGTCGATAAGGAGGCCGAACTTGTTGCCAGTGAGATATTTTGTTAGATTCATGTTGGGCCTGCCATCGCCCTTTTTTTTGAAGAGGCGACAGACCTCACGCCACATGTCGGTCCCGTTGATGCCTTCGTTGTAAATCCTGTTGGGGGAGCCGTTTATGGTGACATTAACTTTGGTGATGTCTGGGTTGAAGTATTTTTCTGAGTCCCTGGCTCCTGCCGTGTAGGGTTCGATGAATAGCAGAAGGATGGCTTTCAGTGACCTGCGCTGCGGATTCACCCTGAGATTCAGCCGAGCGTCTGAACCCTTCGAGAAGGGAACCACTTCCTCTCGCATGATATGGTCGTAGGCAAACTCCTTTCCGCTAGAGTATACACTTGTTGCCTCGTCAGCCAGCTGCTTACTTCGGATTGTCTCGTACTCAAGCTGGATATTTGTCAACTTGTAGACAAGCTTGCTTGTATCCGAACCCCTGACAACTTGAGAAGCCTGGGCGAGCGTTATCTCGAATGTCAAATCGTTGTAGAGTGCCTGTGGGTACATGACGCCGTGGTCTGTTATAATCTGGTGGTCAAGGTTGATGCGGTATTTGTTTTTGTAAATGGTCTCCAGTTTGTTTTCCGCATCCACGCCAGAGGTCTTCTTGTCGCCGGCACTAGAGCGAATCTTACTCAAGTCTACACTCTGGATGCCCTCAGGGAGCATGTTGTCTCTCTTATCAACAGAGAGGAATAGATCCTCAAAGATTTTGTAAATATCGTACCCAACGGTGTCCTGGACAGTGGTGGCGGCAAACTTCACAACAAGCCTGTCAACTAGTGCTCTGGAGACATTTTGTACAAGATAGTTGTTTGCGTGGCCGCCGGCAAGGTCGATGTTAAAGAGCAAGGCAAGCGAGCCCGACACGATAACCTCATGTTCGTTGAGCTTGGGCACCGTAACGTACAGGGTCTCGCCGGGATTGGCTGAAGTGCGTTCAAAGGTGATGCGCTTTACGGTGCGCTCTGCTTTCATAGCACCAAGAATCTTCTCGGCATTAGTTGGGAGGAGGTTGGGTTGCACGGGTTGCACGGCCATAGCCAGAGTATATATATAAATTTATATTTATATTTATATACATCATGGCAGAAGGTGGATATGATATACCTGGCGAGAACGAAAACACCGGGCTTGACTGGGACATAGACCACGATGACGATGGTGATGACGAAGAAGAAGTTGACACAACAACCCCCTTTCAACCGGGGGCTGCATCCACCCCATATCATGGCGGTGAAGAGCATGAAATGCATACACTGCCTCGCGAACAGAGCGGTTTTGATTCTGAAGACATCCCTCTGTTTACTGACTTCACACATCCTGACGACAGAGAAGGAATGGTTGCTAAAGCTAGGGACTGGATCAAAAGGCTCCGGCCGAGAGCGGATTTCAGCCGATTAGACCCTATTGGTTTCGGTAAAAAAACAGAAAATATAGGCAGAATTGTTACCTTTGGGCCAAGGGGTGGCGAGAAGCCCATTTTCAAACAAGATGGGTCTGGCCTTCTTAAATCATTTACAGACAAATTCAAAGGGGCTCTTGGCCCAAGCGCTGAAGATATCATCTCTGAAGACAATACAACTATAAGAGAAGAAAGACAAAGATTGAAGGAGGCAGAGAAACAACTAAAGGAGGCGGAAAGGGTTTCTGTAGCACGGCAACAAGCAGCAAGTGAGGTTCAAAATCTCAGGGGAAGAATCGAAGAAACTCAAGCTAGGATTGACGCTCTGGATCAGGAACACGGTTCAAGCGTTGAGAGTCAAACCGAGCTAGATCGGTTAAAACAACTAAAGAAAAATCTTCAAGGCGATCTTGAAAACCAGAAAAAAGAATTAGGCGCCATTCAAAAAATACAAAAACAACGAGACCAAGAGCAGGCAAAGGTTGACAAACTCAGAACACAACTTTCTGCGAAAACAAAAGAAAGAAATGCTGTCGAAGCAAGACTGAACTCCACCAAGCCGCTGGATGAGTTAAACGAACAAGAGGCCGAGCTTGTACGACAAAACGAGGAAGACAAACGCGTGATAGAGGATGAGAACACTTCTCCCTCTGACAGAGAAGCTGCAGAAGCCCGAGTTGCTGAGCGAGAAGAAGAGCTGGGAAGACTAAGGACACAAGTTCAGGAAAGAGAAGAAGCCTTGCCTTTGAGAGAAAGGGTCAAAAATATCTTCAAGAAATATGGCTGGACCCTTCAAGCGGTTGTTCTGGCTGCAGGTCTAGTCATGGGCGCTGTGACGATTGCTGCAATGAATGGTTTAAAGGCCGGCACCAAGGCTATTGGCAATGGGCTCAAAGCCCTAGGAAATAAGGTTGCCTCCATCTTGCCAGGCTTGATCGGTTCGATTGTGAGCTTTATCTTCAAAACAGCCGGCCAGGTTATCTCCTTTCTTGGGGAGCACGCCTGGCTGCTGATCCTTGCCGCTGTAGGCTTTATGGTTGAAAGGAGCACCAAGCGCAGGAGATAATTATCTCATCCAGGCAAGAAAGCCTGCTAAAGCAAGCGCACCCACACCAATGAGCGCCTTGTTAACATGATGCGGCTCGATCTTGGTCTCTTGTGTGGGGTCTGGTGTTGGTGTTGGCGTGGGTGCAGGGGCTGGTTTTGGGTCTTTTGGCGCTATGCCCTGTGCCTGTGTCGCCTGTTTGTGAATCGGGTTCGATGGGTGGCTGTTTGGTGGATTAATCTTTGTCGGCCCTCCGTCCATGGGGCGAAGGGAGGCTTTTTTTGTGGCAAGATTGACATCATTGTTAACACCAAGCTTCATCCCTTGCGTTGCCTGCATAAGATTGTTATTGTACCCCACCACGCTCTCTGTGTTGATAACCATGCGTGACGGCATTAGCCAGCTCCCAGGGGCCACTACAAAGTTTAGCCACACTTTCGTTGCTTGGATGGCCTGCTGATAATGCTGTACGCTCGTAGATATGTCGTTCAGTCTTATGGCGTCCTCTAAGAGTATGAGGAATACTCTCTGCGTTTCGAATGCTCGGCCTCCATTCCCAAGAATGCTGCTGCGAGTGTTTGCTTGTGCACCCAGAATGCAGTACACAAAGGCCTCGATTGATTGGTTCATACGCGCGAGCCCTGGCTGTGTTAGCCCTTGTGCATAATTCGGCACAAAGTGCTCGAACTGACTAACAGCGCCCTGGTCGTTACGAACGAAGTTTATGCCGTTTGCGCGATAGTTTGGGTCTTTTCTGTCTGTGACGCGCTCATCATCAAACAGGGCTAGATCGGGATCAGGATAGTCGTAATCAGTAGAACTGGGCCCATCATATGCAACCCAAATGTACACATTGCCAAGACCGTGATTTTTGCCGTATGTGAAACGGAAGTCAGAATTTGGGTCGACACCGAACTCTTGGCAAATCCTCTTGTATGCGTCGATGTTGAACTTGTTGTCTTTCTGGTTGAATGTGGGGTCGTCTGGCAAAGCACTCACACTCTGTTCCCCACCCAGCTTGTAGAGTATTCGTCTTGTTGTGAAATAGACGTGAAACCTGTAAAATGACCGTAGCTGCGGGGTTAGGGAGAGAGTAGAGTTCTTATCAAACAGAAGGTCACGCGAGATCCCGCAGCCGGTTGTTGCACACCACAGAGCAAAGTTTAGTTGTTGTGGCCAGAAACTCATATGCGGGCCGCCGAGCCACTTTCTCCCATATTTCGCGGTTGTGAACGAAATTTGTGTGTCTCTGAAAATGTTTCTGTATTTCGTTGTGAAATAATCAGTTGGCGTGACATAGATCTTTTGCGCTTCGTCGTTCAAGACAGAACCAATCATCATGTCTTTATCGATTGAGGTGGTGAATTCAACAGCAGGGATTGGCTTTTGTGTGTTTCGGTTTAACGTTAACTGATAAGGGAAACCGCCAATATACTCTAAGCCAAGGGCGTCTTTCAGGGCTTGTGTCCAATCCTTGTGCGGTATGTATGAAGGCATAGCCCAGGAGCCTGGGCCCTTTATGAAAAGCACTTCTCCTGTGGCTTTGTGATTTTCGTCGAAAGAAACTTCTGTTTTAAATCTTGACATATCAGCATGCGGGAAACGCCTTTTGAAGTCTGAGATAGCCTTAGCCTTGGCAGCTGTAGAGAGTTTTTCAGCCTCCGGAGAACTAAGCCAAGCAAGTTGCGGATTTACTGTGGGTGGTGTTGGCTGTTTTTTCTAATATACCTGCTCTGTTGGGGATAAAGGGGATTTTGGGGACGAGGAAAAAACGGGGGTGGGGGTCCGTAATCGTGGCCGCCAATGTCTAGACCGAGATTTGAACCAGGATTAAATCCGCCAGGGCGTCTGCCAAACATGATTGAATATATATATATATATATATATATATATATATTTAAATTTAAAATATATATATATTCAATCATGGTTGTGTTAACAATCGTCGCACCTTCGAACCCTCACACCATCTACTTCGACCACCCGCTTCAGAAACCGAGTTACATAAGACTTGTCTCTTGTTCATTTTACAACTCGTGGCATAATTTGAAAGAAAAGGCAACTATTTCAACAACAATAAATGGCTCCAATGGATCAACTCCAAACGTGACATTACTTCAAGGGCATTACACCATTGATAGTCTAGCGAAACAATTTAACGACTTAGCCACCCAACATAGAATAAAATTACAATTATCAACTACTATAAATACACCAGTCGGCTCGATGGTCATTCACAATGGAAGTAATGTAAAGTTTAGTGACAATCTGGCAAATTTACTTGGCATAAGAGCTGTATTGTTTCTAGTAACATACGTCAAAGGATTAACATCACCAAGCACTTACTTTATCCACTGCGATCTGGTTGATAAAGAACAGAACCTGTTCAACGGTAAGCCTTCGACTGTCTTGGCTAAATTTGATCTTCGAGGTGAGCCATATGAGAAAGTTTTCTATGAATCAACACAGCAGAACATGCGTGACGTCTCGTCTGGTGATTATGTAAACAGCATAACACTGTCTGTAAGGGATGAACACAATGCCCTTTTTGACTTCAATAACATGCCCCTTGAATTTGAACTTGAGATCAATTAACAAATATATTATATATATATATATACCCCTGATGATGAGCTCGACTAACGTGTTGCCATCAGCTCCTGAATACAGCGAAACTCCATCGCTTTACCCAGACTTATCCAACGGTGAAGGCTTCAGACTCAAAAAAATCTCTGACTTGCAAAAGGAGCTTGAGTCGGAGGCTAATCATTACAGACAAGTTGCTAAGAAATACAAGCGAACACATACAATTGTTCACGGAACAGCAGTAAGTTTTGGTTTTATTTCTACAGGCTTGTCTACAGCCACAATCGCCACAGCCTTGACAGGAGCCGGGCTCATCGCCAGCCCGGTTATTGCCGGCGTGGCAGCTATGACAGGTTTTTCAGCGGCCAGCCTCACTTTGTTTAGTAGGCGGCTTCAGAGAAAAATTACTAAACACGAGAAAATATACACACTCGCCCTTGCAAAACGAAACTCTGTCTTTGAGCTGGTTTCAAAAGCTCTAACTGACAAGCGTATCAGCGATTCAGAATTCAAAATAATCCTCCATGAAGTTGAGAGCTATTATGAACTTAAGAACGAAATACGCTCTGGTGAAGCAAAACCCTCACAAAACAAACAAACTCAAACTCAAACGCCAGATCTTGACAAGATCAGAAAAGAAATCCGCAAGGAAGAACAAGAAAAGATTAAAAAAAAACTCAATCGTCTTACCGCTGTGTCCAAGTCAGATTTGAAAGACTAAATTCGGGTTTCTCGCTTTATCTAACAAAAGAACGCAATTGCGTGACAAAGCGTGACACATGACGTGACATTGTGCGTGACTGTCACGCGTGACATTGCGTGACACATAACGAAAAGGGACAAAACCCTCGTCAGGGGGTGCTCTGGTGGCTGTTTCGTTTTTGCCTAGCCTAGGCTAGGACTTAACTCCGGACAAGGGAGTTGTCGTTTCCCATTTAGCCTCTGGGAGCGAGGTCGAGTTCTCCTAGGAGATCTCTGTTCGAGCACCCCCCTGTATCAGTTGGGCCGGGGCTGGTTCACCAGGGGGTCACTAACTGACGCAGCAACCCCACTACCCCTGGTCTGACATCGCATTAGCCGTAAGCAGGATTCAGTGGGGGCCAGCCACACCTCCCTGAGCTATACCGAATTACAGACTTACTATAATATATGGTGCGAACAGGTCTTTTATATCCGACCGAATTGCCGTGCTTTCACATGTGGTAACTCATAAAGAACTACGCATGCGCAAATATAACCGAAAAGTTGTATTTTTCTAAATATAGGCTTTACATAATAAATACCGGAAGTCACGATCGCCAAATTGAAAAAACAATTATAATGTTTAAGCATGACTGACTTCACCGCACGGCTCAATGAACTTGACAAACAACACAATTTTACCATCCTTCGCTCGCTATATGATGGTGATTATAGGAAAGAAATACACCGCTTGTGCCTGCCGGAAAAACTTTGCCATATCTACGAAGATATGGGGTTGGCAGAAATGGGGAAACAATAGCTACAAGAACATTATAACGCCTTGCAGCGTGAACGTTGGGCCCGAAGATTTCTATCTTGTTATTCTTGCGGCGGCCCATTTTTGCAATCAAGCGATTCTTGTGAACTTTATTGCAAAAAATGCGGTCGTGTGGAAGTGCTAGAGGATTATGCTCCGGCATATACGGATCAAAACATTTTATACAAACCAAGACAAAGGCAGTCGGCACGGTGTTATGCGTTTGGGTACGCTTTAACACGAATTAACAAAAGGATTGGATTGACTATCGACCAAATTGATAACACGAAACGTATCTTCAAACTTATAGAAGCTCGGCTTCCGAGAATCTCTTATACGTTTGTGCTCTACAAAATCCTGGACATTACAACGCCGCTTGAAGACCCACAACGAGCGATTGTAAATTGCCTGAGACAACAGATGTCGAACAATATGATAATTAAAAACAAACATTTATGGAGCAACGCTTTCAAAGATCTTGAGTAAAAGTTGCCGCTTTCTCAATAAGAAAGGCTTCTAACATGGCACTGTCATCGCCGATGTTGTCTTCAAAAGTTTCACCAGGTATGGTTTTGTCAAGGTGTTTTTGATTTGATAAATTTTCATGTATTTTTCTGCAAAGCCTTGCCAAGTTCTCGTGAAATCGTTCGACCTTCGGTTGAATACTGTTCAAAAATCCCTCGTGCTTGACAATTTGAAGCTCTGTGACATTCAACATTTTCCATGCAAAGAAAGCAACCGGCTTCGGCCCCTCATCTGGAGCAAGGAGAGCCTTTTTCATTCTGATGTAACGCAAAAACTCTTCATCTACGTATTCTTTGCTGAACGACATTCTGACCGCGCCGTAAGAACACCATAGGTCTTTCTCGGCTATTGAAGCCATTATTTGCTCAAATGTCTGAGTTTTTTTAAGAGCACCAATATCAATAAGTTTAGTTTGATTGTGTATAAGCTTTTGTTTTGAAAACAAATAGCAGATGCCCCAGGCAAGAGCTGTGTGACATTTTGTCTGGTAAATATTCCCGCCGTTTAAAAGATTATTATGATTCGAACTTGGCTCTATCTGGTTTAGAGAACACATTCTGAAGTAAGAATCAATGAAAAGGGCTTTATTAACCATAGATCCGCTAAAATAAAGACCCGTTTGTATCTGGGGTGTATAATAACTAGGCACTCGAGTCATAGCTATTTTCCGCTTGAAAGGACATTTGAACTCCAAAAGAATTACATTGTTTTCTTTGTCTACATAATAGCCGTCGGGGCTGCATATAATCTTTCGATATAATGAGTGATCTGTTGCTAGATTAAGGGATATACTGTTGGCAAAAACTCGAACACAATGCTTCTGTTCAAAGCATTTGCGAGCGATCGGTTCGAACAGATTGCCCCAGGTACAAGCCGTATTGCTGTGCATGTCGGCTGGCTGTAATTTCTTTAAAAGCAAGCTCTTTGGTGTTTCAAATGGTGAAACTCCGATCAAGGCTGCAATTTCGGAGGCCCCAAGAGTATTTTGTCGATAACTCACCCAGTCGGCGCTCTTTTGTTTTAGACCAGTGTTCCTCGATTTGAGAAAGTTCAAGAACACTTGTGTTGTCGTCATCATTGATATACAAAGGTAAAGTGTTTTTTCAATTGGTAAAACCCGAGCATATCTGTTCGAAACGCTGCGAGCGGTGTCTTGCCTTCGATGAAATCCGCAACAAAGCTTGCATTACGGATCCTGTGTAAAGGGTCAAGATCATTCAAGGTTATAGAGGATTTTTTTTCTTGCTCATCAAGCCATGCATTCAGCTCATGCTGGCTGATGTTTGAGTTTGCAAGGACATCTCGAATAACCACCGATGATGGCGGTGGTGGTAAAACCGCCTCATGTTCATGAAGAACTCGAAGGTTTCTTCTAAAAGGCGGGCAACCCTTATTCATATGATTATAAAACGTTGACACGCAAACCATTCGCTGACAGACGGGGCAGGGGAGTTTTGAATTACTTGCCTTCAGTTGAGCAGCAAAAAGTAGCATAGGCATCGTGTATACAAGGGTAAGCGTTTATTCAATTGGTAAGCCGCCAAACGCCCGAGTTACCGGGCCCCCAGATCGAATGCAATGAGGCCTGGGGGCCCGGTAACTCGGGCGTTTGGCGGCTTATTTAGGTATCTGAAAAAACCGCATTTGACTCCCTCCCCACCCACTACTGAAGGCCTCCTCTTAAAATATTATTTTTTATATTATTATAATAAAATTGCGCATCTGACCGATGTTAAGCAACCAGCAAAGAAAACATAAGCAGATTAACACATGCGTAACACAAAGATGCAACCCGCATACCTTCTTTTGATACATCTTCATCCTTAGCGTCTAAAAAATAGATAGAAAATGAGACGAATGTTTACGGTATTTTTTCATTCCTTTTGATCACAAGATATAGTGTACAGGGACAATAATGCAAATTTTCACTCCTTCTTTCAGCTGTAAACTACCCTTGGTAATTCCGCTGACCAATGCATAAGGTTTGCGCATATATTTTGCCCATTCAAAATTCGAGGAAAGGGAGGTCATAGGAGCCTTCGATTAGTTCTGTAAAATAACAATGTCAACCGTGATAACTGTGATTTCATAGCTCTGTCCAGAGATAAATCTACAAACAATGACCTCCATTCCCACCAGAGGCATGTATTATATTATCGGGATATCATGAAAGTTGAAAAATTGTAAAGTTACATTTACCTTCTTTTTCCACTGCGAGAACTGTGATAGGATTAAGTCAGTAAAATCAGCTTTCTAGGGGCTTAAGAGTGACTGAAATGTTCCGATTACAATACATAGTTATGGCATTTCTATCTACATTTAGCCTTCCGGGCCTGGCTGTTCGAAAGCCGGTTAAAGCTGACCCAGGATTAAAAGTTAACCGAGGATTGAATTTCTTTGGTTAGAAGTGTTTTCAAAAGCTAATTATAAGTTACATGGAAAGACAAGTCAGAGATGAAACTAAAGGGCAAAAATACTTTGGAAAAATCTCCATTGATTAATTATTTATCTGGAATCAAAATTGATGCTAACCCTGGGTTAGCTTAACTGCGCTTTGAACAACCCGGCCCCGAAGAGAAGCTGACCTGCAAAGAGCCACAGTTAAAGGAAATTTGTCACCATTTTTAGTTTTACATTAAAATAGCATTTGCTAAACGCGGGCAGCTAAAATGTAACTGTGTTTTTGAAAATAAAGACTTTTTGTTGTTTGTTGCTGTTTGTAAGCCAAACGAAACAATTACATAAATTGAAAACCAAACATAATGGTCCAGTTTTGTTTAAAATAACTATCCTTGAGGGCTCTTCTGTAAACTACTTTGTGACCGCTAGGCTTTCTTATTAAAGATTAAGAATTAAGAGGGAGCTTTAGATTTGAGTACGAGTACGACTTTTGAATTTAAAACCAGTGAAGTTCCCAGAGCTGTCGTTCTTTCCTGTTGCTGACCAGAACATAAGAAAAATCTAGGTATAGAATTTGTGTGATAAATGGTTATGAAGAACACACAAACTAGGTTTGAAAAGTCGTACTCGTACTCAATCTCGTACTTGTAGTCCGATCTAAAGTTCCCTAGTATTATTATCATTGTACAGTGATACTACAAATAAGTGTCTTTGACTATGGATGGCCAAGACAGGATTGGCAGACATAGCCAACGCAATCAATTATTTTCCACATGATTGCAGTTGCTGTAAAATATTTTATAGGAAAGTTGATATTGTCGACAATCTTTAGTTGTCAATTGCGTGATTCTGTCTGGTACAATACAACAAACGTCAGGACGCTATTAAACCAACAAAACATTCAAGCATAACTCACTTATAGCTAATATTAGGAACCAAGAAGAGAGAAGGAATATAACCGAGCTTAAACAACACTGAGACGATACACTGTATTTATATCAAACATCGCGTTTTACATTTTCAACCTCAAAAAGCGGGATAATATGAAATCTGATGTCACAATTGATGTCATTTGCATAACAGAGTCTTAACGGCCGAGGAAGTGCCACAAGTGAAACGCACAAACCCGGACAGATTGTGGATTTAAGAAACGGAAGATATACTTCTCAGATTTAATGATCTCGGAGAGTCTTTAGAGACTTTTTGGTCAGAGAAGGTTTTAAAACTGAAAACGTGCCCTTTGTTATTTTACTTTTTGCGAATAAGAAGGGCAAAACTAGTCATGACTGTATGTATCATGTACTAAAGGCAATGACGCATCCTACCTGCTATGGCTCCATCTTCCATCAGAGCATCTACATAAAATAATGAACGAATGAAATCAATAAAATAAATTATAATAAAATAAATATCAAAGAAATAAGTAAATTTATCATTATATTTTATAGATCGTCCTCCTCAACATTCTGAGCGACGTTTTCTACGAAAAATAGTGTTCAATAATTTTATAGCTCTGTCGGATACATTGATATTGTTCTTTTTTTTTTTCAACAGTCTTGTAATCGTGTTTAGTCAACACAATTTAACAAAGTTTCAAATCTAACGTATATGTAAATCAAGCACGAAAAATGGTCTATTTACCTTCATTTTTCACTTCGAGTGCTATAATGAAAGGTTAAATTGATAAGCTTAGTGGTTTGGGAACATTACTGCAGCGTTTAGATGCTATTTCTAAATGTGCTCAGCTATGCAATGTATATTTAGTTACCTTCATAACATGAACAAATGCTTACTGCTAGCAGCAGAACAGCTATCAGCCACAGCTTTGAACCCATGGCTTCGTGGAGAGCTGACCTCCGAAGCTAATTGAGCCCTGGTTTTAAACTGATCCAGCATTTATCCACTATATTTTGGAAGGCATGCATATTAAAATTGGGAAATCCATGGACCAATACTTGTAACTAGCATGATACTGCACATAGAGAATTCATATTAAGCTAAAACGCCGATTCAGTTATTTTCCAACCGATCACTGGTCGCTATAAAAATGTGTATCGGGAAGTAGATATTGTCGGCAACTTTTAGCTGACGCTTGCGGGTTTCTGTCGACATATTATAACCCACAATACAGTACAATACCGTTAAACTTAACATTATTGTTAAACCACCCGAAAAACAACAAACGAAACTCACATGAGGCCGTCACTATTTTTAGCGACCAGGAAAAAATAACTTTACTTAGCTTAAACGAGTCTAAAACTACTGAAACTATATACCGTTTTTCCACGAACCTGCACTGGGGCAGTTGTTACACATTTCATAATTGTACAGTGGAAAAAGAAACGAAGATCATATTTTTATTCAACCTCAATAAACCAGAATGAAGATAGTATCATTTTCTTGTACTTACAAATAACCCAAGGGGAATTTTACCTTAATTCTTTAATTTTGTTTCTTGGTACATGAATCCTTTTCAACTTGATGAGTAAACGTTTATTTCATATATAATAACACTAAAGGCGGTATGTATACACTGAAGGTTTTTTGCTAATTTTGGCATATTTCCTTGCCTCTGAGCGGAGATAAGCGCTGTAAGGACAAACATACATTATGTTTTTCATAGCCGTGTGCATAACAAAAAGGAAGAAATAAAGCTAAAGGGGTAAGTCTGCAAAATGAAACACAAATAATATTCGTCCATGCTTGGAAAATACTGGGCCAACTTTTTGTTTCCTTCTTACCATAGCAACCTGGAAGATAGTCAGTGAAGCAAAGACCAAGATGACTGTTCAGTTTGAGTTACTGACAGGTAATCAAACATCGGATTGAAACGGTATTATAATGTGACAATTCAAGATTTCAAAGCAGGATTTCAAGTACGTTACACATGTCTGATTATACAGAGAATACATCATTCTCTAGAGCTAAGCAAGAAACTTCAGGGAAATGTGGATGGCTTTGTATCTGACTGAGTGAAGTACAATTCAGGACGTACTCGGGCGAGTCGGCTTTATAAGGTAGGTAAACCATTCATTTTCATCCAAGTTGGTTATTATTCAACCGTCAAAGACATGCTCATATGCAACTAATACCCTACACATTATATGCCACGGCTAAATCGTCATTCGTGAGCAAGCCAGATACAGGAACTTTACATCAATTTGGAATTTCAAATTCATCAATTGTAATTACGTGTATTTTAAGGTAGTAGAAAAGAGCAACAAAAACAATCAGAATTGTTCGTTTTAACCCTTTTCCTTTATTTTATTATTCGCATTATTGCCGATTACACATACGATGATTTATGAAGCAATGTTAAAGCAAACTACTACTACAAGAATCGGGAAGGTACTTTAACAAGATACATTAACAAGTGTTGTTTTTGAGGCAACACATATCCATTCAATTTCATTGTGAGGGACTGTCCCTACTTATATAAATATTTATTTTGCCCAACGAGAACGTCTTCGAGAACGTCGAAAACGTCCTGCAAAACGTCGGCGAGGACCTGGCCTACGACGGTTGGGTGGCCAGGGGCCCCGTGCAGCAAAACCTTGGCGAGAAGGAATTCGGCGATTCGGCGGCCAGGGGCACCTTGCAGCGAAACGTCGTCGTGAGGGGATTCGACGATTAGGTGGCCAAGGGCGTCGTGCAGCAAAACGTCGTCGGGAAAGGATTTGACGATTGGGTGGCCAAGGGCGCCGTCCAGCGAAACGACGTCGAGGAGGAATTCGACGATTGGGTGGCCAGGGTCGTGGGGGACGGCGTGGATCTTCGTAATCTGACAATCAAAAAGGTATATTTGTCATATAACACATGTTACACGAGAGCTGGTCATCAATTCTTTGACTGTTTCTACTTAGTGCCACGCCACTTATTCAATTACAGCAATCATCTTTTAACACGTAATACACGGGGGAATTAAAGAAGTTTACAGATGATGGAACGAGTGAGAATTGCGTATCTGTCTCCGTAATATCTCGTTCAACGCTTCGCGTATTTACGAGATAAAAACTAATGTCACATAAACCCAACTGAACAGGCAAGAAAAAACTAGCAACTGAAAGACGCAACCACACAATCGAGAAAAAAACTAGTGTCACACAGACCCAACCACATAGGCGAGAAAAAAAAAAAAACTATCGTCACACAGACCAGAAAAATCTAGCTTCACAATGACGCAACCACACTGGCGAGAAAAAACTACTGCACACAGACTTGAAAACCGTCAATAATATCACACAAACTCGAAAACTATAATGCCACACAGACGAGAAAAATTATTGTCACACAGACGCAAAATAGCTATACTTAGAGTTAACTCAAACTCAAAAACATAGTGCCACTGCATAGTGAGCCAACAAATTGAACAATTTCCAAACGGGAGAAATAACGAGACAACCGTAACGGAAAAAGAGAAACCCTGAAGACAAGCAGAAGTAAACGAGACAAAACTAACCCCTCAAACCACAGCGGGTTCCGTAGGTACGGCGGGAGCGTCGTCGTCGCCGAAAATATCGTGTAAAACCTGTGGCGCCGGAGCGCTCAGCAGCGACAGTGAACACAGTGCTTTCGGCTAGGTTGCGGGGGAATTGAGCCATGAAGTAGAAAGGCGCAGCGATGGCTTGCGGACGAACCGAGAAGCATTTGCCAAGCGAAAAAGAGGAGTTAAGAGGATAAAAGCAGCGTTTTTATACCCTGGGCCAATTAGTCTCAGTAATTTGTATAATTAACTCTATCTCGGGCATATGCACGCACGCGAATTTTTAAACTGAATAATACTGGATTTGGGGCATTTTTACGTGATGGTCCCAGTGAGAATAGTCTTGTTTTTACTGCTATTCAATAACAACAAATTGCCAGTAGTAATGGAAAATAACGTTTCAGATATTCCTCGTTAATAAAATATAATCCACAATCCACATACAACTGTCTTGCTGTGATATATGGTGGCTTATAATCACAGAAATTGAAATCGCTGGTGCGATCACCAGTTCCGCTGGTACCAGTTTTCAATAATCGACATTTCCAAATTCTCATCTCTATAACCCGTCGCTTGTAGCTCGCGTAATGCATAAATAATAAAAACAGCGCCCAAAATAACGTCAAATAAACTGCAGAATTTTACCAAACAATATGGAATCAGCTCCTTTTTTATAGATTGATCAATGAATGAATATATGTGGTATTAATTGAGTTTGCCTGCCAAGCAGTTTAGTCTTTGGTCGGTAAAAGGAAAAAAAGAAGAAAGAATCTCAGACACTTTGAGTCTTGAAGTGTCAACCGGTGTCCATATTTGGTAACAACCTGAATTAACCACCTATCAGCTTATTGAGTGTCGTACTCAGTGTTGTCGTGTTATTTTCTTAAATCAGCTGTAAACCGTTCAGTTTGCATCGAAGCCTTTCAGCTAGAGTGGAAATCAAGAGCACAGGGCTTCATTGCCATTAAGGTAACTATATCTTTTGTTACTATTTATTTTTCTTATTTCTTCTTTGGTTTTATGTTTTTTATTCTACTGTTATTGAAATACTGTGAGAAACATTACGGACCATCATGCGTGTTAAGTAGACAAATTCCATTATTTCATGGTAAACATGTTGACTATACGATTTGACAAAAGGCTTTATGCGGCGAGTGAGAATATAATATATCTAGATAGGCTAAGCCTAACAGCGTAGCTCTTTGAACAGAAAGCCGATGATAAACTTAACTGAGGTGAAAGGTCGGAAGCATAAGAATAAAATTGACGCCGGGGCTATTTTTAAACTTAATAATTCTCAAAACAGACTTACGCGACCGTTTGCACAATACATTTAGACCGTACAGAAGTTCACAAAAACAACTTTTTCTCCGTCTAGAATAACTAGTACGACTAATTTCCAAATAAAATACACCCGCTGCTCATACAAAATTGTCCGAGAAACTGATTTGGAAATGAAAATTGCAAAAAATACACAAACATATTTGCATAAGACCACGCGAGTGAAGTTTAGAACTATAAAATCCAAGTCTCGTTTTGTTTACATAAAATCGCTTTTCACCCTAAGTAATGAATGGACAACACAATCTTCTTTCGAAAAATGCTATTCAAATCTCCATAAGTTTATGTTTAAAAGCAAAACGCGAACCATTTATAGCTCATCGAGGCCGAGATTTCTCCGATGAAAGAAATCAAAACAACTGAATTTAATTCAGCGCGTTTTATAAACAATTCTCCAAAATTAGCGATAACACGAAGAAAAAGTCAATCACAGATTGACATCAATATAAATTCCCATCGAAAAATGTATTTTGTTTTACCTTCAAGTCCCTCCACTGCTTGGAAATTCTTTAAATCTCCGCTGCTTCAGTTCTGAAACCGGAAGCGACAAACAGATCTCCCACATTTCTGCCATCCTCGAAGCAAGATTTCATCCCTGAAAGCTCTTGTTTTTCCACTATAGCGATTTCTGAGTATCCCTTACTTAGTATCCCTGTCTTAAGCAGCAAACCGAGAAAAAATGCAGAAGAATAACGACTTTAATTTTCCGCTAGTATTACCCGAATATGTATTTTTTGTGTCTTATTTCAAAACTCGCTATTTTATGAAATTATTTTTAATCGGATTTTGAATTTCTCAAACTTATGTGAGGTTTAACCGGTCGATGAAAAAAACGCTCGATGTCAAGGGTCCAACCAACCTTAAGGTAACTTGTAATAGTTGTTGGTTCGTAAGACAAGAAATCCGATTAAAGAGGAAAACAAAAACACAGTTTTTTTTTAATTTATACATTTTTATACCATTTTGGCCATTCTTTATTGGTTTTGATAATTGTTGAGTCAATTTGGACGGTTATCTAAAGTTATAGAGAAATTGGTGATGGATCCAAGATGGCAATAGCGCAGAACTGATGATGTCATTCCACGTCATTTCAAGTCATAGTCACATGTTTCAGCGAACCTTCAGACAAGAAGAACAAAAATAGTCCTCGTCTCAGTCCTCCTCTATATGACATATCACGCTAGAAGCGAAACTCGTTAATTCCCCCGCGCCACGTCACAACTATATCTACTACGTTACAGACAGCAGTATTTGCTGCATTAAATGTCGTTTGCAAATGTACGTTGCAAACAAAGTAGTCTTGTTTTTACTACTATTCAATAAAAATTCATTTCCAATATTAAGGGAAAATAGCCTGTTAAATATTCCTCGTTAATAAAATATAATCTACATGCAAATGTCCTGCTGTGATTTTTGGTGGCCTATTGAAATTATTGAAACGATACCAGTACCACCGGTACCAGTTTCTAATAATCGACATTTCCAAGTTCTCAACTCTATTACGCGTCGCTTGTAGCTTGCGTAATGCATATAAAGTAAAAACTGCGCCCGAAATTGCTTCAAAGGAACCGTGGAATTTTACATGAATTTTTTCATAGATTGACTAATGAATAAATATATGTGGTATAAATTGACTCTGCCTGCCAAGCAATTCAGTGGTTTGGTCAGTAAAGAGGAAAAAAAAAATAATCTCAGACACTTTGAGCCTTGAAGCACAGCAAATTATAATTTTGGGCCCATGAATTGAATTTTACAACATGTTAGAAAATTATTTTGGAAGCCGTTTTCACCATTTACACCAAGGAGTCCAAAATGCATATTTTGATTTGTCATTGTACAAAAGTCCAACTTCTTCCACATAATATTTCTACTCAGACAAACTAAGATTAAGTCAAAGGCCTCGTAACTTAATGTAAAACATTTTGTGGTTTAAGCGAGATTTTAGCATGGCCGGTCAAAAATTTAGCACTTTTTTTTTTCAACATAGCGGCCAAATCAAATGAAGAATGATCCTCGCAGTTATGAACGCAATTTAAGCAATTGCGAAAAGAAGCCTGAAAAAAATTCAGGCGTTCGAACCCGTGACCTCGCGATACCGGTGCGATGCTCTACCAACTGAGCTATGAAGCCACTGACGTTGGGAGCAGGTCAATTGTAGGTTTATATGTTCCCGTGAAAGGAGTGAATGTGAAATGATATATATGAAATAAATCATATATGAACTGCGGAAATGAAATCAAATGAAGAATGATCCTCGCAGTTATGAACGCAATTTAAGCAATTGCGAAAAGAAGCCTGAACAAAAAATTCAGGACTTCAACGGGGTTCGAACCCGTGACCTCGCGATACCGGTGCGATGCGAGGATCATTCTTCATTTGATTTCATTTCTGCAGTTCATATATGATTTATTTCATATATATCATTTCACATTCACTCCTTTCACGGGAACATATGAACCTACAATTGACCTGCTCCCAACGTCAGTGGCTTCATAGCTCAGTTGGTAGAGCATCGCACCGGTATCGCGAGGTCACGGGTTCGAACCCCGTTGAAGTCTTGAATTTTTTTCAGGCTTCTTTTCGCAACTGCTTAAATTGCGTTCATAACTGCGAGGATCATTCTTCATTTGATTTCATTTCCGCAGTTCATACATGATTTATTTCATATATATCATGCACATAGCGGCCAAAATTACAAGATGAGAAAGACTTATATTACGCTTGAATACAACAACCAGATATGTTTGGTCTCGCTGCTTGGTTTCGGTAAAACGTACTAATAATGCACCTTGTATAACCGCCATTGATAAAAAATAGCGTTTTACCCTTATAGACCTGACACACCAGAGCACAGGGACGAATAATTTATACTGCGAGCAACTGAGAAGGAGGGGCGAAGTAGACAGTAACACAACACCAAGGGTATGTCACCTTACTGTCATAGTTTGTAATCATTGTAACGGTCTATAATCACAATACGTAGATCAGATATTTACCCATAGTTTGAGAAATGGAATAGCGAACGATGAACGACAGAAACGGAAAAAAGCGGTATAAAGAGCTTGATTGGATACATACTTGCAAGTTATATAGAATTTCGACCCAATATCATTCCGCCCGAAAACAAGAATATTCGTTCTCCAGAAAACTTTAAAATATAACTTAACATGAGCTCATTCCCAACTAAAGAAGCATAGCAACCTCTTAATGAGCCAGAAGCATTTTTACAATAACTGTGTAAAATCCCGCGCGCTGATTGGTTCATTTCCTTGGTCGATGAGAGTATAGAGTCTATAGACCATGCATGCAAATGACGTAACAGGTAATGCAACGCGGTGAGTTTTGTCAAACTTTTGGCGCTACGGGTTCTTCAAACAGTGAAAAATGCACTTAAAACTGGAATTCTTCAATGAAAAGAATGCTCTCTCGTCAGTTAAATTTAATTTACAATCAGCTAAACTTGCCTGGAATTAAGTGCGATGCAAAAAGGACAAACAACTTGTCGTAGTTTCACGGGAAAATCCACGGAATCAGTCGCCGGCGCCCGAAAGAACTAAAACTGAGCCGAAAACAACTTGGAGCAAAGATTCATCTGATTATTCGAAGACATTTCAAATTTGAAAAAGGTTAGCTTTGTAAACTGTGCCTAGTAATTTTATATTTGACTTTGTGTGAGGTTATTGTGCTCTATTTTGCGATTATCGCCGAGCGCGGTTCTCCAAAATTTGCCGAATAACGGCTCTTTGTTTTGCTGTGTTAAAATTTATATTAAAAGATTCTAGCGCTGATTTAAGCTGAAGAGAATTTTTGTGTGAGCCTTTTTCGTTACATAATTTATTCACATAAAAAGTTAAATCTTTAATTATTCCCCACGCAAATACATTTTGCAGCAGTTTGTCAGTGTTAGGTTGTTTATCTTGATTTTCTTAAATGATTCCCGCAAACTCGTTCGCTCGGCGCTCGCAGTTATTCAAGTTTGTTATTGTACAAAACAAATCGACCGCATTTTTCCATGGTCTATATTCTTATCGACCATATAAATGACGTCATAAAATGTTCAAAACTGAAGAGGAACCACGAGCCGTTAGGCGAGTGGTTTCACTGCCAAGTTTTGAACATTTTATGGCGTCATTTCTATGGTCGATGAGAATATAGACTATGGAAAAATGCGGTCGATTTGTTAAATAGCCATAACAAAATGAAATTACAATAGTATAATAAAGAAAGGTAAAAGGTAAAAGGTAAAGTCGCACTCGGGCCACGATGGCCCACACGGCCGGAGCTTAACCCTATGTGATTTCTTTTTCTTTGAATCTATTTGCTTATTTTGCTTTGTTTATTTCTTTTCCCTGCAGGCATGTTGTATTTTTACCTGTCCCGCGTTGTAGTCATATTTTTCGCCATATCTTTTTCGGTTCAGCGCAAGAACAGGGAAAACGACGCAAGTAACGATGAAGGTATGGCATGGCACTATGATTGTACCAGAAGTGGGCAATCATAGGAATCGATCTTAAAGACCGAATCACCCCAGTTTTTCAGTGCTGCACTGATGAGGCCTACAGGCCGAAACAGTGTCACTGTCTGCACTGTCTGCTGGGTATTTGAAAAGGCGATCAACGAAAAATCACGCAATTTCACTACAAGAAGTCCAAACAAGTGTTTTTATAATCCCGATCAGCCCAAGAATCACAGAGAAGAGAAGAAAGAGGGAAAGGGAGCGAGAGCGAGAGAAAAAAAGACTAGCATCAGTCTTTATATTGATTTCACAACAAAGATTATGAGTGAAAAAGTGCCTCAGCGGGGAGTTGAACCTGTGTTTCCTGATGACCAGACAGATGCCTTAACCACTAGGCCACTGAGACAACCACACTTATACAAACACAAACGACACATTTGTGGCTTCATAGTGGAAAGCTCTTGGGAGACATTTACACAAATCTTTGTTGTGAAAATTTCTGTTCTCAATTTAACTGTCTATGTATATATTTCAGAAATCGCTGTGAATCGCCTTCTTAACGAGAATAGGTTGGTGATCCAAAGATTATGAGGCAATTAGTTGTCCATATCTCCCTTCCCACACTAATTTGTAATTTAATTTCCTTGGGGAGTGGACTGTGAATCGCTGAACGACAGGGTAAAGTGACGTGATCCCAATTGCAGAATTTGTGAAAAATTAATGTCTCCCAAGAGCTTTCCACTATGAAGCCACAAATGTGTTGCTTGTGTTTGTATAAGTGTGTTTGTCTCAGGGGTTTAGTGGTTAAGGCATCTGTCCGGTCATCAGGAGACCCGGGTTCAACTCCCGCCTGAGGCACTTTTTCACTCATAATCTTTGTTGTGAAAATTTCTGTTCTCAATTTAACTGTCTATGTATATATTTCAGAAATCGCTGTGAATCGCCTTCTTAGCGAGAATAGGTTGGTGATCCAAAGACTATGAGGCAATTAGTTGTCCATATCTCCCTTCCCACACTAATTTGTAATATATATATATATATATATATATATATATATATATATATATATATATATATATATATATTCAATGAAGTGAATACTACGCGCTCTGATTGGTCGTCGCCTATGATCTATCAGAGTACCGACGCACGGATGACGTCATAGAAAAAAATCGTTTGCTTTGTTTTGTCCAACATGGCGCACAAATTTGAAAACGTTTGCGAGATTATTCTGGATTGAGCAAGTGAAAGCCTTGAAAAATGTTTAGCAGGAGCTGTTTACGAGCAACAAAGGAAGAAACCAAGACGAAAAGTGTTCTCGGCGGCTTGAAAAATGCCTAAACTGGAACAAATCTTCGACCAGTCGAGTACTACGAGGCAAGTTCGTAATTTTACTCTTTTTACTTTTCTGTTCATTGTATAAAACAAATAGATTCCATTTTGCCGTGTGTCTGTTCAGTTATAGATCACAGAAGACGTCAAAATGTTGTAAGAACATCAGTGACACACTCGCCTACGGCTCGTGTGCCACTTTATATATATATATATATATATATATATATATATATATATATATATATATATATATATATATATATATATATATATATATATATATATCATAATCATTAAAGGAGGTGCGTTTTTATAGCTGAGAATGCGTCTTAGCACACTAACACCTTGGAAGGAGAGTGATCCAAGTTCTATGTGATATCGATCAGGCCGATCTCTTCTCAAGTAAATATTGCAACCACTGTTTTTTTTACATGCACCAAGAAGCTAATGGAAGCGAACGGAGACGATTTACAATATTATGGCCATTGTGCCATGTCGGGTATGCTTCGAGAACGGCTAAACACAAATATATTCGTAGTTGGGCGGTACCCGCAAAAACAAACTTGATTCCATCGTGCATGGTAAATTGGTAGTTGGTAGTTTGAGTTGAAAGTTATGATAGTTATGCATAAAAAATATATATATATTTTAGGATGTCAAGGAGAAGAAGCCCTCGGCATGCAAAGCTATGCGATCACGGGACAACAAATAAGTGCCTCTTCAGAATACAGTGCCGATCATTCTGCAAACCGTGGTAGACTAAATACTGTAAAAACTGGAAATAATCGAGGAGCCTGGTCAGCTCGTACAAATGATGATAGCCAATGGCTTCAGATTGAGCTAGGTAGAGAGTACACCAAAGTGATACGAGTAGCAACGCAAGGAAGAAGTGATGGAAATCAGTGGGTGGAAACATATAAACTACAGTACAGTGATGATGGAGTAAACTTCGATTACTACAGGGATCAAGGACAAGATACGGACAAGGCAAGATACGAAAGTTACTTTAAACTATGCCCTAGAATTTTAATATGCACAGTGCGATAACTCGATATATTTATAGCGTTTCTTGTCAACCTCGTTTAAGCGTATGCAGCTATATATGTACAGTAACCAAAAAAATATCTTCAAATGTAAAATTTACTACAAGAAAATTATAGTTTTTACGTTTAAACGTGAAGGTTACAGTGTACCTTCGGGGGTGTCTCCAGTATAACAGCTCCAGCGTCTTAAGATGACACTTGATAAACCTAAACCCAGATATCAAATTAAAACTTATAGAGCTGGCTATCTAAATATGGAAACCATTTAGTAATAGAATTTTTTTACGACGTCTAAATTCGAACGTCCGAATCAGCTTTAAAACGCTATAACTCAAAGCGATTATTATATTTTGCTAATTTGATTTGTTCTCGGGTTTCCGGACACGAAGCGCTAAAAAAAAGTGTCGGCGATTTTCCATATTCAATTGCAGTGAAAAGTTACAGAATATTTTCGAAAAGGGGAGAAAAAAAATTGGAATGATCGCACGGAAATGCCTCTTGACGAAAAAATTTTCGGAATTAAGAAATTCGCCGACACGTTTTTGTTGATTATATGTTAGCCTAGCTTCTGTCCAAATTTAAGGAAAATCGATCAAATTCCCTTTGAGTTGTAGCTCTTTAAAGTGTCCCCAACAAGCGAAAAATTAACTTTGAGAAAACGGCGCTTAAAAAAAACATATCGCTTAATAAACAAACTCCGCCCACAAAAGTTATACCGTCATTTCTCCGTCAATTTTCACTATTTTTCGATACTTTTTTTTTTGGATGAAAGTTCATTCTGTAAACTTTATTTTAACGCCAAAAAAAAAATTTTCAATAAATTTTCGATCTGAAGGTACACTGTAACCTTAATTTAATCGGCTCCAGAAGCCCTCCCCCCATGTAACTTTGAAACCGCTTATGCTATGGCCACCAAATTTACACAGGATAATGTTGTTATGAATTCTAGTAACTACAGATACGTTGGTGTCGTAATAACATAACGTGACGTTATTATGACGTCATATAGTCGATTTTACTGGCTAAAACAGTCTCATCAATATTTTCTCAAATTTGAACATATAACAACAAGTCTTTAACAGCTACCTATTTGATAAAAGTCTTACGTTTACTAACACTGTTGGCGTTGTTAACGATGACAGTGACGTCATTATGACGTCATATACAATGAAATAACCAAATGAAACGTTCTATAAGGCACATCTCTGAAACAAATAATAGTTCATACCAAACGTTTACATATTGATGCAAGAGTATAAGTTAATGGTTCGTACACTTTGTTGCTATGGTAACAGCATGTGACGTCATTGAAGTGATGTGTACATTTTCTTAGAAACTGGAAGAGTTAACTTTGCAAATAATGGCTTTTCATGTACGTAACGAATTCAAATTTTTTCTCAAGTGAAATGGACATTTTTTATGATATTTTGACAAATGTTTAGAGATAATTGAATTACAAAGACACGTAATATACTAGAAATAAATTTCCCATTTTATTGTCCGCCATCTTGGATCCGCCATCTTGGATCCGCCATCTTGAATTAGTCCAAACGTGTTTATTTCGGTAAAAAACACCGAAAAATAAAGTAAATGAGCTGCTAAAGCTAAGTTTATTGTGGGCAAATGATTTACAATCCAAAACATGAACCAATAATAATATTATAGAGAGAAACGACCTTTAGTAAAACTTCGATCAGCCATCCTGGATTTTGACATTTCATATTCCACATTTTCCGAAAATTACCCTTAATTAACCTTTATTAATAAACAATTATACGTAATTTGATCAATTATCGCTAAATTAAGTGGAATGTATTAATTCAATAAGAAAACTTTGAAATAATCTTGATTAAAGCGAAAAATGCTAATTTTGTAAAAACTTAGGTGTTAAAAAGCGGTTGCTATTGTAACTTCAATGTCGGTGGACAAAGGACGCTAACGTGAAAATGTTTCCAGATAAAGTTTAGGAAAAGTCACCAAATTTGGTGGTCATTGCATCGACCGTTTTGAAACGACACAACTTCAAAGTTCGAGCGGGCTCCAAAAGCCCCACCGCCCTGGATAGGATTGGGTTAAAACCTTAATTTACATGATTCAATGTAATCGTTGTCACTTGCAATACATAAGTGAAACAAAACGACGTTTAAAAGACAGGTGTAATGAACACCGACGTTCCCTTGACAAACCTAACATTAAATCTAAACCTACTACTGCCTCTGAACATTTTTTGTCCAATGTTAACTACTCTAACATTGATATGCAACTTTAATTCTACTAGAAATACATTAATTTATTCATCTCGTGACTTAATACATAAAGCCAGGGAAGCTTATCATAAGGCTAGTTTTCACTGGCGACGGAGTCGGAGTCGGATTCGTAGTCGGAGTCGTAAGAGCGCTTCCGATCTAGTGAAAAGCGACAATCGAAGTCGTAAGCGGAGTCGTAAGAGGAGTCATAAGCTCGACGGAATCGGAGTCGGAAGAATCAGAACGGTTCCATTTTCTTCCGATTCCGCTTTTGACTTCGTAATCTTCTTCCGATTCCGTCGGTTTGATTTTCACTAGATCGTAACGCTCTGCGCTTCTGATTACGACTCCGACTCCGACTCCGTCGTTAGTGAAAACCAGCCTTTATAGATAATAAAAAAAGCTAAAACTCTTGAACTGTAGTGCATCTTGCTACCATCTACGTCATTGCCAATCACTCCTTTTCCCTTTATATATTCGACATTCTCCATTTATATAATGAACAAGTTTTTGTAAAACTTTAGTTCCTTCTATAACCTGTAGAAGGCAGGTTTTCATCAGCCGAAATATTGTGAAATATAACCGGTATTACGTAGTATTATCTGTGCAGTAGTCCTCGGACTTCTTTCTACTTTTTAAATAAAAGTACAATTTAGATAACCATCAGTAGCACAGGGAAGAACCGTTTTTGACACAAACTAATTCGCTATTTCTAACCTGAAATCTAACTAGCAACGACTTACTCCCCAAACCTGTTGACAGGTGTGTACTTATTTTGCATGATAAAACTATGATACAAGGAGATATTTTAATAAGTATTTAGAAAATAATAGTTGACCAATTATTTCTCCGTGTTATAGGTTTTCTCTGGCAACACAGATCGGGATACTGTTGTGTTTCATGATCTTAACCCACCAATCACGGCGCCTTACATTCGTTTTCGACCTGTTACTTGGCATAGTCCACGTATATCGATGAGGGTGGAGCTATATGGTTGTACAACAGGTACTAAGAAATACCATGATTATTTTCAAACAACTATTGCGACAAAGTTTGACAATTGTTTCTCCTATGTACAATTATGTAAATTGACATGCAGATAACATTTTTTGCATTACTTGGCAGTCACCAATGAATGTTCAGATGGTTACAATCAGTCTGTGGCTTTTCTTCAAAATAAAAATAGTATTTACGTAGTCTATGTTAGGGAAATTCTTTATCTCTTTTAACTAAGTTAACACGCTTATGACTAAGTTAATATGCCTACGACTGCAAGGTATCTTTATCTGGACGAAGTCGTCCAAGTTAAATTAAATATCGATCAGCCCAATCATTCCACAAGTCAATGCTGTAACCACCGATTCTTCATTTGACGATGCGTGACATTTTTCTGTCCTTCTTTTGGATAATTATTTGCTGTGAAGGACTGCTTTCGACGGCACTTTGTTTCATATTGTGATGTCCCATTGTGCGGTCGCCATAACGAAAAAGCTATTGGATACGAACGGAGACGATTTACAATATCAAAAGCCATACGCTCGTGCAAGCTGGCGTTTTTATCATTGTCGAATTTCTTCGGAGAGTAGCTAAACACAAATTTATTGGTATTTGGGCGGTAACCACAAAATGAACGACTTCATCGTGCATTGTACAATGCAATTGTTCTTCTTCCATTCTCGATTTTGAAATTATAAAAAAAAAATGTTTCAGGATGCCAAAAAGCCCTCGGCATGGCAAGCTATGCTATCAGAGACGAACAAATTAGTGCTTCTTCATACCGGGATGCCAATTATTCTCCAAGCCGTGGCAGGCTAAATACTGTAAAAACTGGAACTAAAAGAGGAGCCTGGGCAGCTCGTACAAATGATGATAACCAATGGCTTCAGATTGAGTTAGGTAGAGAGCACAGTGAAGTAACACGAGTAGCAACGCAAGGAAAAAGTATTGAAGAAGAAGAAGAAGACCAGTGGGTGGAAACATATAAACTGCAGTACAGTGATGATGGAGTAAACTTCCAATACTACAGGGAGCAAGGACAAACGGCAGACAAGGTAAGATATGAAAGTCACTCTACAAACTACTCATTTGACATGATTTGAATTTCCCGCTGCTCTCTGTGACGTAACAGAAATACGGTGAGCTTTTCTTCAGGAACATACAAATTTAATGGCGGCCGTGAAAATGCGAAAAGTAAGGCCGGGAAAAACGATATTCCCGTGCTTTGATTTAAAAAAAAAAGAACGGTTTGGAGAGGTAGGTAAATACACGATTTCCTTTCGAAATATTTCAAAAATATCAACATGTCATTTGAATTTTGTATTGTATAACTCATTGTTACCATGAAATAAGATAGTTTATTAGGTGAACGAAACCGCAGCGGCCATTTCAACTAACGATAGGCTCCATATTCTTTGTTTTAGTCAAAACATTTTATTGATGGTCACGTTACAGCTGCGTTCAACTGTCATTTCGATATAAATGAAATAAAAGCACGTAACAATAGTCACTATGCAGTCTCTATAATAACCAACAAAATCACAGGGAAGAACCGCTTTTGGACCAAACCTAATTCACTATCTCTAACCTCGAATCCAACTACGAGCGACCCACTCCACCAAATTGGGACAGGTAAACAGCAATTTTGCGTGATGAAAATATACGTTTCTAGGAGACATTTTAAAGAGTATTTAGAAAATAACAATCAACTTATTATTTCACCGTGTTTTAGGTTTTCTCTGGTAACACAGATCAGGATACTGTTGTTTCTCATGATCTTAATCCACCAATTACGGCATCTTACATTCGTTTTCAACCTGTTACTTGGCATGGACATATATCGATGAGGGTGGAGCTGTATGGCTGTACAACAGGTATTAAAGACAATTATTATTAGACAATCATTTCATTCATTTTTGCTGCTTATAAACGAGAAAATGTTTTTGCCTCAAGTCAAAAACAATTTTGCTACCCGGACACAAATTTTGCTTCCGAAACATGTGTCCCAGTTTATCCACCATGTAAGCAATTTTGCTAGTTTCTAGTGCTGCTCATTAAAAATGTTTCCTAGCAACGGCGAGCGGACCGGGGAGCGCACAACAATGCGCATGCGTGACCCTTTGTTTCCGAAACAATGCTCCTCGTTTAGCCACCGGTGCAGCGAAACATTTTGTTTGCTTCCCGCTAATTTAGCAACCCCTGAAACATTACAGGAAACAATGTTTCCCCAACAATGTTTCCTAGTTTAGCCAGGCCTTTAATGATTTTTTTTCCAAATAAAAATAACCGTTAAAAAGTCTATGTTGGGGAAAAAACTCTACCTCCTTGAAATACGTTATAAAGCTATGAATATGCAGACGGAGTGGTCCAAGTAACTTTTAATATCGACCAGTCCAGTCTTTCCACAGATTAATATTGTAAACAAATTGTTCTTTTTTTATTTAATTTGAAGATTCGTAAAAATTTTCTTTCTTTCTTTTAACAAAATTCTGACAGTTTAAAAGAACTGTAAGTTGTCGACCACACGTTATAATGTTTTATTTTTTGGTCGACATTACTAAGTAGCTGTTGGAAGCGAACGTAGACGATTTACAATATCAAAAAAACTATACGCTCGTGCTAGCTGGCCTTTGTGTCATTGTCGGGTTATTTTGGATAATGGCTTAACACAAATATATTGGTATTTCGGCAGGACCGCAAAAACAAACCAACACTTCCAAATTCCAGTTAGATCGGGAAAGTGTCCACAATAAGTACTCGCGTACTACATACTTTGACACTTAAATAAATTGATTTTTCTTTTATTTTCATCGTGCATTGTAAATTGCAATAATATTATTGTTATTTTTTGCTTGATTTGTGGTAGTTAAGAGTTCTGATATAGTGATGCATAAAAATATATTTTTCAGGATGTCAAAACGTCCTCGGCATGGCAAACTATGCTATCACAGACAAACAAACTAGTGCCTCTTCATCCTGGGATGCCACCCATTCTCCAAACCGCGGCAGACTAAATACTGTAAAAACTGGAATTCAAAAGGGAGCCTGGTCATCTCGTACAAATGATGCCAACCAGTGGCTTCAGATAGAGTTAGGTAGAGAGTACACCAATGTGACACGAGTAGCAACGCAAGGAAGAAGTGATCAAGACCAGAGGGTAGAAACATATAAACTGCAGTACAGTGATGATGGAGTAAACTTCCAATACTACAGGGAGCAAGGACAAACGGCAGACAAGGTACGATACGCAAATTCCTTTATTTGAATCTATGCCTAATAATTCCTTTATGCACAGTGCTATAACTTATATACTACTTCAAGTAGTGTGACTCTTATGTCACGCTAAATTCGTTTTCGATGTTTTTTTTTTAAATTAAATGCATTACGTTGGTTTTATCATTTCCTCCAAGTAAACAATCAAGCACAAGTTACATATTATTGATTGATCATTGGTTCATACTTATAACCACATTAATTTTGCCATCATGTGCGGTTTAGTTAGGAGCTTATCAATTCAAGGGGGCCGTTTTTTTTTTTTTTTTTTTTTTTTTTGTCAAAAACTGAAAACACCATTTATCAAAAATATTGAACATACAATAAAACGGAAAAGAGTAACTATAAATGATATCTAACAGTATTACAGAGAAGAACCGCTTTTGGACCCAACATAATTCGCTATATTTAGCTCGAATCGAACGATGAACGACTTACTTTACAGATCTGGGACCGGTATACAGCTATTTTGCGTGTTGAAAATATATGTTAATTCTAGGAGCGAGTTTTAAAAGCATTTAGAAATAACAATCAACTTATTATTTCACCGTGTTTTAGGTTTTCTCTGGTAACACAGATCAGGATACTGTTGTTTCTCATGATCTTAATCCACCAATCACGTCACCTTACATTCGTTTTCAACCTGTTACTTGGTATAGACATATATCAATGAGGGTGGAGCTATATGGCTGTACAACAGGTATTGAAGATAATCATTTTGAGACAATCATTCTAATATGTCAATAAACTTTGTTGTAATAGGTAGCCACCGATGCCTGTTTGCTAGATTAAAATTTAATCAATATTTTGTTTGAAATGACAAAGAGACAAAGTTAAAGAAATAACTATTTTAGTCTGGAGGGCCTCCCGGAGGGTAGGGGGGGGGGGGGGGGTTGGTGGTGGGTGTACATGTTCCCTTGTTCCCTATAAAAAAAGCAGTTTATCCTTTGTTCCCCCAAAATAAATCCTAATGTTCCCAAAATTCCTTTTACTGAGTTCCCTTGTTCCCTGAAATTATGTTCCATGTTCTCGTGTTCCCCAAAAATATTCTTAAATGTTCCCCATAATTTCCCAGGTTACCGCACGCTCAAAAGCTCGTCACCAGTTCTTTTGTGAAGAACAAAATTGCGCCCAGGCCTCTTTCCTCTTACACCGGGAGACAAAAGAGAAACGAGTGGCGTTCTTCTGACCTTTTTTGGCCATAAAGAGGTATAAACATTTCTTGAATATCTAAATCATCAATGTTACCTTATTCCCGAAAAATACTCAAAAGTTCCCTTGTTCCCTAAAAGTAATTTTGAGATATCCCTTGTTTCCCAAAAATAAATGGCCATGTTCCCTTGTTCCCTAAAACCCCTGAGGCCCTCAGACTGTTAGGAAAGCTTTTGCCTCTGTGAACTACGTTATTAACCTATGACGGCGATATATCTGTACGAGCGAACTCTATGGATAAATTCCTTTTATAATCTTGTTGCCTCTAGCCGCACCTGATAACCCTTACATATGGAAGGAATGTGCTATGGGCGAATTGGAGAGTACGAATAATTCGCTGAATCAAAATATACCAAAACCGAAATGGCTCCAAGCACCATCCATCGAGGATATCGAGACAGGTAAGACAGTCACCCTAATGGGTCATACCATTGATTAGCTCTTTTTGTGTTTATCGTCGTCGTCATTATCGTCATTGTCATCCTAATATCCCTCTTCGTTTCATTTGGAATTTAGGGCTGTCTCTGCCCCCCAAGCACCCCCCCCCCCCCCTCGCCCCCTCTCCCAATCTATCGTGAAAGATGCCATGAATCACGCCACAGGTTGTGTCTGCATGCACGCAACGAATCGCCGTAACAACTATGATGTAATATACCAAACACGAGGAAGAGTGTTTCACCAGGATATCCAAACACCTAGGTGTTTGGATACCAAATGAAAAACTCTTTCTAGTGTTTGATGTAGCTTCTAAAACTGATCGTTTAATGCGAAAAAATGAAGGGAAAAAATCGCCAAAATCTATGCAAAATAAGACCGGGTGTCCAACCCTTCTTTACGGTAGTGATTTGCTATGTGTTCTCGTCATGAATTATGAAGTGTTGTCGCCATGAATTATGAAGGACCTGGGTATCACGCTGCTCTATTGTTTTCAGGGCTAGGGTCCATTGTTGTGTCGTTTGTTCTATTGTTTCCTCAGCAAATCAGGGAACACCTTGTAAGAGCTACCTACTGCCCCCATTGAAACAAGACGACTCTAACAAAAAAACATCCTAAATTGTTTGTCTTCGGCTTTGGAAACACGTTTATCATTTTCCTTCTAACATCATACGTAAAACGTCTCTTAATGATAAGTGATTGTAATTAAGCTAACTAGAGTGTCATAGTTATAAAATTTTGGCGCAGAATGCAACTATTTTAGCATATATGTCAAACGAACGAATGACCGGTAAAATTTGAATGCTGGCAGTAAAATATTAAAAATCAAATGGTTGCTAGGTAGCAAATGCGTATCGACAAAATAAGATGTAAAAGCGTGTCCGGTTTCGCTTTTTTCAAACCGGCTACTGCGTCAATACAATTGTGGTACCTCACTGACTAAAATCCTGTATTTGGGCGATTAAATTGTGTGATTTTCAAAATGGATGTAATGAAATGGTAATTGAACCAAACGGAGCGCCATCCCGGTCCGAAATCTCACGCTGCGCGCTCGTTCGACCCCCAAAGCTCGCTTGCAACCCCATACCAAACCGCACTCCACTCAGCTCAATTAGCATTATATTAGGTCATTCTAAAGTTCTGAAGTACGTATCGATTTCTGTGGGGGCATGAACTTGCTTATTCGTTTCGCCTGTTCGGGCTACAGAGCTCTTTCTACAAATGATAATGAACTTTTCATAAAGGCAGATATTACATTTCTCGGTGATGTTGCTATAAGGTTTACATTTCTTGAGTACTTTCCATTTTATTTGAAAAGGTTGTCCAGCGTCTTTCACAGTCCATACGTGTTTAGATTGCCAGTCCGACGCAATTGCAGGTGTCAGGTTGCTGCGTTGGCGTATTTTTTTTTTTTTTTTTTTTTTGCAAGGACGTGTTTGTTGTGTGACGAGATGATGGATTTCATGTTTCGCATGCATGAATAGCTCAGCTTAAGTGTGTGTCTGTTTTGTGGAGTGAGTGATTCTTTGGGAAGCATTTGTCGACGATGTACAAGAACTTTCTACCATGGTTAGTTCTAACGTTTGGATCAAAAGGAGGGTTGTACCACGTGCTGTTTCTTGTCCGCTTTCTTTTGTTTCTCGTAGCTCGCTCTGGTGAAGGATTGCATGTCAGCTTGTGGTCATATCCGCTTTTTTTAAGTGCTTGTTGGTAAGGGGCGATGGATTGGTCAAAAACTTCTTTACTGGATGACAGATGTTCAATGCTTTGAAAGACGGATTGGGCCACGGGTTTAAGGTAGTGCGATTAAAAAGATTTCCAACCGCTTTGGAGTCCTCATTCGCGAAATTTTTACAACATAATATTCTTTGCGTTTTAATTATGTACTCTAAGTAAGGAGCTTTGGGTCCACCATTTTCAATATCACTGATGAGCGACAACCGTTTTACCTTGTGTTTTGCTCTTCCAAATGAAGTCAAATATTATACTGTTGGCCTCAGTTATCACCTCTTTTCAACCTCGTTCCCAGGGTCTTCTCCTTCCCGTCCCCTGGAGTTAGAGAGAGAAAGACCCTGGCACAGGGTGTCTCCCAGAATAAAAAAAAAAAAAATCCCACGAGGGTTCCCTGTTTCTGAACGTTTTGTCGCTCAACATCAAAACGAGGCTGGCTTTATAGTAGCCTTTACTTTGCGATCATAAATTATAGCTACTGGAACAAATTTCACACCAAAACAAGTCAAGTGCCTGGAAGCAATTTACTCTGGAAGAGATAGGCCTACTCTGGGACCTTAGCTCGCCTTAACTCGCCTTAACTCGCCCTAACTCGCAACTTGAGATTATGTTCAAATTTCCTTAACTCGCCTTAACTCGCTTAACTCGCCTTAACTCGCCTTAACTCGCCTTAACTCGCCTTAACTCGCCTTAACTCGCCTTAACTCGCACAAACTCACTCAATCTTGCCACTAAGCAAAGTACCAATTTAATTATTTCATCCTACTTTCAGTGTAATTTCAAAATCAATCCCGAAAGAAAAGTCGCCAAAGATTATGTATTTCAAAAGTGCAAAAGATAGTGATTTGTAAGGACAACAGGGTCTTTACCTTTACAAAAATACATAAATTGACACATCCCATCCTTCTGGAATTTCCAATAGCCTCTGTGGTAAGGGTATTTCACAACTAAAGATTAGATGAGGTTTCTCTTACTTAACCTTATCATGCCTTGGAGTCACCACTGGATTGTTAGTGGAACTACCAGGAACGACCTGAACGTGCACTAACTAGTTTGCTGATGCCTAACAAAAAGGCTACAATGCTAAGCATGGCAGAAATTCCAGAGGCATGGGGTCACAGGGTCTAGGGATATTTTTTAAAATCCCACATTGACTGTTAATATTTTAGCTTATTTTGGCCCACAAGGTATGTGACATTAACTAAGATAACAAATAGTGAATCCACAAAAAAGTATTCATAAAATAGTAAATTTTAGTCTTATACTTCTAAGCGAGACAAAAAAATAATAAAACAGAATAACAGAATATTAAATTTTCAGTTTTAAGCCGAAATCTTTAAAAATGAAATGAAATCTTTGGAAATTATATACATAGAAGCTGTTTATGTTAATGAATAGCAGCCGCAATAGTAGATCATCTTATAATCTGATGGAGCTCAATGAGGATTCCAGCTGACAATGAAAGCCTGGGATGTAGCCAGAATCCTTTAAATACTCCACATACTAAAATTATTGCATTCCATATTTCTTTATATAAAGTTACCTGGTACTAGAAGATTTGTACATCGATTCAACGTGACATCCTGTATCACAGCCTGTATGGCTTCCATTGTAATTAGCCTGGCAAACATAATCCATGATTCATAAAGACCTGTTACATTTAGCCCTTCACTGAATAACGGATTGCTAATAAAGGTACCATTTTTGCATTGATCGCTAGCTTCGTTCGCCATCTTGGAAATTACCCAGAAGATACTGGTAACTGGTGTCTTCCCCAGGGCTCTGTCATTCTATAGGTAGGACGCTTCAATGTGACGTACATGAGATGAAAACACACACGAACAGGGCCAGTCGCCATTTTTTTATTTCTTTGTAAAAGTGCGAAGCAGGGAAGATTCATCGCTGACAACTCTTAAGGGTTTTGATAATGCTAGACAAAGCATGCAGATAATGGAAACTAAGGGATGCTTTGTGATGAGGAAAGTATTTTTGTTCATCAACTCAAATGAGGTATAGCTCTCTTCTGAACAGAAAATAATATATGGTCATTTGCTTTTTGCTGTTTCTGCTGGACTGAGGATGACGAAGAGTTTACTATCAAGTTAACTTGATCCTCCTTTCTTTTGTAAAAATCAAGGTTTCTCTCACAGGATTGTCCAAGCTTAAGAGGGGAGTATCCACAATTCAAGAACTGCTGTCTTTGAGAAAAGGCATCAACCTTCATTTACAAGAAATTAAATTGTTTTATTCCGAGGAAACGAAAAGGCAATTGGTGTTTTCATTTCTGGCAGTGACAACAAACAATTGGGCTGGATTCCAAGGGAAACCATCAGTGAAGTGCAGAGGATGGGTCGAATGGAAGACTTAAAGTTAAGTCTGATTACTTTCAAGGAGAAAGAAATTTCATTGCATTTTAGTAAAATTGATTGTCATTAAAATCTCCTCAGCTGAGTTGTATAAAAATTCGTTCACTTCCCTGGATTTTTATACTAGTTGTTTGAAAAACATTGGCACAGACTGTTAGAACTTTTTTTTTTAATTCTGGAATCAATGACAGTAATTCATGCTATGCCATGTGATGTGGATTATGCTTACCTGTCTATTAAAACATAGTGTTATTGAATTAAAATAATTAAATAAAATATCCTACCTGTGTTTATACTACAGAAACATCGACTTATCTATTCATGATTGTTTTGTTTACATTAGTTTCTTTTTTCACTAATTTATTATTCTGCCAACTATGTAACTATAATAATTATTATATTATAGTTTATTATTATTTATGATGATGATGATGATGATGATGATGAGTATTATTATTATTATTATTATTATCATCATACAGTGGGATAATGGGATAATTTGGTGCCTGAATGCTATATAATAAATAAAGAACAGGACTCCATATCCATACTTAAGCTTGTCCAATTAGGAAAAAATTCAATTCCTAAAATTAAATAAGATTTGGCTTCATTCAATTTTGGAGCTCATCTGAAATTTTTTGTTTAATTTTTTCGTAATTGGACAACATGGAGCCTTATTTAATTTATACAAGATATACAAAGATTGCAAGGCATCTTTTGCATGTATGTTACTAGAGCATATTATATGTTTTAACCCTTATCACCTCAACATTAGGTGGGTGATTTTCCCCTAACTCGCCTTAACTCGCCTTAACTCGCACAAACTCGCAACTGATAGGCAAGCTCAATTTTTCCTTAACTCGCCTTAACTCGCCTTAACTCGCCTAAACTCGCATTAACTCGCACAATCTCGCGGCGAGTTAAGGTCCCAGAGTAGGCCTAGAGATACTATCGGTGTCCTGCCAACAGGATACGGAAAATCGATCATCTTCCATCTTTTATTATCTTTTCATGGACAAAATCAACTTTCGATCGATACAGACAGTCTCGCCAATTCATCCCGTTATTGTCGCCGTTTCGCAGTTGAACTCTCCGATAAGCGAACAGATCAGAAGTCAAAGCGGCTACCCTTAATGTATATATTTATTATAAAGGCCTAAAACAGCGTACAACCTAGAGCTGGATGAGACGAGCGAGACGAACTCCTTGTGGCTAAAATATGCGAAATACGATATAATTTTCACATCTTGTCTAAGGAAGTTTCTTTTGAACAGTCTGCATGCCACAAACACAAAATGTATTGGTCTTCTCTGTTCCAGCTATTGTGAATCTGTATGTAATTGCGACGATTGTCTAGTGAATGGTCTCACTCAAATCAGTTGCCTTCCCTGAACAATATTGCGTACAATAATATGATTTTTTATTCTTAAAATTGAATCTCATGAGAACTGCAACATTGTAACCCTATGTACGTATCTACAGTCATTTTTTCAAACCACCATGACACAAACCAGATCTGTTATTTTTTTATTATTATTATTTCTTTTTATGCAAATACTCCGTTCCATAGTAGGCTAAGTACAACCAAACTCCCGGCTTGGCAGCCCCTCCCTCCATGTTTTCTTTTGTAATCTCCCAGATTCTGGGAGACACGTGTCCAGCCTGTGCCAGGGTCTTTCTCTCTCTCGCTCCAGGGGACGGGAAGGAGAAGAAGGTGACCTCTTATTTAGACTGATTAACCCTGCGCGATACATGATGGTTCGAATAACGAATGTTTTGACATTCTGAATTCTGCCTATAACAGTTCAATTTTTCCACCTCCACAACTTTAGTAATAACTTTCTGAACTGAGCTTTTGGCCTTTTGCTAGTTTCAAGATTCAAAAAATACTTGTTGCTTTTTTCACCGCTTTCATACTATCCCCATCGTTTCTTTTCAATACCTTGAATTCAATGACATCAGCAGGACATGTAGCAAAGATATGACAATATCAGGCTTCTCAAGAATTGCTATTTTATATCACGTACTGAATCCCTTCCATTTAAGGTCACTATCGAGCTCTTGGTCGAATCATTTACGTCAATTACTTGAAGGAGCAGCTACAGACACAAAAACATTTGAACTTCGATGCTGCACGAGAAACAATGGATCTCGTCGAGCAATTGGATATCTTAGCGGACACTCTGTACATTGAGGCAAGTTATTGTTGGACATACGAGAGGTTTTAAAATGTCGAGGAGTGTATTCGTTATAAAAGCTATGTAAAGGACAGAGAATTATATAATTATACCCACACATCACTTAAGCAGTTTTTTTCCTCATAACAGCAAATACATAACATTATTTTGAAATGGACGTCTCGAGGTTTGGCATACTTATTCCTTTTTTCTCGGATGCCAAGTCTGTTGATCATTAACTGATTATCTGCCAGGATACGAGCTTCTACAAACAATCAAGACAATATAGAATGAAGCCGCATTCCACCAACACAGCAATCGCAAGCTCACAAATACAATATGTTAGTTCTTACCGTACACTTTATGGCGAAAGCACCCAGTTTCCACAAAAATAGATTATTATAATTAAAGGAGAGTCACTTAATTTGCTTCTTCAGTTTTAGAGAGACAAAAAATCATTTCAGTAACTTTTTCAGAAACTGAAATTTGAAAGCTGGCGTTTTAACACTAAAAAAAAATCTGGCTGTGTTAGCACTTCGTCAGAGCGAAGGTGATTTGCTCTAACGAAGTGCTAACACGTTCACAGCCAGATGTCATCTCCTCTACCTCTTAACGGATGTCAATTTCATAATCAACTCGGAGGATACCAAATATGGACGCTTTAAATCCCCACCCACGTACACATAGTACCTCAGTTTGTTTGTAAAGTGAACAGTTTTAAACAATTGGACCAGGCTAAATCGTAATAAGGGTTTTTGAAAATAGGCGTGTGACCTTCAACTGGCTCTCACATTTACGCTGTTGTCCTTTTTAGGGCGTTATTGAGCTGTTTGGCATCAATACTGTCAATATATTCGCGCGGAATATAGTTGCAAAACCAGGAAGCAAAATCATGGTGTCCATACCTGATTGGATTCAGGAGTACACAAATGCAGTGACTCCTGGGACCGTCGATACTCCCGGAAGCAATGGAGATGATGGTGCAAATGGTGTCGACGGACCGCAAGGTGCGTTAAGTTACTTTACCTATCATGACAAAATTTAACGATAATGTACGTATTAATTTTCCTCGTGTTCTTTTCTGAAGCCATGTGACACTACTAGATATTTTGAAACAGCACGAGAAAGAGGTAACGTTAAAATGTGAATCGCGTATAACTATAAATGGGGATTCCAAGAGGATTCTCAGACATCTTGGTATTCAAAGGGGGTTTAACGATAAAAGACTGATACGGATAAAATTACTGATACGGATCCATATGTTCCTCCTCCTACTCCTCCTCCTCCTCCTCCTCCTCCTCCTCCTTCTTCGTCTTCTTCTTTTTGTTATTAAAATTATTACTATTATTGCAATTATTATTATTATTATTATTATTATTATTATTATTATTATTATTATTGTTGTTGTTGTTTTTAGTTGAAATATACTGTGAAAGCATCGATGGAAATTTTACTGTCCACTCAAAAGGAGGAAACGGTCACAAAGGGCAAGATGGCGGTGCAGGTCATAGAGGCATTGATGGAGCAAATGTAAGAAAAAAATGTCTACTGAGTTTCACAAAAAGAACTATCGGCTTAAACAACCAAACGGACCAGGATATTTCTCGTTGTAAACGTTGATATCATTTTGCGACGTTTGACCATAGTTGACAATAGTTGTACTTTAGTTAATAAACAGTGTAGAAATACGGTCGTACATGTAAATACCACGACAATAGGGTCTGGATAATAGCAGGAAAGTAATAATCTTTAGAGCAACTACAACCGACTTAATTTTACAAAGCATGTTTCGACAATCCTTTGTCATCTTCAGTTGAAATTTAAAGTTACAAAGTTGAATTTATACTAAGTAAATGAAAATGCTAATGAGAGAAAACACCTTTGACAAATAAATGAAAGAATGTGTGACAATACGTGATTAAAAAGAAAGTTTAAAATTAACATGATGCAACTGTCGGTTCAAAGAAGGTTGTTCCCATTTGATATGTAAAGCTTCCTTTATCTTTATCTTTATGGGAACAACCTTCTTTGAACCGACAGTTGTATCATGTTAATTTAAAACTTTCTTTTTAATCACGTATTGTCACACATTCTTTTATTTATTTGTCAAAGGTGTTTTCTCTCATTAGCATTTTCATTTCATCATCATCTAGGCCTATTGCGCCAATGAGGCGCACAGGGCCTGCACATGGGTTTTCCACTGAAGCCTGTCTTGTGCGGCGGTTCGCACCTCACACCAGGACTGCCACCCTGCTTTTGTCCTCTCTCTCTCTACTGTGCGCCGCCAGGTTGTTTTTGGCCGACCTCTCCTTCTCTTCCCCTCAGGAGCCCATGTCAGGGCTGTAACACAGTCGTTATCCGGATGTTTTCTAAGGATGTGTCCAATGAAACGCCATCTCCTTCTTCTTACTTCCTCGCTCAGCCTCCCTCATTGCTTTTGCCGCTTGGGCTGCCTTCCCTTGTGCGTACAGCGTCCTCACGTTCCAGTTTCCTATCCTTAACTGTGTTTTTGGGTGCATAATTGGCGTCCTCAACTCCAGAGCTTCCTGTCGGCTTTCGCTCTGGGGCGTCATGTTGTATGCCGCTCGGCCCCCAAGATTCAATAGATTTCCTCTGTTACAGGTTTCTGTAATCAGCGATTTTTTACGGGATCAGGTGATTAGCCTGACGCCCAACCCCCAACCTGGAGGGCCAGGGGCTGTCCTTTGTCTGGCCTCTATCCCTCGACCAATCCGGTACGGTTGAACCCACCAGGGACTAGGTCCCCACCGGCATAGCTCTAGAGGTCACTGAGACACACAAGCTTCACCACCGCGGCAAGGTGACAAGCCCAGGGTGAAGAGCATTTTCATTTACTTAGTATAAATTCAACTTTGTAACTTTAAATTTCAACTGAAGATGACAAAGGATTGTCGAAACATGTTTTGTAAAATCAAGTCGGTTGTAGTTGCTGTAAAGATTACCACGACAATAGTTATGTAATAATAGCGTAACACTGATATTGGTGTCACATCCGTGGGAAGGGTGGGGGGGGAGGGGGTGGGGGGGGGGGGGTGGGTGGGGTACTCCGATATGTAAGCAATAAAGGCGTGTCTCAGGATAGGGTATTGTAAAAATGTAGTGTCCTTTTTGGTATTGTGATCCTTGGTTAGGATTCCTTGAAATTGTATTAGCTAAATTGCAGTACCTAAACACCCAGCTAAACGAAAAATATATGCCTGTCTTGCTTAACCTTTGATGTACAGAAAAGAAATAGAAACGACCTGTTCAGACAATTCTGAATTTTCGTTTTGCCCTTAAATAGGGTGTCAATTTTCGACTTTCTACCCTTAAATAGGGTCAGGGTTTAAGAACCATCGCGGCACACAACTATCCTTAATTAACGGGGGTACACCATCCCACATTGCTACGCTGTGCTAGGCACGAGTTTAAAAAAAAAAACACTTCTATCCATGAAAATTTCTCTTCACCGACAGTTTTCACCTTGTCAAAACACTTACTAAGAGTGGACACGAGTCTCTCAATCCGGGAGGAAAGCCCTGTAGAAGCAATTTTTTTTTTTTTTCATTTAACATTTTTTTTTTATCTATTTCCTTTTACGATATTACAATATAATATTTACGCTACTTACAATAATATACTCTACTTACAACACGTACAATACAATACTCATACCACTTACAGTGCAATGCTTACACTACTTACAATACAATACTCTTCTTAAATACAATACGTACAATACAATACTCACACTACTTACAATGCAGTACTCATATTGTTTACAATACAGTACAGTAGAAGCAATTTTCCATCGGTTTTCAAAAGACTCTTTTCAATGAAGAGCTTTTTAGCACATGGTGCTTTGGAAGATGTCTGTGCTTTCCGTCGCGTATTATTTCAATCCCCGTTGATGTTGACAGTCGAAGACATTGTAAACAAATGCAATGTAAAACCCACCTCCAGTCCTTCGCTTTCGAAGACATGGTAATTTTAGACGAACGTTTCCAGCGTGTGCAACTTCAGGGATAACATCTTTTCACAGAGTAATAATGGGCTGGTAAAGCAAAGCCTCATACAAAAAATTGCAGGAAGCGGTCTGTCGTACTAAGACTTTCAGCAACTTTAGAGAAGCTTTGGTCGCAATTTAGAGCAGAGTGTCGACAACAGCGATTCCATCCACACCACTAGGAACAAAGCATCCAGCGATTTTAGGCAAAATTATTAATCATTTCAAAGGCAAATGATGTACCAGCCATTACTAGACACGATACATCCAAAAGATAACAGTTTCTAGCTCACAAAAAGCTGCATGGCGCGAAAAAGATTTGTCTACAAATGAATGAACAAGAAAAACATCCGAAAATCGACCACAAAATCCGCGTGGCGTGACTATTACCACGCGTGCGTAATTGCCGATCTTGTCGTGTCAAGATTTTAAGAAACTTGAAATTTTCGAAGTCCACACTTCCGTTCGGTGTTTTTTTTTTTTTTTTGTTTGTTTTTTTTCATTTTTTGCATGTTGACTACGCTCTTTCCAAAGTGCGTTTACGGATTTTTGAAAAAAATTCTGACAACAGAGAAAAAATTTACCAACGAATTCCAGAAAAAAGTGCTTTTTTCTTTAAAATTTTTGACAGATGCATTTTAAGTTGGTACTCAGGTAGAACACAGGTGTAAGAGGTCATATCCAAATTCAAACAAAATTCACCTTGGAATTTTAAAGAAAATTGAAGATATATCTGTTTTGAGGCCCTAGTTAAAAGTCCAATGGTGTTGCCATGGTAACGCCAACCTCGATACATGGCAAATTAATAATGTAATATTATCTTGATTTCGGGGTATGAAATCGATCCGCAAGTATAACTCTAATTGTTTTGCCTCCAAATTTGCTATACAGAAAAAAAAAAAAAAAAAACTTTTTCGAGCCGCCTTAAACACAGGAAAGGGTAAAGGCCAGCTTTTCGGAAAAAAATAACATAGAGTCGTTCAGACAGATTCCCGAATATCACGCAATTTGGTGTATTTAAAGGGACACTGTCCCGGCGAAATAGCAAAATTTCGCTCAGCTTATTTCCACGTAATATCGCCAAATGCCATCAAATATGCAACTTAGTTGGATAAAAAGATTCTATAGAGCAATACATAAGCAGTAGTTTATTTTGGAACTAAAGTGCAGGGTTGCAAGGATTGAAGTGGATTACAGTGCATGATATTTGATTTATTGACCACCTGTCAATAAATAAAACCTGCCATTCTTTTGAAATTTTGACTTTTCTAGTCGATTTTTTGTCTGTTTAGTTCATATCTCTTTGCCTGTATCACTTTTAGTGATGTTTTTTTTTTCCAATTTCAAGATAATAAAGCAAGCTTAAAGCAAGTTTTGGCCATAATCATGAAAACACGATATGTCAGCGGGGACATGGTGTCCCTTTAATAATGTAATTAAATTTCTCTGACATGTATTTTTTTTTCTAAAAATAGAACGAGAAAGGTAGCGTTAAAATCTCAAACTTTGCGAAAGTTTAGAAAACTTCACCGAAAGGAAACGCGAAATAACTATGCCGGTTAAAATAAGGTTATTTTTGCTTTACTGAGGTGTAAGTACGTGCAAATGTACAAAATCCTGTGCCATAAATGCAGGTGCGGCTATTAAACTACAGGGAGCCACCTCAAAACATTTTCTTTTGTTACGTTCTCCTTCACTTCGTTCAAAGAACAAGAAGTTGATTCATCTGTCGTAGTTTCGGGAACAGATCAGGTGAAAATGAAGCGACGGTAAAGACTCGACAAATTCTGCGCGCGAGAGAGGAATAGTGAATTAAAGGCACTGTATTTATACAGATCTGCACCAATTGGAGCTTAACCCTCGGTCGTATAATGGGGGGGGGGGGGGGGGTGGTGGTTGCCAGCCCCCCTCAAGGTTTTTCTTCCATATTTTCAAGACAATTTAAGATTAGCACCTGTCGCTTTCAGTAGCTGCTCATTTATCCTTGAGACACATTTTGATTAAGTTTGGCGACAACCGGTTGGTATGGAAACGAGACATGACGTCAAGCCATTTTTGAATATATAAATGCGTGTTTTTTTACCTTTTTTCAGAGAAAAAAAAACATATAAAATGTTACCAAAAACATCAAAATATTTAATTGTATGTTATTTTGCAACTCTAGCAAACATATTTGCAATTTCCACATTTTTCCAAAAATTTTGAATTTTTATTGAAATCCAAGATGGCGGCGATCTTGGCGACCATTTTGGATGACGTCACGGACCCCCAGCAGCGCCACAACCTATAATATTTACGTTATCTTGTAGACCACGTCATCGCGGGCTATCTATTATATGTAAAATATTTCCGGATATTGCAGCATCGCAAAAACTCAAGGGGGGGGGGGGAGGGGGGGGCGGGGAAATTGCAATAACCCCCCCTCTTGTACCACGGTGGGGGTATAAGTTTGCGTATACGTCCAAGGGTTAATAGTACCAGGCCAAACGCGTGCTTCCCTAACAAACAAAATAAATGACCTCTTTAGACTCGACGAATTCTGCGCGCGACTGAGGACATCTGCGCATCTGCACCAATTGGAACTTAATAGTAGCAGGCCAAACGCGTTCTTCCCTAATAAACAAAATAAATGACCTCTCTCAATAGCACTAATGAATCGGGTAACATAGTAAAATACGTTTTTTTTTTTCAGAAGTGAATACTAAAATGCTCTCAGGCGATGAACTAATTGTAGCACTTTAGAAATCGATATTTTTATTTTATTTTAGGGGCGTGATCGCACCGCAAGCGACTGCACTAGACTGGGCGGATATAGTAATCGAAATGTGTGCCGTCTTCCACAAGCTGGAGATGACGGTGCAGACGGATTAGACGGTACAAACGGAGGAAATGCCGGAAGTCCGGGTGCAGTAAACTTTGTTTTTCCTTGTGGGCCGATGCATAATGGGTGCTAAGTTATTGTGTGTGTCCTCAGTCCTCTAGCAATACTATTAATGGATCGAAGTTATTCAAACTCGCATACGAAACAGATGAGGCCCAAACAACCAGAACTTAACACAATTTCTGTAGCATGTAGCAACTAAGGGGTATTATTATACATTGGTGTCACTAGCTCGATTTTGATTGGCTATAAGCACGCAGCTAATTATTGCTTGCTGTTTCTGTTACGTCATAGCTACAGACAATAGTTTATGCATGCAGAAGTGACGTCATACCTACAGACAATAGTTTTATGCATGCAAAAGTGACGTAAGTTGTTTACTTGCAAGTTGACTGCTGTGCATTGATCACGTTTTTGTGCGCGCTCTTGTCTATACAAGTGCAGCTCAGGAATATGCATAATAAAACAATTATTGGATTCGGTTTTCGCATGATAGCGATAATTATCAAGGCCAACGTTTGTGTTATCTGCCGAAGCCGAAGGCTGAGGCGGATAACACAAACTGAGGCCTTGATAATTATCGCTATCATGCTCAACCTCATCCAATAATTGTTAATTGTTGCTACCTTCTTGACGAGATGATTGTCCATAATAGGGATGTCTCGTCGGTATCCATTTAAAACAACAACAACAACAACAACAACATCAACTTTATGTACTATTTAATAAACGAGCAGCAGTGTTTTATCAGGTATAAAATCCCTCGGGCTTCGCCCTCGGGATTTTAAAATACGTGCTGCGAGTTTATGAAATGACTTAAAACACGTTTATTGAATGACTTAAAAAAATCGTTAATAATTCATGACCATTTTGTCCAATATCGATGAAACTATGTGGAGTGATATGAGAAAACAAAAGAAGGTTGTTTGCATTTGGGAATTGAACAACAATAATGAAGGAGAAATAAATATGCAGAACTATGTCAGTATTTTATTCGAATGCGGTCTATTGATACTTCGCTTGCATTAGTAAAAACATGCCTCCGAAGCGGGCGTTCAGGCCACCAAAGTCTAAAGAAGAAAAGAAAAACGCATTGGATGAGTGTATTCCAAAGGCCACACGTTCGTCTACAAAGTGGTCGTTTAAAGTATTTTCTGAATGGCAAATAAGTCGAGTCAACAAAGATCCTTCGAAAAAGCAGCATTCTTTTGAGGTGGACGTGGAAAAAGTACAGTCAGTATTCAATAATTGTACTTTTCTTTTGTAAGTTAGCACAAAATAAATGTGTTTATTGAAATTAATGGTTGTTCTCAGTATTTAATTCCTACTGGCTGTGTTTTCACGAGGCGGTTTTTCTCGCTTAACATTCCTGTAGGTAATTAGACCTTTTATTTATAAGCCAGATGTCTCAAGTTAGATTTTGTCTCAGATTTTTAACATCTATTGTTATGCAGGCACGTGCAACAAATCTACCAAAGTGTGAGATTTTGAACAATAGTTTTTGCCCTAATCATAATCCATTGTTTCTGTTGCTCCTAAAGCCGTATTTCCATTTGATTTCGCTTACTGGGATATTTTTGCTGATGAAAATAAATTTTCATATTACTAATTTGAATCAGAAGACGAGATATTTTGCCACTTTTTAACAGCTTTTTCGTGAGCTTTGGCTGCCTTATTTACTGCCTCTGTCATCGTC